>CM042752.1:19060125-19067625 GCA_022496165.2 Catalaphyllia jardinei
TACATACATATATATATATATACATACACATGTACATATATGTTGTAGTTTAATTTTTACCTCTGGTTTAAATTTTTTTGAACCAGTTTGAAATTTTTAAACTGGTTTTATTTTTTTGTACTGGTTTCATTCTTCCCAGACCAAGACTGAGGCTCAGCAAAGTACTATTTAATATTAGTTTTGAGTAACATTGAACAAAAAGTCACTGCATATTATCAAAGAAATAACATTATTGCCAGAATGTGTTCATAATAAAAAATCTTCAATGCTCAATTTCAACTGTCTCCTTTTTTCGTTGTCATTAAATTTTACACGAGTAGCTGAACAAGCAGTGTCTGACATTTGCAAAATGTAGAATGTAAAGGCGGAAATACAACATAATGCAGACCCACTTGGTGTACGGTTAGCTTTTGTTTGAGCTTAGGGACATTGTACATGCTTATCAGGGTGAAGCGCTCATTTGATTCATTAGGGTTAAGCACACAGTCTAGTGATTTAGGGTTAAGCTCTCATTTTGGAATGGTTAGATTTTATTGGGGGTTAGGGGCACTTCACACCAGAGTTAGCTTGTGCTATTGTACCAAGTCACTAAAAACAACAGGTGTTTAGATATTTGATTTTTTGTTTATTTCAACAAAAATACAAATCATAAATACTCTAAATAGCCTTCTTGCAAGCTGCAGAAAATGACAGCTCAGTAGTATAATCAAGTTCAATGTTCTGAGTGCTAGCTGTGCAAGGATATAAGCGGGTGGGTGAAATTAATGTGTTTATTCTACCAAATTTGGTTACAACACGTGCATAACTATTAACAACTTCTTCAATTTTTCCCAGAAGAAGATTTGAATGAAGGGGCGATGCTTTGTCAACACGATCAATTTTAATTGAGACAAAGTCTCCAACTTTGAATTTCTGATTTCTAGCTTCATTTTTCTTCTTGGTTTGTTCCACCATTTTGTTGTTGTACTTTTCCTGATTTTGAGAAATTTTTTGCCGTTTATTGGGTCTTTCCTCTTCATCTTCACATTCTCTTAAATCATCAATTACACTGAGGTCTGGATGTGTTTCATCTTGAGCCTCCTGATGACCAGCCTCTGAATTTGTAGAAGTGTAAACTTCTCTATGGCTTTTTATACCATACACAGCTTCATATGGTGTCATCTTTATTGCTCTGTGGTAGCTGATATTCCTAGTATAAGCCGCTTCTGGGGCTTTTTGACACCATTGCTTAATATTTTTGGATGAGGTACTTAATATCAAGGCTCGCATGTCCTCTTTCCATGATCGATTAGATCTCTCAACCAAGCCTTGAGTTGTTGGAGTTCGCAGAGAACCGTGAGCCACTTCAATTTTATTTTCTTTACAAAAGGCTTCCATCTTTTTGTTGGCAAATTCTTTACCGTTGTCTGTAAGAATTTTTTGGGGAAATCCATAGGTGAAGCAGTAGCGTTCGAAAACTTTAAGTGTCTCGTCGGCGGTTTTATCTTTCAAGGGTGCAGTATAAACGTACTTCGTGTGATGATCCGTAATGTTTATTGCCCAGTTATGTTGTCGGCTACAATCGCACTGGCAGTTTCGAAAGTCCATTAAATCGATCTCCACGAGGGCTAAAAATGTCGGAGATTGAAGAGGTTTATCCACCAACTTAACTCTACTTGTAATGGACTGCTGTTCCGCATGTATCACGCATAGGCCAACAAATATGGCAATAATTTTGACGTTCACTTCGGAATAATTGTCATTTACCCATTTCGAAGTTATTTCTCTTCCACGATGAGCGGTTCTATTATGAGCAACACAAAGTACTTCGTAAAGTTGTCCTTTAGGCACTACCATTTTTTGGTGTGAAGTTATTATCGAGTCATTTGAATAAGACCACTTCTTTCTGTTGATTGTCATTGATTCCCATTTCGTGAGCTTTACTTCTTCCGATTGAATTCCTAGCTGCTTCTCTGTCTTGTGTTTGAGATGAGCTTTAGCTTTGTGGAAGAATTCGTCTTCGATGTATAGCGTTATAGGCGAATCTTTTTTGACTTGTTTCTCTTTCAGTGCTGATATATTTTGGTAAAATGTTTCTTTCGAAACGCATTCAGCCATCTTTCAAATTTGTCAAGTCCAATTTCGTATGAAGTGCGCATGTGTGAACATTTGAATACAAAATTAGCCGCGCATTAGGGGGTCTGGGCCCAAATGAGTTATAATAATAACAAATATGGGGAGCAATTGCATCAAATCTTTCGTGGCAAAGTGGATAGAGGCGCAGAATTACAGAGTGGGAGATCAGGAGATCAAGTCAGGTAAGGTCTGAGAAAAAGAAAGAGTAGTAAATATCTGTGTGTATAGAGGGGTAGTGGGGAGGGCATGGTCAGGGGGGGTAAATGGTATATCAGGGGGGGAGGGTCAACAGAGAGAACAGGGTAGAAAGGTAGGGCCAAAAAAAATTCGTATTTTTTCCGTATTTATTCTTTTCAATCCCCCCAAAAAATACCATGCCCCTTTTTTTTACCACACCCCAAAAGATGAAAGCCCTTTTCAGACAGTTGATAAATAAACTGGTTTGAAAAAAATAAACTGGTTCAAAAAAATTGAACTGGTTTGAAAAAAAATAAACCAGAGGTTAAAATTAAACTACAACATATACACACACATACACACATATACATACATATACATATACATAACTGTTCATGGTAGGCTTAGTTGGTTTTATTGCCAGTGCTATTTCACATTCCTTGATAAAATGAGATGGGTAGTTGTTCTCTTGAAGCACCGTTTTTACTCTTGGCGCTTCCTCCTGTTTTCCTTTACTTGTGGAGGGACATAGATCTTAAGTTTTTTAGGGAAGACTTCATCCTTGTTTATTTTATTCATATCCTTCACTGTTCAAATGTTAGCAAAACTATTACTTTAGAGTGCCAATATCTACAGATGTCACATTACATGTTTTGAAATATTATTACATTTTTTGGGATACTTGACTTTATTTCTCACCGCTCTTTTTTCAGCTTTTTATAATATAGTTTCAACATCTTTAAATAGTTTTTAATATATTTTTACTCTAATGCCATTTTTATTATTCAAATTGTAAGTATTGTAAAGCGCTATTGGGCTAAAAGGAAATAGCGCTATATAAATAAAGCATTATTATTATTATTATTATTATTATATTATCCTCCAAGCTAACACCTCATCACCAAAGTCATACTTCTTGCCTCTACCACTTCTTCTTTTGGATTTTGTGCACCAATCATGGACAAAAACCAGGTTCTCACCTTAAATGAAAAGAAGCATGAGCAGCTATTCAGGAACAAAAATTAGTAATTATTCTGCTTTAACCCTTTCACCCTTTGGAGTGACCAACATAGAGAGACATTATTCTCCCTACAAGTTTAATACAGTGTCAAGCAGATGGGTAATCAGAGTTAATAAAATTATCAACAATGGGAATAGTGTCTTGATATAATACCAAATTCTCAGGAAGGCCAACCAAGGTTTGTATGGTCACTCGTTAGGAGAATAAGCTTTCAGATCTTGAAAGTGAAAGGGTTAAATATGCATGTACATAAATATACAGCACCGCTCAAAAGTAAGTTGACAGTCCCTCGAGCCTCGATCCTCGAGACTCGATACTCGATTCTCGAAAGTATCGAATATCGAGTCTCGAGGATGGAGTCTCGAGTATCGAGTTGCGAGTCGAGAAAGTTAATGAGCTTGTCGCTTCACTGACCTCTCGAGAAATTAATTGAACAAACGGGCCGCAAACCAAATACGTGTACATGCAGACTACCAGTCTTGTGAGCAAACTTTGGAATCCGAAAGCAAATAATTTACCAAGTTGCGTGCGACCGATTCGATTGCAAACACAGATAAGGGCACGAGGGTGCTTATTTGCGATCGGTTATGCTAACGAACGAACGAATCTCGTGCCAAAATAAAATATGTTGGTGAGTTTTCTCAATTGAAAATACATTCGCTTGCATTGCAGTGTGAAAAAAGGAACACGATCTACACACCTGTAATATTGACGGTCATATGTTGCATGTTTGTCTGATCTGTCGGAATACATTGTAACCGATCACGGAAGTATTCTGGCGGTAAATAAATTGTAAGCCTGCACGAATTTGGTCAAATTTATTTTAAAAAAGTTTTGTGAGCTGTAATCTTCAATTTCAGGCCTTCTACGTTCGAAACAGCACAGATTTTCAGATCTATATTGAAAATTTAATTTTTCAAAAGTCGAGACAGCCAGACTTTTGGCGCCACATGTTTACGGCTTGTTGAATTATTTTAGCGCCTTTAGTTTTTATGTCGTTTTAATGCTAACTTCACACAGCACAGTCCATAGAAGTTTTATTTATTAATTCATGTTGGCCATTGACTTTTATTACAATTGGCGGCAGGAGCCATTTTTAGGGATTTGGCAACTACAGCTATTTGCCGGAAGCTTTTCCTTGGCGGGCGACAACTATCGGCAGCACATTCTGCAAATGTCCGATATATCTGGAACATTTTTCCGCATCAACTCTTTCCTGCCAAAACCGTGTGATTCCGTTCACGAGTTCGTTCTTGGTGTGGGGCTTAACAGTGTTCCGTATGAAATGCTTTAGCTCGTGCCAAAGAAGTTCGATCGGGTTCAGGTCTGGAGATTCGGCAGGCGTAATCCACCAGTTGATGTTGTTTTCTTCCATGAAGGTTTTGGCTCAATTGCTGGTGTGTTTGGGGTCGTTATCTTGTTGAAACCGAAAACCGTTTGGGAAAGTTTGTCGGACGAATGGCAGCAACCCGTTGGTCAGAATCTCTGTCGCGTAGAATTCAGCATCCATGATGCCTTCGAAGATCATCATCCTCGTAGGACCCGGTTTAGAAATTCCGGCCCAAATGTGGACCTTCACTGGATGCTTTGGCCGGCCCTTTACTCTCGGTCGTTCCCATTTACGATGGAAAGTTATCTTGCTGTGATTTTCCATCATAACAGAACATTCGTCCGTGAAAATCACGTTGTCGAACTGTTCGTTCACTCGGAGGCACTGCTCGCTGAATTCCAACCGTTTAACTTGGTTTGCTTCTCGGATTAACTGACAGTACTTAGTACTAGTCATAACCCAGCCAAGTTTCTTTCGCAGCCGCTTCCCCTTCTGGATTGAAAAGTTCAGCCCGAACTCCTCGTAAATTTTCCTTGCTAGTAAGGGAGAGGTCATCTCATCGTTTCTCTCCATTTCCGCGTCGATGAAGTTCGTCACTTCTATGGTGATTCCTTCGGATGGTCGTCCTGTTCTGGGGGCGTTTTCGAGTGACTGTCGTTCTTGATACCGCTTTAGAAACTTGATGACGCTCCATCTGCTAATTTTGACGTCATCCTTGGCGAGAAGTTTTACGATTTCAGAAGGGCCTTTACCCTTCGATTGAAGTCTAACGATTCTAGCTTTTTGTTCAGGTGTTAGAAACCCCATAACTCGTGCACTAGTCAAACGCAAAGTTCAACTGAAAATTTTACACAACACAAACTAAAGAAAGGACAAATATACTTATCTAATAGGAACGCAAGAATCGCGCAAATCATTCACATGCTAATTTGATAAACATTGTCCAATAAAAAGCTTTTTATTGGACGGTCCTACAACCTTAAAAGTTAGTTATAAAAGGCCTGTATTGTCAGATTTTTATTTTGATTAACACAGCACCTTCAGTGAGAAACTAGCTAGTTAGATTCCGTGTAACCTGGAAAGTCTAAACTTATGAACAATCAAAAAGAATTGAAAATCATTATTTAAAAGAAAAAAACTGGCGCAGTGTGCGAACTTTAACTAATTGTTTATTTGTTTATTTCAAATAGGTCAGAAAGAATTTAAGTCTTAATGTAAGTTTATTTAATCCAAGTTTAGTAGTCATATAAATTGTAAGGGTTGGGGTAACTTAAAGTTTGTGACTGTAAATCTTAATTTGTAGGAGGAAATAAAGGCTGTTAAACGTTTTAAAGGATGTGTTGTTGTTTTTGTGTTCGTGTTTCAACGCATTTAAGCCTTAAAACTGCGAGTTTTTGACAGCCGGACTGTCAGTAGCTTATAGTTTTTTTTGAGAATGCTCTAACTATTTTTATTATTATGATGAGTCCTGGTAATATTTTTACTATTTCATTAGAACTGAAATATCACCGTTCTCAAAACACGAGCGGTTCCAATTTCAACTCCGATAAAATTTGCATAAAGTTGTTTACTGTCTTTTGGATTTGGATAGTCCATTACAAGCTTACGCATGCATTTGTGCCGTCAACAAAACATTTTGGAAGGGTTCGTTTCGGCCTTTAGGAGAAACAAAGCTCGATAAAAATGGAAAAAAGGTTCCGTGTTACACATCAATTTAACTGCAGTGTAGTTCACAATCTGATATGCAAAGTAAACAAACACGCTGCGCTTCGATTGCGGCTGGACTCCATGGCGCTACGAATGGTCTCGTCGGCCACAGTACTAGAAGGAGCTTTTATTTCAGCAATTTTGCAAACGGCCCTGAACGTAAAGGATTATCCGCATTCACCGGTAAGTTTTCATCGTCTCCTGCAGGTCTACATTTAGTTTTTAACACGAGTTGTCTCGGAAAAAAATTACGTTTAGTCCGATTCGTCGAATGTTTTCACCCAATAACGATCGACGCGAAACATTTGTACTTTGCTGTAGGTGTGAGCAGTACTGTATTATTCTTCCTTCGAGAAATAAATCTTTTCCTCGAAACCCTTTCGAGTTTTTGCATATTCGAGAAAGCCTTGTTTCTCGAGACTCGAGACTCAATCCTCAAACGTTTCGAGCATCGAGGATCGAGTCTCGAGGTTCGAGTTTCGAGTGTCAACTTACTTTTGAGCGGTACTGTATAATCAAACTACAGGTACATCATAAGCTCGAAGTTGCACTTTGTAAGAATGAGCCCAAGGATAAGTACAAATATAGGATTTCATTACTTCCAGCATGCACACACTTTAAATAAATAAATAAATAAATAAATAAATATACGTAATTGGCCACGCCCCGTCGGGGCTTTTCAGGACCAATGCAAACAAACAATGACAAATTAATATTCAAATAAACATAACCAGGTTAAGAATCCCAACTGGCGGGAGGCAGACCAGTTGGCTATTTACAAGCGTAACCGAGAAGTTGAACTCAGGGCTTCCGAGAACAACATCAGCAAGCGGTCAGAACGGGATTTGAACCCGCGACCTACGGATTTCAAATCCACCGCTCTAACCACTCGGCCACGCTGCTTCCCTAAATGTAAATTGGGATTAAAAAATGGTATTATTTAGTCCAGGGATGACTAGTGTGACTAAAGTTTTAAGGGCCGTTTTGGTAAGTGTCTTGTCAGTAGTCCTGAACATCTCACTATGTTAACATACCTTGCTCAGATTCTCTAGGTTCCTGAAAATCCTTAGCCAATCTAATGCAACCGTACTGCCATGGTGCCACACCTTGGAGTCCTTATTCACTTCCTCCAAACAAGCATCCATATCTT
>CM042752.1:19070125-19080059 GCA_022496165.2 Catalaphyllia jardinei
AAAGTATGACAGCATGGTCAACTGAATACAACTATACTGTATTATTAATTAGTACTTTTTAAATAAAATTTAAAAACCTTATAAGTAAAATGTTAACATGATGTCACATGACTGACATCTTGATTTAATATATATTTTTGTCAATATTGTTTCCAAAATTTGGATTCTTGTTTTCTTTTCACTTCCAAATTTGGTGATGACATATGAACTATGTGTGAAGTTGTAACAAAATGACTAAAAAGTGAATGAAAATGATGGTTTTTAGGACCAGTAGGTCTTAGGCTGACTATTGTACAGAAGTACCTTTTGGAAAATCTTAGTGTTAAGTGACCCTTCATTTGCACAAACTTACCATCATGATGTAAGTCTCATAGGGAACAGCATGCTGACCAGGCTTGAGCAACTTGTGTGGTGATGAGGTCATGCTGCAAGGTTTTGAGAGTTTTGTTAAGCAGTGGATGTATTTCTGAAAGAACTCAATGTGTCTTTTTTGGTTCTGTAAGATGCTGCACCAAAATCGCAATATGGTCTGAAATTATCTTTAATTTGTTTGGTTTCCTTCAAAGGTCTTCAAAATCCGAAGTTGTGATTCGTTGTGAATGTCCATTGACAAGAATATTATTTATTCCCAGTGACATTCTTTATCAGTCAAAAGATATTAAAGAACTTCTATGAAGAAATTGTGGGCAATGTGATGTAAACAATTACCTAAAATCAACTTGAAAGCTAGAACACACCTTATTCCTCATGTAATCTCACTGAAACAGCCAAGGGATATAATGGCAGTACTCAAGAGGGCCATTACATCAGGACTCAAAATTAATTTTTTGGACTACTAACCCTTCAGGTCGGTGGAGGTAAACTTTACGAACCATATTATAAAGTTCAGTATCCAAGAATCTGTTTATGAATTTTAAATATTTATAGAAAATTGGGAAGTTAAATGAGACTTGCCTGTGAGTGAAGGGTTAGTGGACGTAAACTTTACTAACCAAATTGTAAAGTTCAGTATTGAAAAATCTGTTTATGAATTTTAAATATTATTAGAAAATTTGGGAAATTAAACAAGACTTGCCTGTAAGTTGAAGTTTGATTGAGATTCTGTGAGATGACATACGGAACAAGGATATGACATGAGTTAAGTGTCAGATCTTTCATTGTCATCGGGTCCAAACTGCTGAAGTAAGTTAGGACTGATGAAACGTCCCATTTTTGTTGTACCCAGGATGAGGTGGTCTTTTTTCCAAAACCCCTTTCATAAATCGTACTGTAAGTGGTAGAGACCAAGGTTTCTACAGGTATCCATGGATAAAATTGATGAGAGAGAGCACAGGGAGCTCTCATATCCATTGAGAATATAAATAAAAGATCAAACTACCTTTATCGCTCGTGTTTTGCGGTTTGTGGTGGCTATTTTGAATTTTTAATACACGCACACGCGGTAAATTGCGCGGTCTGCTAGTGCGAGGACTAGAATCGAGATCTTAGAAGTCTGGGACTTGCAAATTCTCGGAGGATCCGATCGCTCACCGTTGTATGTCTCTGCATGTTTTCGACGCCGGAACTTATTAACTAAAGTAGGCCGCATACAACAGGCAGTTTGAGGTTCTTGGAAAGCAAGTGCTGCAATGTTGCACAGAAACTATTGGAAAATTATAAGTTTTCTGACTCCAATGCCTAACGCAGGTCGTTGTCAATTTGCAGGCGGTGATGTCGACCCAAACCCTCCTTAAATGTAAAGCTCTGTGGATGAATGGTGGCAACGAATTTTGATATCTCACCAAGCCTCTTCCTGCAAAACACCTGAAACGGCAGCTGCCGCGGAACACGGGCTACATAAACGTTAACCATACTTCTTCTTATTCAGGGCCGCTCTGACAATTTAATTTCTTCTCCAAAGACTTTGATTATTTATGCGTTGTTGTCTCTCTCTCTTTCTCTCTGGGGTAAGTCTTCTTTTAGTTGCGCCTGCCTGTAGACCGCTAACAATCTAGTGAACTTCCAACAGAAAGGAAACACTTACGGTACTTGACGATGAAAGGGAAACTGCAGTCCAGGATTTTTTTGCATAAACATGAGTTAATTTAGCCTTTTTGCCCATTGTCTTGAAGCTTACTTATATTAGAAGGAATCTTTCTCTTACATGCTGAATGCGTGAACACTTGCTGCCAAGATGTCGCGACAACGTCTGTTTTTCCTTGGTTACAGTCGGTTACTGAGCTAAACCTTGCCTGACGAGGCGTTTATATTATCTGTCCACAAACCTAGGTTGGCTTAATTTTGATTTTGCTGCCATTTACCGAGGTTTATTACTGTGTTTACACGACTAAAAACTTCACTTCAGTAAAGTAAAGACAAAACCAAGGTAAACATCTCTTGTGAAAACATTGGCAGTCGGCAGTCGGCCAACACTAGTTAATCCAGGGAAAAATGGAATAAAATTTATCGCTTGTGATGAATGCATTTGTATATACTTAATCTTTTTTCAAACTTGATTTGTGAAAATTTAAAGGGCAGTGGAACCACCGGCCACTTTTACACGATCAACATTTGCATCCATCATACTCGGCGGTTAAAGTCACTAAAGCAAGAAGCTGAATGAAAATGTTTGAGTTACAAAATTCTTCACCAAATGTGCATGGCAAAAAGAGAGGCTTTGATGGTTTAGCGAGTTTCACCCCACAAGACATTGTATGCAATTGTGTGATCATTACAAATTTCGTGCATTGCCATGTTGTTATGTTCATGTACACCAGCAGCGTGCACCTATTTATTTAAACCTATATTTTTCTGAAACAAAAAAAAACAGCCAGACAAAACATACCTCTTTAAGTTCGTTCCAGTCACCAATTCCCACAAATGAATGGATTGTTTTGGCTTTATTTTTCAAAACTTTTCAGTTTACATAAACTGTTTTTGTCGCATGCAGTGAAATTTGCTTTATGAGAAAGGACTTCCCACTACCGGCGATCACAGCAATAAAGGTATTCTGGCCAGCGAAAACGACATCCAGCACTTTCTTTTGACAGTCAGTCAAACTGTTAGAGGCAAACGAAGGACAACATAATTTTTAAGCTGATCTGAATCACACGACCGAAAAAGTCGTCAATTGACGAAAACCTTGCCGTTTCAAATCACATTAACCTTACAGTTGATTGACATTGGCAAAATATTCTACAATTAATACCTGCCTTACGTTGTCCAGAGGAGGACATTTCTTATAACATAATAGTTGTGAAATTCCAGAATTCTTCCAAATTAAAAGTTTTCGAAATCTTCCCGCCACTGTGGCGTCATGAATCAGATCTGGCCTTGGCCTTGGTCTTTGGCAGCATTCTATTTCTGGAATACAATCATCAAACTTCCGGTATTAAAACTGACCAATCAGAACAAAGACACTATGATTGCCGCTTCGAACCTGTCAAGCAACTCGTAGCATTTCTGACTTCCGTGGCCCCTCAACTGGCAGAGACATAGCACGAAAGCGGGTAGTTAAAAATATCTTAGACTTCCTGGATGTCTGGGCTAAATGAGCTTAGATTTATTTAGCTTAATGCTTCCTCTTCCCACTGAGTAATTTTCAGCAAATTGTGAAGTAGATTTCCCCTTGAAGTAATGAGAAATGCAAAACGCTGTGATTCAAGTTTCATCCCTTGTCACTTTATTAGATCTCCGAGCAGGCTTCTGGCGATTTCGTAATCTCGGTTCCAGACCTTGCACTAGCAGATCGCACAATTAACCGCGCACAGATATTAAAATTCAAAATGGCAGCCACAAAACACAAAACGTGCACGATAAAGGTAATTTGATCTTTTATTCGCATTCTAAACAGATGTGAGGGCTCCCTGTGAGAGAGCTGATCAAGCAGTGTTCAGAGTGGAGTAGCTGAGGTGTTTTTTTTATATAAGCCTGCCAGGAGATCTAGAGCTTGACTGATTTGTAGTGAATAATAATTTTCCTTTCACCACACCCTTAAGGCACTCCTCAATGTAAGTACTGTTTCTGGGTGCTGGATCGCCATGATGCCATGAGGATGTTGGCAACGTTTCCTGAAATGTTGTATTTTGCGAAGGAATTCCTGAGACAGAACATACCATCAAGTTCAGTTTTCTCCACAGAGGGTGTGAGTTCTGATGTCCTGGGTGTTGAAGGAGGTTCTTGTCTCGGTTCAGGATCCATGGAGGCTTTAAAAGATGCTGGAGAAGAAAGGGGAAACATGGTTGGCTGGGCCATAACAGGACAATGAGGATTCCTGTTGCCTTTTCCTAGCTGATTTTCTGGAGGCATTGTAGGATCAGGCTGAAGGGTGGAAGGTATAAAAGTAAAAGTATGCCGAATTAGTGAAAAAGCATCTACCAAAGAGCACCCAGGGTCTGGTTTCCAGAAATAGTAGGTATCAAACTTATAATTAAGCCTTTTAGTTTGCTTTTGGGCTGACTATATATTAGGTGAAGCATGCATATGAGATCACACAACACAATTATGTTGAGTGTTTTTCCTGTGGTAGAACCCAACATGTAAGACATGCATTCTAGCAAGTCCAAAGTGACACAATGCCAAAATCAACAGTCCTTGCATCAGGAGAGGCAGCAAGAATCAACATTCTTTGGAAACAACAAGGACCTTTACTGGGTTCTTTTGGGTAGGTTTCATATTCACTTCAAGCAACTGGTTCATTTTAAACTTGGGAAAATATTTATTTTCCAAGTTGTAGGGGTGAAATGACTTCACTTGAAACAGAATAGGTTCGATTACTAGCTTTGGTTTAAGAGAGGATCCTGTGGGCACTTTTGGACCAGACTTGGGTAAGTGAGAGATTGATAGTTTAGAGAATTGAGGAGAATATGAATGATCTTTCCCGCTGTTTATTTATTCGATAATGTAAATAAATACACATAAATATGGCCATGGCGAAATGAGGAACAAAAAGTTGATAAAAAGAAGAAGAAACCACAGTACACCAGGATGGCAGTTCTGCAGTCCTTAATATCACCTCAGAAAAGTAAGGGGAAAAAAGAAACAGAAAAATTATCACAACACAGCGTATTTGTTCACCCATCCAAGTACTAACCCCTGGTGAACAGGGCTTAACTTTGTTGAGTGGATGAAACATGTTGCTCTCCTTGTGGTATAGTGGCTCTACACTCTACAATGCATTTTTTTCAATTTCTAAGATGAGAAAAGGTATCAAAAAGAGAAAAAATCTCTGATACTGCATGGCTGCAAAAGTAGAGAGCAAAAAAATTAGAGGAATATGAAAGTGAAAACTATTACTTGATTTGGTCATCGGACAAGCGGCACTTTCCTTACAATTGTGTCAGTCTCTTGGACGAAGATAACTTGGCTTCGGGGACCCATAACTTTGAAAATGTGAATGTTTTCAACAGTGTTACATCTCCTTGTGCTCTCTCATGCCATTGAATTTTGCACTATTGCTTAACAATGCCAGTGGGCTTTAACTTTAATGTAACCTTTGGATAAACCTCCAGTCGCAAAAGCGGCAATTTTGGCGAAATTTTGCCAAGGTTGTTGACAAAATGATAAGAGCAAATGAATTAACACAGCTACAAGGGCCCCAAAATCTTGGTGAATTCGGCAAAAGTGGCGATTTTGCGAAATTTCGCCAAGGTTGTTGACGAAATGATAAGAGCGAATAAATCAACACAACTTACAAGGACCCCGAAATATTGGCAAATTTGGCAAATATGGCGAATTTGGCGCATGTGGCTATTTTGGAGAAATTTCGCCAAGGTTGTTGATGAAATGATAAGAGTAAATAAATCAACCCAGCTTACAAGGGCCCTGCAATGTTCGCGAATTTGGCGAAAACGGCGAATTTGGTAGAAGTGGCGATTTTGGCGAAATTTCGCCAAGGTTGACGAAATGATAAGAGTGAATAAATCAACCCAACTTCAAGGGCCCCCAAAATGTTGGCGAAAGTGGCGATTTTGCCGAAATTTCGCCAAGGAGTTTATTTTACACCCACTTTCAGTGTTACGTGCATAGGCAACACTTGCGTTCATCTTTTGACATGCTGTTTAAACGGCTGTTTAACTGCGCAACAGGCAATTTTTTATGCTATTAGCAGAAGAAATGACATAAATGATAATTACTGACCTGACATGGCTGAAGAAGTTTGTAAACATTGCATGTTTCCAGATTTAAAAGATAATTAAACAATTTGTGTGAAGTCAATCAGCTCTCAATGGTGACTTCAGTTAGAATTAGACCGCTAGCGCGTTAGTATTCGAAAGATGTAAACTTTCAAAATAGTCGATTTATCTTTCACAGAATGACACCTTGATACTCCCAACCTTAGTTTGATGTCAAATAAATCAGTCTTTCATGACTAAGAGTCAAGTTTGACCATGAAAGAGTCTGTCGATTTAACATTTTGATGTGGGCCAGGTTACATAGCATGTTGAAAGATGGCATATCAAAAGATGAACAAATATGTCGCCCATGCATGTAACACTGAAAGCGGGTGCAAAGAAACCGACAAAGTCTACTGGCAAAAGCCACAAACTTGTTATTACGTGGAAAGTATGATAAGTGGAAATGGGGTTCAACTAACAGTTATACATTAAATGTAATGCAGACAAACATCATTTCATAATAATACAAGCACTCCATTTAAATGAAATGCTTCATCTCTAAATATGAATGGCAAAAGAATTTAATGGAAGGAATAAGAGATCCAATGATATATAATAATTTGTTAACTGTGGTCCAAAACCAACATGATACTTCAAATGCCATGCAGTGCAGAAAAATGTAAATGAAGTTGTTGTCATTGTTTCTCCCGTTGCTTCACATCAAGCAGTTACACTTACATAGCTAACCATATCCATACTCAGCTTGGTTCTGCGAACTGTGGTTGTCCAGAACGTAGAGTTCTTGTTGTTACATGTACATGATATGCTGGGAATACTTGAACAAAATAGCGGAAAGCCAGATAGGCTGACAGGCATACAAAAAGCAAAAAGTAGGATTTAAGCAGCATCCGCCCAAGTGCATTCTGTGTACATTCCAGGCAAAACAAAAAAAGGTTAATGTTCAGCAACCGAACATCAGAAAAGTCTCTATGATCTTGGAATTCTTTAGTAGCAATGTTTTTCTGATAGTGTTCCGCCAAGATGACGCTATAACATTTCTGAAGTCTTAAAAATGCCAACGTGAAAACAATAAAACAATGTATTGTCTTTTATGTGAAATTGGCAATTTTACGAAGCTATCTGAACACCATTTAGAATGTCGAGAGAAATAATTCCATTCCGTTTGGTCTCCTGGCGGTTTAAGATGCTTTAGAACAAAGAGAATAATATCGCTTTGTGTTCCACTCCGGTTACATGATTTTAAAACGAGGGGAATGGTACAATGCTTTCAGTTCCACTTGGGGAGCATGCTTTTGAACGATGGATATATATTTTATATTGCTTTCCGTTCCACTCATGTGATGCTGTCTTCTCCACTCAGAAAACACACTTTAGAACAAGGTAAACAAATACAGCTCTTTCTGTTTTGTATGGGCAACATGCTTTACTAACGAGGTAAACATGTGTGCTTTCTGTTCCACACTCGGGCAACACTCTTTAGAAAGAGAGAAATATACCTTGCTTTTTGTGCCACTTGGGTAACACTGGTCAGTAATTTATTTTTTTAATTTAATTTTATTATTTTACGTTTAATACATTTACACCAAAAACATTTAAAGTTACTGGTCAGTAATTATCGATCACGATTTTAGAGCAAGGAAATGACATTATCTTGCTTTAGTTTTCACTTTCCAAAATCACGATCACGCTTGTGCTTATCCTGGTTCATTCTTTTGTTCTGTCGGTGTTGTACAAACTTAACCTGCACGGTTGCAATAACCCACTTCAACAGCTTTCTTGGAACAGTTTGCAGGCAAAACGTGGCCTAAAACAAAGCAGAAGGAGAACCAAAACTGTGGTGAAACTTTGTCCTTCGGTGGAAGTACTAATTTTTTTGTCACGAATTGCTTTAATATTTTTGGGATTCTTCTCGTATAAAAAATATCTTTGCTTTCCTCAAGTTTGTTGGTATGGAATGGTGACCAGCATTTTCAACTCTTTCTTCCTGAACTTTCAATGGGGGATGACATATTTTTGCCCTTGTGAATGGAGGCATCCTTATCATTGAATTTCCCCAGCCATCAATTGGCTAATTTGGGGTTAAAGTGTAGGTGAATGTGCAGTTGATAGTATAAAAGCGTAGTCTTCTTTCTGGTGTAAATATCGTTTGGATCTGGATCAACTACCATTTTGTCTTGATATCCCTTGATATATTGATGGACTGTCACAAAAACAAAGATTACGGTTTTATGTTAAACCCAAGTTTTCACTGACAGGTACTTCGATACTTTAGTAATGATGCCTAGCATTTTATAAGGTACTCTTTTGTCTTGCATCAGGAACATCATAACGAAAACTGTAGATGTTCATTTCTTGGAGAAAATAAAGGATGTCTGTCATTCAAAGAAGCCCCAGGAATGTCATTCTTGGTAACAATTCTATTGCTTTCTCTCAGCTGAGAGCTGGATGATGCTATGCTATCAATTCTTTGTTGTTGACAACAATGACGCCTTCCCCGCCTTGTTTGTGGGTGCTTGAGTCCAGAGTATTCTGTGTGGCAGCCGTGTATGAATATGGTGTATAGGACCAGAGATATACTGGATAATAACACCCTTAGTAGCTCAGATTTTCATCTAGAGATGTTTTAAAGTGCTCTTGGTCAAGGGACATGTGCAGAACATTGATTAAGAAACACTCTATTGAAGTAGAACTTATTATCTAACTGTAGTGGATTATTTAAAAAGAAATGTAGATATTACTACATAGTTGAAGATACTGTGTGACATTCTGCATCACAATGACTTATTTATATGTCAACACAACACATCTGAGCACACACAAAAAGTTGAAAGAAATATCTGCTGAAAATGTAGTGGACAAACAACTGTGTATGGATACAGAACAAATTGTTAATTATATCACAAAGTCAGCAAAGTATCAACTCCTACCTGAGTGTAGTTTTCCATTGTTCTTGATGATGGTTCTTGAAACACATTACTGTACACTTCAAGCTGACATGCAAATGCCTCTTTGTTGAGCAGATTGCCTCGGGGGAAGCAATGGTATATGCCTTTGCTGTAGCCAAAACAATTTGTATTTTCTGGGCAATGGATTAGCAATCAACAATGTTTTGCAATTCCCTTACCACTTGACTTCTTCTGGGACAGGCATGGTTGTCTATGCCTCAACTGCTGTACATATGTATGTACGTACATATGTCCATTTGAGCAGCATCTGTCAATGATGTTTAGGAACTTTCTAGTCTGGGAGCACATGTAATCCCGTGGGAATTTCGTGAAGCAAGCAAGCCACTAATCTAGATATCTTATCTGGACCCTAGATAATGCAAAAAAGTTTGGTGGCACCGAGGTCAGTTACAAGGGGTTTTAAAAATGACCTAAATTTGCCAGCATGGAAACGAGGCTACATAAGTTAATTGCTTATATCTTTCAACCATGTAATTAGAATCACACCAAACTCACTATGATCATATTTATTGATGTTTTAGTCACATCTTAGATGGCTCTTTATGGTAAGAGAGGTCACGTGATGAGTTATCATGGAAACGAGGCGACATTGATTAACAGTTCGTGTCTTTTAACCACAGTGATAAAATCACGCCAAAATCTCTTCGATTATGTTTCTTAATGTTCTAACCAAAAAAAAATTAGCGTTATCTAAACTTAGCGTTATCTTGTGGTAAGAGGGTCGCGTGACTAAGTCACCATGGGAACGAGGCTAAGATCTAGACATGGTTTGTTAATTTGAAAACACTTGAGTAACTGGTGACAAAGTTTTACTGACATGAGTTTATAACTATGATAGCTAATTTCATGGAA
>CM042752.1:19091898-19109470 GCA_022496165.2 Catalaphyllia jardinei
GGTTTGGCTGTCAGTACTTCCCCTTCGTAAAATCGGTTTCAACCTAAGAGGGAGTTATGCAAGGCAATCAAACTGTGTTTATTTATTTAGCTTCACCTAACTACAATCTTTGTACATGCGAACATAAAAAAATCATTGGGCAGGGAGACCACTACAGCATAACCAATTACAGTGGGTCTCATTAATTAAAACATAAGAATGACTAAAGCTACTATCAATAGAGGTTCAAATTACTAGGAGCAGCACGTCGGCCGGCACAGTAGAGACCTTGCTATGTTGCACCTGGGACAGATTGTTCTGCAGGTTCTGATGTCGTCAACATCGTACAGGTCCAGTGCCTTATTGTAATATTAAAGTAGTGAACGCTTGAAAGAGGCTAGAGAGATGTAACTTATGCGTAACTCAGCAGGCAGAATATTCCATGTACGGCGCGCACGTATGAAAAATGAGCGTTCATAAGCAAAATGCAAGTATTCAACATGTTTGCAGGAATATTTCAGACTTGTCCCTCCAAAGCTAACATTTGAGAGAGCCTAAAACATATCTTGCACTATAAATGAGCCTAGAGAGAAAAAAAAATGGCAAAAAGCAGAGGTGTCAAACTCTGCAAATTACACGCGGAGAACAGTGGAAGACACACAGACAACAGCGGAAGACACAGACATAATATGTCCTCTAATGGCTCTCCTCTGACGAAACGTCCTCCTGAAAGCACGGGATTACTGCTTAGCGAAATATTCAAAAATCCCCTGATTGTAAAATACAAAAGGGGCAGTCCTTAAAGATATACTAGTTTGAGCTAAACTTGCTAAGTGGCTATTACTTGTGGATGGGAGTCGTGCAGGCCTGTCACCCCATTGTTGTCATGGTCTGTTTCTTCAAAGGAGTGGATTTACATTAGGAACTTTTTTTTCAGATGTTGCTCTCTGTGCAGTTCAGGTATTGCAGTTGAGAAAGTGCAGCTAGAAACACTGAAATGCAATTTATTTTTCATGTTTCCTTGCCTTTGATGTCCATTAAATACACTAAACATACTAGATTTGGCAGTTCTTTGTTCTTTCTGGGTGTCACTTTCTCAATTTAATTGCAAATCAAAATATGAGTTGAATTGCTAGAGAAAATTAAGTACAGGAGAAAACATCTAGCAGCAATATTTTGGGTTAGTCAGCATATGATTGAATACAAAGCAGCAGTCATGTATGGCTATGCACACACTGAGTTCTGCATTGAAATAACCTTCTGAATCTTTTGAATTGGGCACAATAATCTTACTGGCCACACCAATGCCGTTAAATGATAATTAAAAAGGAAAGAAGACCTCTTATTACAGATTACGTTTTGCTTCATGAAGACTATTTTCCCCACATAAAAATTGTTTCACATTTATTCACCTAAAACTGATTGTTATAGATTGCATGGCTGCACTGATGTCTTCAACATTCATTGAGTAATACCACTAAAATTTCAACCCATAATGGGTTTCCTTTGCTTTTTTTAACTGTAGTTGTTATGCAGACCACTGAATATAATTATTGTACAAACAGGGGAATCAAGAACTCTAGAATGTGCCCATATAGTTAACCAAGACTTACATTGGCAAGCAAAACAAAAACATGGATTTGGAACTTGAATAATGTTTGTGAGCTATTGTGATAGGCCTAGAATGACATTGTGAGATGGTGGAGATCAAAATGAGTTGGTGAGAGGCTGAAGGAGTGACTCAACCCTGTTGAAATTGAAGGTAGTAATGAATGCCCTGTGCTCTGCCCAGTGATAAACAGGATTAGATGATGATGATGATGATGATGATGAAGATGATAAGCTGTAACACATACATTGTGCAGTTTCATACCATGAAGTACTGGGTCAAATGCAGATGTTATGGACAAATATGGCGTCCACTGTTGCAAAGGAAAGGGTGTTTTCATCACGAGCTTGTTTCAAAAACAAAAGGATCAAGGAAGGGGAAAACTTGTCAGAAGTTTGCAGTTTGACTTTACAAAAGAACAGATAAAAGAAAAAAATCCTTGGATTGGAATGTCTTATCCAAATTACAACTCAAAACATCAGGTACAAAAGAAGCCCCTCATTGAACGGTTATCCCCACTACAGGATGATGCCTTGATTGATAAAGGATAACCTTGGTAGATAAAAAGTTCACGTTTGTGACATTACTGCAGCATTCCTCAAGCTACAGCCAGATGGAAATCTGTTGTTTCACTTTTTCCCAAGATCGGAAAGGTGAAATAGATGCTTACACATAAGTTCCAGGGGAATAAATTGCAGTATAGAAAAGCTTACAGAATGTTTGCCTCAAAGAATAAAGCATATTAAAGCTAAACAAGGAGACGGACTGTACACATATATTAGCCACCATTTCGAAGAGTTTCTACAAATGTAACTCCCACAGTTGCAGTGCTTTTTGAGGGACATACTGAAAAAGGCATTCTGCAAATATCCTGTGGCTGCTTGTGGTCTCAGTTCTAGTTCTTCAGCTTAAATATTTTACTGAACACAAGAACTTTATCTTGGCTTTGACTTTCACCCAACCCAGAAACTGCAAAAGTGGCACCACCCTAGTATCTCGGACAAGGCAAATGCCAATGCAAAGGCAGTATCTGACATTCGGTTGAAGTACTTTGGAAATGTTTGATCAGCAAGGGAAGCAATTTACCACAAGAGATCAAAAAAGTTGAACTACATTCTTCTGGGTCTGTGACTGGCATTGACAAGAGATACTGGTTCACAAGAGATTTAGGTGAAATCAGTCACAAGGTACAACATAAACTTGAAAGTATTAACATTTATATCTCAATTTTTCCAAGTGCTTGACAAACTACAAAATAGAATTTGGTTTCAAACAACATCTTGAATACAGAAATACATATCACTTTAAGATCATGCAGGAGCATGATTATGCTAAGCACTTAGTGTGTTATGATGAGACATTACTCATTTGGAGAAATGGTTGCCTGCCATAACAGTATTCCTCAACAAAGCCACAGATTGATAGTTTACTCTTTGGAGGTTTAATTCACAATGATGTTCCTTAGTTCTCACAACGACCTTATTCTCCTTTTGACAATGCTCCTTTAATAAAATAACCACTGCATTGGGTTCCATTACACAAGTATTGATTGAAACATAAACAAAGAGTGGTACATGATTGTCTTGCCTGATCACTAAACTTATCTCTGGACATATCTGGGGAAGACACTAATGCAGTAACAGAAAACTTTTGCTATATCTGATAACAACAGTGGCTAAAAATTAAAATAATTGTCACGTAACTCTTGCAATATGTAGTTCACCGACACACTTCCCCTGTTTGTCTCCAGAGGAGAAAAACATATCAAGTTCTAAGCTAGTGAAGAACAAAAAATAAAAAAATACGATAAAGGAAAATATTACAACAATGTCTGTGTCTTGGTTGAATTCATTAAGTTCCTGAAATCTGGCTCTAGTTGCGACTGGAGCATCTCGTCATGGTCTGAACATTGCTATGCTAGGGTCCAGCTGCACAGTAAGCACTTGTCTCAGTGAGAGGGCAACTGTGTTCTTGTCGCAAGTTGTCTCAAGGAGGTATTAATGCCGAACAGGTTGCTCCAGTCGTCAGTTCTGCAGTGCAGATAATACTATCTTTCCCGGGGTAGGTCGCGCTCACTATGAATAATGGCCAGGTGCCATGGTTCTTGTTATCAGTTTTTATGGTGACCACATCTCATACTTGTGGTTAGAATTTAGATACCTTGTGTGTTGTGACACTCCCTCAGGGCAGCCAAATACTCTTTTTTTCCATTGTTTCCAAAGGTTGTCTTTGCTGTTCTTTAGCTACTTCACACATTTCCTGAGATCTGGATCTTCAATGCACCATGCTTCTTGTTCAGGTATCTGATTGGTCCGCTGGAACAGGAAACTTGAGGGGGTAAGGACAGGTGGTTCCATGTCGTCCTCTACGTAACTCAACAGTCGCCGATTAATCTGGGTCTCCATGTCGAGGAGCACCTCGCTAAGTTCCTCCCAGGTTAGTACTAGACTCCCTCTGACCTTGTGCATAGCTTCCTTTACCACCCCGATCAACCGCTTGAACTGGCCACCCCACCATGGGGCGCAGCTTAAGTTGAACTTCCAGTTGATTTCATACTAAATAGATAAAATGGATAATATTCCGCATCTTCCCTGAAAAGATTTGAAATGGCATCATTCAACACACAAGGTTAACAAATTGAAAAGCCTTGTCCAAAATCGTGTCGCACCATGGCACGTGAAACAGGCTTGTAACACGTGACGTAACTTTCCTTTGTTAAATAATCATACAAATCACTTCTCGTAAACTACAAATCTGTTTGGTTATCACCTGGTCAACTTTATCAGTCAAAGAAGATAGTAGTAACTTTTGAACTTGTTAAATTAAGAGTTTCCTCCTTGCTGAAAGAAGCAAGGAAAAAAATGAACTGTAAGGTTCCATTGCTAACTGATGGAGTGTGGTTCACTGGAGTAATCGACCATGTTAACTATGGATTAACGGAAGCATTCAGATACGTGAGTTTGATCGTTTATACTGCTTTCAAAAAAGAGCTTCTGGTGGAACGGAAATTTATTTACAACCTTCACAAAGGCATCGTCGTTTAAAAACGTGACATTTCACTACAATGAAGAGACAAAACGCTTGTCTTAAACAGTGAATAAATCCTCAATTTACTGGCAAAAGCGTACCGCGCAAGTGCTTAGCGGTCCAGAGTTGAACGAAAACAAGATGGTATGATTTGTTGTCATTCAAACACGATGAAAAATTCCATGAAGAATTTTACAACATGGAAGCGTTGATTGATGCATTCAAAGTCAAACAATAAGCAAACAATGCCTTGTTAGGTATTATTGTGTCAGCCTTTCATCCATTTGACCGAGGTAAAATTTAAACCTAGATTTTTATTCATGAACCGCGCTGGTTTCGTTCGTGAACCACACGGTTTCGTCTCGTTCCTCCCGCATGCACTTCACGTGTACTGCCCTTGAGGTTCACGCATCCCGATGTACATATGACCGCAGGTGGTACTGTAAGTAACCTTTGCTCTCACTCTTTTTGTTCTGCTTGTATCTGATGGGTGCCGCGAAATCTACGCCAACAACTTCAAATGTCGCTCCAATAGTAGTGCAATCTTCTGGGAGTAGTCCTGGTGCCAGGGTGGTAACTGGTGTGGCAGTGAACCTCTTGCAGCCATAACATTCACTTCACACAGACTTGACTAGGCTTCGTAGACCCAGTACTGCTCTCGTACTGCTGCCATGGTTACATCAACACACTGTGGAGGGGTTTGCAATTTACTTTTTCTACCAACTTCCGGGCTAAAACTGCTCTTGTTGTCTGGTAGAACGGGTATTTCCCTTGAATTCTTCCATGGCATTCAAGCATGCCACTGACATTGATCTGCAAGTTAAGTGGCTTCTGAGTTTGCTTGAAGTGAGGCTTTTGTTGATCTCAGTGCTGCACAAGTAAAATTTAAAAATTAAACGAGACTTACCTGTAAGTTGAAGTTTGATTGTGATTCTACCGAGTTACAGGATGGTGAGAGATTACATAAGATAGCAAGTGCATGCGCCAATCAGGTTTTAAAGACTGAATGTATGTGTTACCCTACAGCACAGCGGTGGGTAGGGAAATCTCTCAGCATCCTGTTGGTTAATTTTTGAATTCTACCTTGTTACCATGCTGAGAGATTCCATGAGACTTCAAAGCCACACATGAAGAAACAACAATAAGCCTGTGTAATGGTTGTGTGTGAATGAGACATTTTACATAGATGGCAAGACTGATCTTGCATGCGCTGAAACCTTAGCTATAGGTTGGTTGTAAAAACAAGTAAAGCAGCATTCATATGACCACCCTGCAGTTTAGACAATGTCAGGTATATTTACATTAGCCCTGCTGGCTGCTGAAACAGACTCAGCTCTGGAACTGTGAGCTGAATATTTTGCTATATCAGTACCAGCTAAAGCCAAGGTACATTGCACCCATCTAGTTACAGTATCCCTGCCTACAGGCTTATAAGATTTAACGTAACTTAGTAACAGCTGTGTTTGGCCACTACCTATCAATGATTTGGTTCTCACAAGGTATTCCTTAAACGTAGTAACAACACAAATAGAGGGTCGTTCAAATGATTCCAGAACAACTTGACGGTTAGATACCCCTGGTTTGCTTTGTTTGAGGTGCTTAGGGATGACAAATGTGTATTTGTCATCACTCACAAACATATGATTTATGTCTAACAAATGGGTAGTCTGGCCTCGCTGGCCTGACACTTATAACAACAGCATTGCAAGTTTTAACGCAAGTTGTTTTAGTGTCAATGATTCAACAGGATGAAGGGTAGCTGCTGTGTGCTTGGGCTTAGGTGGCCATGACTGGAAAAAAAACTTTCAATAGGCAACAAACTAGCAGGTTCTGTCCAACTACAGAGCCATCCTCCCAGGACACATAAGAAGACAATGCACTTCTGGCACAGTTGATAGCACCGTAAGTCCTTTGTCAAACAGTTCAGATAGAAAGTCCAAGACTGCTTCTACAGGTGGCTGAAGATGATGGACTATCCTTTTGAGACAAAATGCTGTCCATTTTTGATGTACCCGGGGTATCCTTTCTTAGTAACTCCTTGCAAGGATGCCATAAGCAATCCAACAGCTGACTGATACTCCTCGTGTTTCAAAGTATTGTCTGACAACAGGCATGCCAACAGTCTCATTTCGTTTTTTAGAGGATTTAGAGTCCCTGATTGTGGAAGGATGAGGAGGTCCTTGTCTTGTGGGAGCAGTAATGGATTTGCCACCAGACGACTTAGTAGCCAGGGCCACCAGACCTGTGTCGGCCAGACGGGAGCTATCAACAGTGCTAAAGTCTGAATGTTCTCCAATTTTTGCAGACATCTGTTAAGCAGAGAAAAGAGAGGAAAAAATGTAAACAAACTTCCCACTCACAAAGAAGCATCCATGTGGCAGGCCCCAGGGTCAGGTCTCCAGGCAAACATGTCAATCTCAGGAGTACCAAAGATGTCAATAATCTCAAGAAATATTCCAGGTTTAAGCTGCCACTCAATTTTCTCATTACACTGTCTGGAGCTTTTGTCTGCCCCAAAATTGAGGACACCAGGCAAATGGCATGCAGTCAACCAAGTCTCATTTTGCACACAGCACATCCAAACACTTTTGGCAAGTTTGTTGCAGAGGGGGGATTTAGTGCCCCCCATTGCATTGAGATAGCAGACAGTTGTAGAGTTGTTACTTTTTGTGTGCACATGCTTCCCTTTCAATAAAAACAGAAATGTTTTCAAATCAAAATGTACAGCTAATAATTCAAGTTCATTAATGTGCTTTTGTTTTTCAAGTACGGACGGACCACATGCCTCAGGCACTTAGTCCATTGCAGACTGACCCCAGCCTAAAGTTGATGCATCTGTTGCCATTTCTATAGCTGGGTTGCCCATGGTGATATTTTTGCATGCTATAGAGAGGATAGTGACCCACCAGCTAAGGTCACTGACAGATTCTGAGGAGAGGGTCAGAATAGCTTTATAGTTGCCATTATTTTGTTGTAAAGCTGTATGTTTATCAATTTCAAGACTCCTATAGTAAAGAGGTCCATACTGGACAGCAGGCAATTCAGAGACCAGAAGTCCAATGACATGGGCAACTTCTGTAACGGAAATTACACTTTTCTTTAGAAGTTGTTAGCATGCCAAAATTATTTTCTCTCTTTTTTTCTGCTGTAAGAAATACTTTCATGTTGACAGAAACCAAGAAATGCCAATTCCTGTCATGGTTGCAACACTGACTTGTCATGGTTGATCAGGAATCTGAGTTTGGGGAAGTGAGAATATTACTTCTGCACTCTGTCTTTGAGTCCCCCTGAAATATGAGTCATCAATATGCTCAACATTTAAGTAGCCTTGGCTACGCAGTGTGCTATACACAGGTTTCAACAGACCATTAGCTAGGCATGTGTACATACATATTTTATTTAACAAAGCAGGTTAAAAATATGGCAGCGAAAGCTGATGTGGACCTGCAATACTAAAAAAATATTTAGAAAGTACGCTAACTAGATAATTACAATTCATATAAAAGTTAAACAAAGAAACATACAAAACTAAGAAATAGCAAATAAAAATCTAAAATAACATCTAAAAATATATAAAATCGTCAAAGTTCTTAAGTGTAATAGTAGAACTACAACCAAAAGATATTCTATCAATAAATATAGAGTGCTTCACAAGATTAGCTTTAAATGATGCAAAGGAAGGAAGAGTCTTGATCTTTACAGGTAAACTGTTCCATATTATACTGGCTCGATGAGTGAAGGAGTCATTGTTTCCTTTCCAGTAATTATGGGTTAGATCAAATTTAAGGTTGTCTCTTAAATTATAGTTGGTCGAATGCTTAGTAAAGAGACTTGTGATACTTGGTGGAGCTAAGTTATAATACGCTTGGTACGCTATGCATGCCAGTCTTTTTTTGTAAAAATATGATAGGGAGTGCCATTTTACTTTGGATAAGACTTCATGCTTTGGGATAGAGGGGCTCAGATTATGGATAAGGCGAGCAGCACGAATATGAGACTCCTCTAAAGCCTGTAATGAACTTGAACATCCCCATAAACAACCTATTTCTCCAGAAAAACCTTAAATATTTCCTGTGCTCAACAGCCACAGGAACAGTGTAATATGCAACTGTTAGGTCTATAGAGGCCACATAACAGTTTATCTTCATTAACTGAATAGCACATTTTAAGCTTTCCATTTTAAAATGTTGATACTCTATAGATGCATTCAATCCTTTTAGATTCAAGATTTTTCTGTAAGAACCATTTTTCTTCCTGAGCAAAGTGGTAGAGACATACTGACCATAAGTAGGGTCAGTCTCCTCAAAAACCCCTTTACCAAGCAATTGTTGTATTTCACCATCAACAATAGACCTCTTTAGCTTGGGCGTTTTGTTTTCCCATTGTAGACCACGTGATATTCTCTGGAGAATTTCTCTTTTGTCCATCTTAAAATTATTCAGTCATATTCATGCGACTATTTAAAAATTTGAAAGCAAGAATTCTCAAGAGTATCATCACATGGTCTACATTGGGAAAACAAACCACCCAAGCTAAAGAGGTCTATTGAAGCCTCTTTAGAGTTAAATTTACCTGGAGGCTTGGGATATTGTTGGTAGGGGATTCAGTGAACTCAAGATGACAGTGTTCAACCATGTCAAGAACTTTTCTGTCAGACAACTTGTAACTCTCTGCCTCAATATTTTGGTCATGGTTCAGTTCTGGTTCTTTTGAACAGCCTTCTATTTGCCTTGGTATCTGTCTGAGTGGCCATCACTTGTAAGATCTTTTGAAGCTCTGCTTAGTTTCTTTACTAAGCTTTGAAGTGATTCAGTTGGTATCTAATGTCTTTTACCGCTTTATGTAGGTCAACTCCAAAAAGCTCAGTTGTTATTGGGTTTGTTGGAGAACAAAGATAGCAGTAGCTTGTGTGGAGTTCAGGTTTTAGAGCCTCTGCACGCCCCAGCTTTATCTCTATGATCGCATTAGCCATCAACAGAACACCATCCATGAGTTGGTTAACTGTCTGACCCATTGATGGCATATCTGGCTTGCTAATCAGGTCATTTACAACCTGGACTACTGCAGTTGAACCTTTAATAAGGGATTTTCGCACCGTCTGGAGTTTTGAGATCTGAGGTTTGTGCTCTCTCTCAAAGATTGTTCCAGATTGCTAGATTAACCCTGGTTTCAGCCAGCATTTCACAGTTTTTCGCATTTTTTTTCACTTAGCTTATATTCCTCTCACTTTCAAGAACTTCTGAACACTGGTAGCTTAGTTTCCATGAATTTCAGCGCCATCTTTTTCGGAGTCATTAATTAAACTCCTTCTCAAGTTTATTAAGTGTATCACTGTTGTCTTCACTCGAAACGACGCCATCTGTTTTTTTTTTTTTTTTTATGGGTTCCTCAGATTCTTTGTCTGACCCGCTGTTATGTTCATCCGACTCAGGGTCGGAAAGTGCGGTAGCGTTATCATCGCCTTTGGCTATGTTTTACCTTGAGCAATGCGCTCAAACTGCTAAATCCCTTGTTCATTTTCACAGCTCAGGTGGAAGAAGCCTCTTTCAGGAGGGCAGCCATGGTGGTTGAACTTTGGCCCACAGTAGCAGATTGCTGTAAGCTGCTACTGGTACGTGGCTCTGTCTCACAAGGACTGGGAACTACCAAATTCATGAATTAGATTGGCTGAAATGATTATTGACCGCGGTCTAGATTTCCCCATCTAGACCGGTAATGTTTTGAAGTGAAAAAAGTTGCAAACTTCAGTCTAAAGTTATTCCTAAGGGTTTTCGCTCCAATTTTCATGCATCTTCTCTTTCTCATTCTAATCAATATCTTCGCCAAATTCAGTGTGCTCAAAATTCGTTTTCACGTAACATTATGAGGATTACTATCAGAGCTATGTGCCAAAAACGTGACAGCCTCAACAAACAAATTCTACAATGCCACTCTGAACTGTCCAAAATCTGTCCAGCTATCTTAGTTCAATCTATTCGCACCAAAATCCAGGAGGTCAATTCTAAACTTTTTAACCATTTACACCAAATTAAGGCCCATAAACTTGAACAAGTAACAGGTCCTCCTTATACTTGTGACTCATCAATTGAAAGTCTTAACACCGTAGTTACTATTCCAGAAAATCTTCCGCTTTCCGACGCAGAGAAATCCGTCCTCAGTAAGGGCTTGAATTTTGTTCCTATATCCAAAAAACTTGACGAATTCTCGGTTAAGCAAGATGTTGAAAAATTTCTTCGCCGCGTACAACTTAAAGCCTTTTTCCATGATAAAGAGGATTCTAACACCTCGGAAAAAGATATTTTCGAGACACTCCAGACTCGAAAATCGAAGTGGACTCCCCCAGAGGGCCAGTTTGCCTCTTTAGATTTTTTTATCAATAAATGCCGTCACGAGGTCAACAAACTAAATTTCAACCGAAACACCAAATTTTCCAACCTTGCTTCGGAAGAGAGGGCGGCGCTAAACAATCTTAGTAAGCGCAAAGACATAATTGTGAAAGCGGCCGACAAAGGCGGCGCTTTAGTTGTTTGGCGGGCCGACCTCTACCAAAAAGAAGCTTTGCGGCAACTTTCTGACACCTCCTTTTATGCTAAAGTCGAAAAAGGTCTCACTTCCACTAACCAACAAATTGTCAAGAGCACTATTAATGATCTTATAGTCAAACAAGAATTGCCGGCTACTGCTACTAATCTCATCATCACAACTCCTGGAACTTCATGTATTTACTTTTTACCTAAAATTCACAAACCTAACAACCCAGGCCGACCTATTGTCTCTGCATGTAGTTGCCCTACCGAACTCATTTCTAGCTATTTGGACAAAATTATGGCACCTATCGTCAGATCTTTACCGTCATATGTTAAAGACAGTCAACACGCACTCCAAACACGCACTCCAAACTTATTTTCACTATGGATATTACATCTCTTTACACCGTCATCCCTAATGGTGAAGGTCTTCTAGCCCTCAAACATTTTTTTGATTTACGTACTGTTAAGGAACCAAGCTCGGAAACACTGCTCCGCTTGGCTGAACTAGTTTTAACACTAAACTGTTTTTCATTCGCCGACAGTTATTATAAACAAGTCAATGGTGTGGCCATGGGTACCAAAATGGGACCCAGCTACGCCAATCTTTTCGTAGGCTACATTGAACACCAATTTTTCAATCAATACAACGGCCCCAAACCTGACCTCTACTGTCGCTACATTGACGACTGTGTCGGCGCCACTTCCTCCACCAGAGAGGAACTCAATCAATTTATAACTGCTGTTAATTCGTTTCATCCGGCTCTTAAATATACCTGGGAAATTTCCGATACTTCTTTAGCATTTCTAGATATTAAGGTTTTTGTCGAAGGCAACGGTTTATGCACCAGTGTGCACTACAAACCCACAGATTCTCATAGTTATTTTGTTGTTGTATTCATCTTCACATCCATCACATGTCAAGAATTCCATTCCTTATTCTCAATTTCTTAGACTTCGTCGCCTTTGTAGTGTAGACTCTGATTTTTCCTTAAAATCAGAAGAAATGTGCGAGTTTTTCGACAAACGTGGCTATCCTGCCTCTGTTGTTGAAGCAGGCCATCATCGCGCCCAACAAATTGATCGGCAGTCAGCACTACAAACGTCTCAGAAGGAGAATAACAATAGAATTCCATTCACTCTCACATTTCACCCTCACAACCACGCAGTTAAATCCATCATTCTAAAAAACTTTAAATTACTTCAAAATGATCCCGATACTGGCAGAATCTTTTCGCAACCGCCATTAATTTCATTCAAACGCGACAAAAACATAGGTAACTTTTTAGTCAGAAGTGCTTTTCAAACGAGTGAACAACCCGGTACTTTTAAATGTGCACGTGCACGATGCAAAACATGTCCTTTCATTTGCAACGTTGAAAAATTGTCGGGACCCAAGCGATCCATTAAGATCACTGATCATTTTACCTGTACCTCAGCCAATGTCATCTACTGTATAACTTGCACCCTTTGCAAAAAGTTATATATCGGCGAAACAGGTAGACGACTAGGCGACCGATTTCGAGAACATCTTCGTGACGTAGAGAAAGACGACAAAATCGCATCTAAACCGGTCGCTAGACACTTTAATCTGCCGAATCATTCTACGCAACATATGACAGTCTGCGGCCTCTCCCTACATCAAGGAAGCACAGAAAGCCGCAAAACTCTAGAACAAAAATTTATTTTTCAAATCGGCACTCTTAATCCTCACGGTATTAACGAACGTTTTTCATTTAACTAATTTATTATGTTTTTCACGTTGCCAGGCACCAACCAATAGCGTAGCTCCATACTTCTGTATATAAACCACACACAACCCACAATTCCTCGATTCGCTCCGACGAAGGGCTAGCGCTCGAAACGTCAGCTTCTGAATCTCTTTACGGTGGCTAATTCACATTATCAACTCAGTTGATAAAACCAAATTATCTTAAAATGCAAAATCATTGACTGTTTTCATCTAACAGTATTTATTTCTGCAAGTGCCAAAAAGTAGATGAGAAAAAAAAATAAAGAGGACGAGCAAACTTTGGAAGAATTGAATTCGGCTCATTGCCGTTCACAAGCAAAATGCCAGTTAGTACAAACCAGTTACATAAAGGACGTTTGTGCCCAAAAACTTCCCACGTACAGATTTTTTTAAAACTTTGACTGGAGGTAGAAAATGATAAAATTAGATTAAAAACGTAAAAAAATCGGTGGTCACCAAACTCGTTTGAAGATAAGGCCTAGCACAGTTCATAGCATTTCTAGGATTTCCAGTCACTCGCGGCGATTTTGGCCGGATTCCTTACTATTGGCATATATTCAAGTTGAAGAATCATATCTAAGTTGTGTGTTTAACACAGCATATATAGGCCTATTTGATAGATCTTTGCTACATATGTCATTAAATCAGCTAGAATTAGCCTTAAAAACTACAACTTCTAAGTTGCGCACACTTGTATTCATGTACCAATTTGACCCTATTTGAATAGTATATGAGAAATAATTTAAACTTTCCACTTACAGATTTTTTTGTTTTTTAGTATAATGGAAAGAATCAGAAAAAGAAGTGATCTGCCAAAAAAAAGTGGGGGTCACCGAGCATCCAACAAAAATATTTGCACACAAAGTTAATGCAAAGGTCATCAGCTCTATATATTGTTGAGTTTTCGACTCAGTGCACGCGCTTGAAGATGACGTGGAACGCTCGTGATCAATGAATAGTGTGCGCACTAGAGATGCGCGGTAGCAATGGGTGCGAACGTCTTTAAATGAATTAAATTCTTTTTTTGCCCTATAATCAACATCTTATTAACTGAGCTAACTCGGTCTGTATGGGAGAATCTTGACCTCAGTAGTGTATAGACCTCACTGCGTTCAGTCTGTACTTGTGACCTCGGTCAAGATTCTCCCATACAGACCTTCTGCTTGGTTAATAAGAGCTAATTAATTTTCTAATGATTGGGTATTGCTCCGAGCATCAATTTTCGGGCTCTTTAGATTGTGATACATGTAGCTTAATAGACAACTAGTATGTAAGGTTGATATATATCTGGCATACTCTTGAAGGTGATTGATTAGACCTAACATAAGCCAGCAGGTGATTGAAAATCATGCTTATGAAATTGGCTGTCACTGATCAGAACCTTAATTTTATTGATGGGAAACTTCATCATTTTAGGCTGCCTAGCCTCTTGTCTTGCATCGCCAAAACTTAAAAACTTAAAACCATTAAAGCTCATTGCCCTAGTAACAAACTATTTACTTGTACTTGTTAAATTTGTCAACCTGGACAGAAAAGTAATTCACTCCATGTTTGAATTGTGGTTTTCCAAGACCATCAAAGAGATGTTTCATTATTTTGTAGCTGCAACAAAAAAGAAGACTTTCATAATAGGCAGCAGTTAAGGTGCCATGGTTATATGATGACATGTACATTTATTTCAAAGGAATTTGTCATATTAACATATGAAGCAGATTCATCTTCATCGATAATGTTATCCTGTAATTCCAGAAAAATCCATACCTACCCCATGGAAGGGATTTTTTCTAAGACCCCCCACCAACCCCTATGGAAATTTCAATTAAGCTTCATACATTTCATCAAATTGTTTGGCCCTACAGAATGCCCACCCCCAGGAAATTCTGATCCCTTCTGTGGGGGGAGTATGGATATTTTCTGTAACTCTGGAACTACACATTGTAGCACTTTATCTAGCTTTGACATCTGATGAAAATTTATTTTTGTGATCATTTATCCAGGTGTAACACTTGGACATGTTCAGATTTCACAGTGCATCACTTTCAAATCCTTTGAAATGTCTGTACTCCTTGATAGCTGAAAGCACCATTCTCCCCACTAGCTTTTTGACCAATTTATCAAGGATGCTGGACATATTTTCCTGAACAAATAGAACACTGCAGAAGTTTGTCCACCTTGCCAATAACAGCTTTAACTAGTTTCTCTGCTTGGCTAATTCTTGTAACTGCTTTTTCCGTCAGAGTCACTCCTAACTTTCCATAGGCTTGCTTGTTGAAGTTGTTGCTATGTTTAACTTTCCAAGTCATGGGGAATGTTATTTCCAAGCCCTCCATGGTTGTTGACAGTCCTATTCCAGACAAAGATTTCAGCCTCTTTTGTACTTAAACCATTTGAAAGGAGCAGCTGATACAAGCTTTCAAGAGAATATTTAACACTGTGCGGATCATCTGCCTTGCACAAAAGCATCAAATACTTATACTGTCTAATAATCCTCATACCATCTGCTACTGACACAGCATCCAGAACATTTTAAAAAGAAAAGCCCTTCAGACAGGAGGGCAGCATTGTAGTGGAACATGTCATCCGCATCTTTAGATGGTAGAGTTGTTGACTCTGTGGTGGCATCAGAAATGTCTTCTGAAACTACAACTGGGGGATTGTGACCAAGCTCATGCCTCTTTCGACTCTTTCCATTGTACTTAAAAGAGGCTTTGCAGCTGGGAAATGGGCAAGGGAAACGCCCATCTTCATTAAGCTCTAGTTGGTTTAGAATTTCATGTCTCTTGTATTGAAATCATTTCTTCTAGGGACCCATTCATCATTGTCTTATCAATCACCACTTCGTCCATAATCTTTGCAGCAGCTTTATGTAGAAACTGGAGCTGACGAAATTTGCTCTGGCTGGCTAGGTTCTCAGGGATAGTGACGTGCTTAGGTTTGTCTTGCTTGCTTTCCACAGGGATCATACAGGTCATGGAAAACCTGGAAAGTCGTGGAATTTAAGAATTTCATTTCTAGGCCTGGAAAGTCATGGAATTTAATTGTCGGTCCTTGAAAGTCATGGAAAATTAAAGTTCTGTTTAATAGATTATTTACTGCAGATGCCAAAACAAGGACAGTGTAAAATAGAGAGGAGTAATTAAGCAGCATAAACGGCACGCATTTTAGTGAACACCAGAGTTTGTGTGTTAAGGTCAAAAAATGCTCCAAAACAGCTAAATTTAAGGTCTTGGAAAATTTGAAAAAGTCATGGAAAGTCATGGAATTTGAAGAGCTCAAAAGAGTACGAACCCTGTTCAACCCAAGGACAAGAAAGGCTGCTGCTACATCACACGTGCCGTCACTTCCAACACCATAAAATCTCTTTCTGCTCGGTAGGCTGTATGTGGGTCATCCCTCACATTTCTGCGATTTATAAGATTATGGTCTGCAAACATGGTGCATTGATCGTCTGATGAAGAGCCAGAAAAGAATCTTCTGAACAGTAGCTGCAGTTAAGAAGAATTGATATTGGCATAAATTTGAAATACAAAATAGGTGAGGATGCACTAAACTGTTTCAAAACACATGTCAACCAGGCAGAAGAAGTGACTGTCAGTGACTGTCATTGACGAATACTTCAGTTGGTAAGGTTATCTGACAAATGGAATACAATACACAATAAATCATTTTAATCATGTTTAGTAAAAGGGGCTTTAAATTGAGAAAATACAGTAGTTTTTTATTATCCAAAGCTAAAAAGTTACGGTATTTACTAAACACCAAGGATTTGGACTCCAGTGTGCCAGTCACCAAGTTGCATGTTAAAGCCCTCAAGACGATCCTCTGCTGTGTAACCATTGGCAACTGAGTGTATGGCATTCACTGCACATTCAACTGATAACTGGGCTCCTGTACATAGCTGGGTTACAAATTTCTTCTCCCCAACAACTGTGGTATATGGCAGATATTCCTGGACATTCCCCAGGATGTCAATCATATCTTCAGTCAATTTTTCATTTTGAACAACACACCTGTGGGTAGCTGGAGCCGAAGAATAATCACTAATCAAAATATAAAATTTGAAATCCAAAAGACATAAGCTTCATCATTCACACTTGTTGACGTTATAACTAATTATTTTTTGTTGTCATTCCTTCAAGATACATAGCCAATTCTGTTTCTTAACCTTACATCATTAGAAAATTAACTGATTTACATGTAAGGTTAAAAATTAAAGAAACACTGATGGAAAGGATAATTTTGGAACAGTTGAAGTCATAGCTGATAATGGTTGTTTTCATAGAATCATGTATATTATAACTTAGTGCCCTACATTTTGTTACATTTTCATTGTTTGCAGGTTCCATACCATACAGATAGCACCTTTTATTTTTTATTTAATTTTCTGACTTGGACTGTATAAATTTCTCTATGCATGCAAAACAATTCCAAAATTGCTATAAACCTACAGTTTAGATTTTTTTGGCCAACTCCTTGGAATATTTGTGTGGTATATAAAAAATGCACACATCCTTTAAAAAGGAAAAGCATTCCAAATGTTCCCCAATAATTCTAGACACTAGCACTATATAGTGGTGTCATGAACAGGAGGGAGAAATTGGATATTCAACATACCATGAATGTCTCTTGTAGAAGTGTCAAGCCCATTGCCTGAAACTCTGTTCATGATGATTTTGT
>CM042752.1:19115672-19130672 GCA_022496165.2 Catalaphyllia jardinei
GCCCAGTGGGTTATTCATGGGTTAAATTAGCACTAAAGTTTACACTTCAGAGTTAATTCTCTGTTACATCATTCTTTTCTGAAAAAGCATTGTCAAAACAAAACATCGAAGACTGACTAACCTCACTTTCATGTAGCTTCATGTAGCTCGTCCCAGGTGACGACCGAGTGATCTGCCGTATTTGCATACGTTATCGTAGTCCGATGGCTAACTATCAGACTCTGTATGTATGTTTGCGTGCCTCTTCCACTCCTGCTCCCCCCTCCGACCTCCCCGCTTTCCCTTCCTACTCTTCTCTTGTTTCTTTAGTTTTCTGACTTTCTCCTAAACTAGCATGCCTATGATCATTAAAATACAGGATATAAGTGCGCACTAAATTTTTCCTTGCTCCTAAGACCAGATTCACTGCAAGCTTTAAAGGCAACAACTTTTGATGATTTTTCCTCTGACCCATTTGTTAGCGTACATTTTTTCGTCCAAGACATCCCTGACTTTGAAGTTTGTAGTCGGTGTACCGTCTCTTCCCACAAAATGCATTTACTGCAGCTGAATCAATCTGTCTTTATAAAGACAATATGTGCTACTCATTCCAGATTAGACTGCCAGATTATGGCACTGATTTGTGATGAGGGATAGTAGTGAGACAGTGCTGTGCTTAACATGACTTTTATTTTATTTTATTTCTTTAAATATAGTTCCAAACAAGAGTGAAACACGAGGACGGACAACTTTGAGCAAAAGCAAATATATACAATAAAAAAATCGAAAACGATTAAAAAAATTAATAAAAAGACTTTTCAGTTAGTGTCCTTTATCATTTGCAGTGCAAGTAAAGAATAAATTTCAATTTCCTTAAATTAATTTACAGTATAAAAGATGACATAACATTACAAAGATGATTATATAACAGGGCATGATAACACATTAGCTAGGGTTGAGATAACTTTCATCCTTCAGCCCAGCATTGAAGTGTATAATGATGATATTAGATGTCTTTTGAACACAAATTATCGTTTCCTGCTCTTGCCATCTTTTTTCCACAAGAAGAGCAGTCAGCTGTGATCGTTTCTGAACTATCGTAGAGATTAAATATTTTTACGGAGCCTATTAGCAGAACGTCATTGGTTAGTAACTTTGATTTATAGCAGGAATACTGAGTGCATCTTAAGGTGAGCTGATAGTCTATCTTGGTTTTGATTGACAACCCGTCGATCTCTGTTTAAGTCCTCAAAAGAGTAACTGGGTCGTAAAATATCTCCATATTCACCTGTTTCTCTATTACATTACTATTCGAAGCCAAAAGGAGCAAGGCATCATGTTTGAGTGTTATTGCAGTTTTGGTCACGCCAGCTGATGGAAAATGTTGTTGTTGTTGGTTAAATTCGGCAATTAGTCTCTTAAAAAAAGAATCAGCTACACGATTGTCATTGGATAATTCCATGTTAAAGATGGTATTATACGTCACCAGAGTTAAGGTGCTTTCTGTGAATTCCATCCCTGTGGTGTTTCCCAGGTCAGAATTCCTTTCTCCCCATGCTTTCTCGTTAATAGAATTGTACTCATATTTGGTGTGTCATAGTCGCATAGTGTTATAGCAGTGAAATAAATATTGTATAGCACCAGGGGGTGATAGCGATGCCTTAAAACTCAACGAGGAAAAACAAAAAGAAAATAGCAACACATATTATCGGCAGCGACTGAAGTAAATGTAGAGGTATGTAGTACAGTTGGCTGGGTAGAGTTTGGTACAGCTTACTAAGTTTAGTTGCTACAGTATAGTAGAGGGTTTACTAGAGTTGGTTGGGTTGAACTTAGTAAAGTAAGCTGGAATTCAATAGAGTTGAGTTTTGGCATGCTTCTTGGTTAAGCTCATATACTGTTAGGCCTACAAGGCTTGTAGAAAGAGGACATTATACAGTATTGTGCAAAAGTAACGCAAGCGAATTTCGACGAATTTCTTGGCTTTTCATGGCTTTTCAAAGAAATTTCGCTTCAGACAAGTCCGGTGACTTTTCCGCGAACTTTCAACGTACCTATTGTTTTATTCCTCCTGATTTTTCGAATGCCAATTTGCGGTGGACGCTAACAAGTCAGGAAATTTTGAGGGAAAGTTCGCTCTTTTCGATTGTTAGTCGTGAAATTGCGGGAGAAAATTAGCTCTGGTTGATAAGCGCTCTGACACAAACTAAGCAAAATATGACTACAGTTTGTGATTTGTTGTTGTGTAAAGAGACGTAAAGAACATCTGAAATTACGTTCATCAACTCAATCAACTATTAGAATGTTCTTACCTATTGGATGTTTGATTGTTAATAATACATCCTAGCGACTAAAAAACGTCAGAGATTCAGTACAAACTTACTGCTTCAACCACATAAGCACTGAGGCAATTAAAACTTGCACAGAGTGCCATTTTTTTAGGGTAAGCTCTTCATGTAACAAATCATGACATTTCCCGCTGGGATTCCAGTCCCTGCACGAGCCAGTGTGACCTGCATTGTTTACACGCATATCAACGCCTCTCGAAAGGTTTAGTGCGTTAAACACCTGTGTTTATCCAAATATCGGAGTACTGAAGTTAATTTGTGAAAATGAAAGAACCATTTCAGATGCTTTCTCGGACAAAAATCGTGTATCGATTTGAATTGCTTGGTTTAGAGAAAGAAAGGGATAATTTTCTATGCAAGGTGCACATCTGACGACTTCACAGATCAAAATTGGGCTCGTTTTGAATCTTCTCATGCATGAAACTAAATTCAAAGTCTTCACTCGTGGTAAGTTTTATTTGTAATTTACATTCTTTTTGTTCGTGGCTGAACTCCAGCAAAGTAGTGCGTTGAAAGCTTTATGTATACTTCGTGTACCTTATATGACTGGTAGATCGAAGAGATTGTGTGGAGAATTGTTGTGCCTGTCTAACGTGAAATTTCAGGCACCAAGTTAGTGAAATGACGCTGTTGTCCGTGAAATTTCGCTTTAAAGCCCTCGAATTGTCACTCGAACTTTCACGTGAGCTTTCCTGGAAAGTTCACGTAAACAAAGAATGAAATTTCTCACATTTTGCTTTTGCACAATACTGTGTGTGATGTCCTACATTTGTTAACAAGCTATGTGCTAGTTAGGCGAATAGGAGTCCCTTTTTTTAACCGAATGAGGTTTTATTTACTTACATATCCACTTTTACATTATCTTCAAGTACTTACATACCCAGTGTAACGTAAAGATTCAGTTTTGAAGCCTTAAAGGAAAGAATTTTATATATATGAAAGGCAGTCGAGGTAGTCGAGGATAAGAAAAACTCCACCAATATTTTCTATCCAATTTCGTGCCAGGTATATGAAAAGAAGCCATTACCCTCTCCCGATCATTGAAAGATCCTACCAGAACTCTCAAAGGCGAAGGTGTTCAGCAAAGTTGACTGAAAAGGTTTTATTCAAGTTGAATTAGACGAAGAATCCAGTCACCTAACTGTCTTTCAGACAAATGATGTAACAGAGAATTAACTCTGAAGTGTAAATTTTAGTGCTAATTTAACCCGTGAATAACCCACTGGGCGTTAGCTCTAGTAAAGGGAATCAGGGAACCACACGAGGTAAAGAAAAAATCTTTTGACCTCGGTGGGAATCGAACCCACGACCTCCGTTCGATTCCCACCGAGGTCATTCATATGTCTTTCAGACACCCTGGCTAAGGTATCGCTTTCACAGAGTGCTGTTTGCAATCACCCCAGCTCCAGAAATTTTTCAGATCAAACTTGACCAAAACTTGGAAGGACTGAAAGGAGTCTTCAAAATTGCTGATATACTGATCACTGGAGAAACAGAGCGTGAGGCAGATAAACACCATGACAGAAACCTTAAGTCCCTCCTGGATCGATGCAGGGAGTGGAACATCAAACTTAACAAGAAGTTTGCATTCAAGTGCGACTATGTGCAATTCATTAGTTGTTGTCGAATAGCATGCCAGATAGGACCTGTGCTTGAGATCGTGTGCAAGGGTCTTTGAATGAACCGAGTTATAGATTAAAGTATCGTGTATAATTAGACCCGTTTGTTACTGCATAAAGCCATGTTACACTTTACTTTTACCAAACATCTTTTAATTGTGTCAGACATTAGTTTTATCGGACACCTTTAGTTTATAACAAACATGTTTGCTTATTGACTTATTGCGCATAGCATTCATATATGCAACATGAGAAGCATATATTCAAATTTGATATTTTGTCCGTAAAAGGCTCCCATAGCTTGGTGTTACTCCACATTATTCAGACACTTCCCTTCTAGGACAAAAAAACGTTTTGATAGATGGGAAGAAGTTTATGCCGCTCTTCCGGATAAACAACTTCTAGGAGAAAAACAACCATGCTGGCAAGTCCCATAATCTGCAAAGTTCCACTGTATGAGAACTTTATAGAGGTTCTCATTATTTTTTATTAAATGTTAGGTCAGTCTCTCTTCTGAAAGATGATTGACAACTCTGCCTCAAAACAGGCTATGTCAAGTAGAGTTTCTATGGACTTGATAGCACCTTCATGCCTTCATGACTGGTAAGGTATTTGACATATACAGTGATTGAATGTAACTGCTATTGTTACAACGGGATCGACAGTTGGTGCAGGGATTTTTGTGCTTTTGTTGGGAATTAAGGGAAGGAAAAGAGGGTCTCTGTGTGTATATAGCATTTTTTCAACCACATACTTTGATCTGAAAAAATTTGATCAGTTGACCAAATTTATTAGAAAACAGTTGCTGTTTGGAATGAAACAGGAGAATTTTCAAAGATTATGTTTGGGCACACTTTCAAACACAGATGTCCAGAAATAGTTCAAACCAGAACTGTTGTTTGCCATAAATGATGTTGAAATCTGTAAACAAATAATGAAGTGAAAGCTTTTGCTGTGAACCCTTTCTTCTCTGTAATTTTGGAAGAACTATGACAGCCTACATGAAGAGTAAAAGAATGAGTTTCCGATTTGTTTGTACATGTAAAATGTAATTCAATTTTTTTTGCAACAATTGGCATTGTGTTGACTAGCAGTAAAAATTTGGCATGTTGCCGATTTCGAAGTTTGCATAATTTCACTTTGCCAGCATTTATTACTGATGGCATTAGCCTGTGGAAAACTCCCTTGTGCTGCACCTTCTCTGAAAACCTGCTTAAACCTTGGAAATCTTTAAAACATTTTTTAACTCAGTTTGTGAAGAATTGCACTTACGTCCAGGATTGAACCCAAGTATTGTTTAATTAGTACTTCATATTTGACAGGGTTATTTAAAATTTTCATACTACATATTTGACTGAATTGTGTATGTTTAGGTGACTTTTTACCAATGAAGACACTTTGTGATGCTTATCATAGGGAATTTGAATCTCATTAGCATTCAACCCTGGGCATATCTTGAGAATTGTCGGATAAGGCACACTTATGGAGAAGAAGAGAAAGAAATAGCCATTTCAGAAGAGGAAGCACTTCTGATAACACCCAATTTTGTGTGTGAAGGGATACCAGATGGGTGCTGCATGGCACCAGAAATATCAGCAAAGTATGTTGCTGCCCCAGAAAACTCTATTACTTTAGGTATAATTTAGCATAATTTTTGCTAGACAAGTGTAAATAAATAGTCACTCATTTATCGTCAACATAAATAATGAATTTACCAAAAGGACGAAGAAGCAGCAATTTGTGAGAATCTTAATGAAAAGAATGACACTTTTAAATTTGAAATACATGTTTCGGCAACTCCTGTGCCATCGTCAGTTTACAAATGGAATTACAATGACGAGCAATATATAGCGGAACATTAGAATAACAAAGGTATGATACACAACTGATTACAAAGAAAGATTAAGATTTACATGAAACAATTGTTGATTTAGGGAGGGTTTCTCCCAGTGAGTATGTACTGCCTCCTTGATTTTTAATTGTGTCCGTGTTGTTGCTTGGTCTATGACAACAAAGCACTCGCTCGAACAAAGTGCCCGACACCCTGGTGAATCCTGTAAATGCTTGAAAATGTGAGAGGCCTTATCCATATTTAAGTGCTCATTTATGTGCGTGCAAATGTGTCGGGAAGTCTCGCCGACATAGCAGGCACCGCACAGCCTGCACACCTGAATCTATAAACAACGCATGATTTGAGCTCTTTAGGGATAAGGTCTTTCACGCTAAACAAGGAGCTGATTTTGAACGAAGAAAACACTAGCTTAATATTAAAGCTGTTGTCACAAAAACGTTGAATGGTTCTGCGAATCCGCTTTTGTGCAATAGCAGAAAATTTACCCACGTAAGGTAATTTAACATAGGAGCACTCTGGGTTGTTGTTGCCATTTTGCCTGTTAAACTGAAAAAACTTATTGATAGTGGAAATAATAGTCCTGTCGATAATGTGTGCCGGATAAGAATTTTTGAGTAAAAAATCCCTTATCTTAGTTGTTTCCTGATGGAATCCTAGCCAAGTACTGTTACTGTTACTGGGAGAAACCCTCCCTAAATCAACAATTGTTTCATGTAAATCTTAATCTTTCTTTGTAATCAGTTGTGTATCATACCTTTGTTATTGTAATGTTCCGCTATATATTGCTCGTCATTGTAATTCCATTCGTAAACTGACGATGGCACAGGAGTTGCCGAAACATGTATTTCAAATTTAAAAGTCTAGTTCTTTTCATTAAAATAATGAATTATAAATATAACACATTTTTCAATCAAGTATAACTTTCATCTATTTGACATTCAATGAGAAAACTCTAGGGAAAACAAAAAAGAAAACAGAAAGCCACTAGTCAACAGCTGGCCAATGTGCATGTAATGTAATGTAATGTAAAAACTTTATTTAAACACAGAAAATCATCAGTTAGAAAACTAAATCTAAGTATATGAATTAGCCACTGTAAAGAGATTCAGAAGCTGACGTTTCGAGTGCTAGCCCTTCGTCTGAGTGAATCGAGGAATTACAAACCCACAGATTCTCATAGTTATTTGTTGTATTCACCTTCACATCCATCACATGTCAAGAATTCCATTCCTTATTCACAATTTCTTAGACTTCGTCGCCTTTGCAGTGAAGACTCTGATTTTTCCTAAAAATCAGAAGAAATGTTCGAGTTTTTTTGACAAACGTGGCTATCCTGCCTCTGTTGTTGAAGCAGGCCATCATCGCGCCCAGCAAATTGATCGGCAGTCAGCACTACAAACGTCTCAGAAGGAGAATAACAATAGAATTCCATTCACCCTCACATTTGACCCTCACAACCATGCAGTTAAATCCATCATTCTAAAAAACTTTAATTACTTCAAAATGATCCCGATACTGGCAGAATCTTTTCGCAACCGCCATTAATTTCATTCAGAAGTGCTTTTCAAAGGAGTGAACAACCCGGTACTTTTAAATGTGCACGCGCACGATGCAAAACATGTCCTTTCATTTGCAACGTTGAAAAATTGTCGGGACCCAAGCAATCCATTAAGATCACTGATCATTTTACATGTACCTCAGCCAATGTCATCTACTCTATAACTTGCACCCTTTGCAAAAAGTTATATATCGGCGAAACAGGTAGACGACTAGGCGACTAATTTTGAGAACATCTTCGCAACGTAGAGAAAGACGACAAAAACGCATCTAAACCGGTCGCTAGACACTTTAATCTGCCGAATCATTCTACGCAACATATGACAGTCTGCGGCCTCTCCCTACATCAAACACTTTTCATTCAACTAATTTATTCTGTTTTTCACGTTGCCAGGCACCAACCACACACAACCCACAATTCCTCAATTCGCTCTGACGAAGGGCTAGCGCTCGAAACGTCAGCTTCTGAATCTCTTTACGGTGGCTAATTCACATTATCAACTCCGTTGATAAAACCAAATTATCTTGTAATACTCCCACCGACGCAGCACCACAGTTTCTTTAGAAACTTACCCCCTTTAAATCTAAGTATAACTGTTTTACATGATTGCCGTGTGGGAATCCGATATATCAACCACAGCTACCTTCTTAATAAATTGTTTAAAATGATTAACAGATACAGGGTTTTTTAAGCTTTGTTCCATAACATAGCTCCGCTGTAAGAGAAGCTGTGTTTCAGACAGTTGGTACTTGGTTTGGGTAAGGTCAGTTTTCCCTCAGAGTCCCTCAAGTTATAAACTGAGTGGCGCTGAGAGTAAAGACTCTGAAGGTATTCTGGAGCAAGTCCATTCATGCTTTTAAACGTCATTAAGGCTTTCTGTTTCTTCCACCGAAAAAATAGCCTCTCCCAGTCAAGAGTGGACAGGAGGTGATCCGCGCTCGTATCAAAGGGTGATTTAGTAATAATCTTGGCTGCCCGATTCTGCAATTTTGGGAGCTTATCGCTCAAGTAACCACTCAAACAGTCCCAAACAGGGCTGCAGTAATCAAAATGTGGCATAATTAAAACATAAATTTGAATTGCAGTTTCTTTCGACATAAAGGGCTGCACTCATTTGAGTGCGCCTATAGCCGAAGAGACTTTTTTACAAATCTCTTCAATGTGTTTACACAAAGAGAGATGATCATCAATGGTAAGACCTAAAGATTTGGTATGATTAACTCTCTTGATAATTTGGTCATCAATTCTAATTTCTAAGTCGTCCCATTGGACAGATGATCTTTGCCTTGATCCAATAATCATGAGCTCAGTTTTAGCAATGTTTAAACTGAGCCTGTTAGCTTTCAGCCAACAGCTAAGGTTATTTAAATCAGGGTTTAAAGCTAGCTTAAGCCCAGTTAACGTCTTAGCAGATAACGTAAGAGTGGTGTCATCAGCAAACATTCTTGGTAGAGCCTGCAAGCAGGCTCACTTGTTAGGGTAGGGTATCGCTGTCAAAGGTGACAAAGGCAACAAGAACCGGAGAAGCCGACGAGAAGAATGAGGCGAGGAAAAGTGAGCCTACATGCAAGCTATTGATTTTTGAATTCCGCCCCTCCACGGTGTCTAGTTGGCGTTTCACATGTGTCAGATAACTATCCAATAGGAGCGCAGCAAGATGTAAACAAACATGACAACGCATTGCACGTGGAAACTTTCGCCGAAGATGGTCAAACTTCATGGATGGCCAATAAGTTAACTTTTAACTATTGACTTTGGGGACAAATAGAAAACCACATACAACAGAATTTCCATTCTTGTAACAATGAATGATGAAAGGAAAAGAAACACGTGAAAACCAATCTGATAACAAGAAAGCAAATAATCTCTTCGCCACACGATGAAATATGTTACAGTGCTGCTATAGAAAGATGAAAGCTAATTACTTTAAGATCAATCGTATTTCAACTGCACTAAATTAGTAGCCATTTCAGAGTTCTTTTCTCAGCAGTTCTGTAGTAGTTGAATAAGACTCTAAAGAATATATTTGAACGAAGCGAATAAACTAAACAAACAAACCGCGGTGGTTGTCGCAAATTAAATATGCAGAAATCCAGTGTGCTAAAATAAAGTTCACTTTTAAAACCTAAAATTAGCGAATACAGGGATCTAGATGGAAGAAATGTAAAAGAGAGTACAATAGCAATAAAATTTCATTCAAGCTGTGATGAAGAAAGCTCTTTAAAAGCAAAAAAATGTTGAGAATTTCGCAGACGTGCTTTGTCTGCCTCGCTGCATGCAACCGCATGTTCAAATTAATTCATGCTAAAAGCAAAAACTTGAGTTTCTACCGTCCATTTTTGCCTGTCGAGATCTCCACAGTGTGTGATTTGTCTATGCATAGATCACAAACCACATGAGAACTCAAACCTTGCTCTGCAGTATCCTTTTCTTTTTTTTCAAGTTTTTATTATTTTACACTGTTTACAACTTAATATAACATAGTTTACAATAATACAAATATAAAAATACAAACAAAAGTTAGCTAGAAAAAAAACACTATTTAATCGTGTATAGTAGCCAATGAGCTTTCTTTACCTGCATAAAGTTGAAAGTCCCATAAATATGCACAGCTAGAACAACCAATGCACCAAAGTTTTTATCCCCACTTTATGGGTGTCATTGGCATGTACTGCTTGACTGGATTTCAGCCCTTTCCCTTGACCATAGCTTCATCCACGCTTACATTTTGCCCCAAACTGTAGTTATTTTGAAACGATTGTTTCAATATTGTCATTATTGGGCGTACTTTGTAGAGTTTATCATAGCCCTGATGATTTCTGTCAACAGAGTTTTCATTGTCTACAAGATGGATGTTTGAAAGCAAAGCCCAAAATCTGTCATGAGTAAAAAAGTGGCCAAATGCTGGACTAGCAACAACCTAGTCTGAGTTCAAATATCATCAATCTGTCTGATTTTAGTTATTGACGTTCCAAATAGAAATTCAATAAAACACCTCACTTCCTCCTGGGTAGTATCAACCCAATTGTTCACATTGGCCTGTCTAGCGTACCTGTTTGTTTCGGTGATGACTAGGTCCCAGAGTTCATCTGTAAACAGCCGATCAAAGAAGACAGCAGGCTCTGAGTCCACATCAAAGTTGTGTACAGGTCCATGTTCCAGTTCTGAAAATTCTGGATAGGCAACATTTACAACTTCATCCATTGTTCCCCTATTAATTTCTGGAACTGTTTGGCATTTTCCTGATCTTCAATTTCGATTTTGTTTGAACACGAATTTCAGCAGTCAAAAGCATCCAATCATTGCCAAAATCACATTTTAAATCTTGATTCTGAACATCTTTACCCTTGTCCAGGTCAGAAATTTCTTCATCGCTATCCTTCTCCCAGGTCTGAGTCTTATCGTCGCTATCATCAGGAGCATTGGAGATAATACAATGAATTTCTTCGTGACTTGTGTACCTGGCACCCATTTTTAAATCCCGAGAAAAACAAATTTGCTGATGAAAAGTGAAGAGTGATCATCGCAGTAAATTTTCCAGTTTAAGCAACTGGAAAGAAGAAGCCTGAAAAAAATCAGGGCTTCAATGGGATTCGAACCCATGACCTCCGCGATACCGGTGTGATGCTCTACCAACTGAGCTATGAAGCCACACATTGGGAGCAAGGTCAATTTATTGAGTTCATATTTTCCCGTACAGTGAAGTGATGTGAAGTATACATGAAATAATTCATATTTGTACTGCGGTTGCAGATGAAAGTGAAGAGTGATCATCGCAGTAAATTTTCCAGTTTAAGCAACTGGAAAAAAGAAGCCTGAAAAAAATCAGGGCTTATTTCAATGTGTGGCTTCATAGCTCAGTTGGTAGAGCATCCCACCGGTATCGTGGAGGTCATGGGTTCGAATCCCGTTGAAGCCCTGATTTTTTTGCAGGCTTCTTTCCAGTTGCTTAAACTGGAAAATTTACTGCGATGATCACTCTTCACTTTCATCTGCAACCGCAGTACAAATATGAATTATTTCATGTATACTTCACATATTGAAGCATGTTGTGTATGGACAATTTGAAGGGGCCTGGGTACTAAAAGAGCCCTGATGGACCTTCTAGGGGCCAAAACGTGCACTTTATTTGGTAGAGAACGTGCTTATATGCGCACTTCGGGCTGAAATGGTTAATGCAAAACTATCACAGTGGAGTTCTCTCCACATGGAACTCTGTTTCATCTGCAGAGAATCACAGTTGTGCAAAACAGGCATGTCTTCAATAGCAATATAAGCAGCACACCCAACAGCGCTAGCATCCGAATAAACAATAAGAGATGTGAAAAAGACCTGGAATTGAGGGATCCAAATCAACTCGAGACTCCATCCTATAGTGGCACTTGTCCACCGCTAGTTGGACTGCACAAAATCCACGGATAAACAACAGATATCGCACCAAACTTGTTTAGGAATGCCTTCTTTATTGTTGCATTGTATCGTGCAACTAAAACAATTGATTTATGAAACTAGGGACAAGCAAATAGCTTGCCGCATCTGGCAAGAGTTGACATCAATTGAACCTTTCCTTCCTTTGATGTGGCTAACGGGCAATAAGATGTAATATCTCAAATCCCTCTGAGCATGAGTGCTTGCAAAAACTTATCAAAGGGCGTTTTTTTCTAAAATTAGATTTGAATTACAGAATAGATGTGTAGTTCAACGTGCATTCCGTACGGAAACGCGAGAGAACTTAAGAGCGCGTGACAAGCCACCTATTGTGACTTCAAAGATTAAATCAAAACAAGACAAAAACTCATGCTATAGGGGCACTTACACACCCCTCTCTACGGTCAAGTGCCCTGTGAAGACTCAGTCATAAGTTTGCACATAAATGAAAACAAGCATATTCGAAATACTATCCGTGACAAAAGCCTGCTGCCTGGCATGTAGATTACTGTCAGAGAGTGCATTATCGATACTAACAAGTAACTTGTCAAATTTGGTCTCATGCACAATCAGCAAGTTATCCTTTAAATCCCAGCGGTAGCCCAACCAACAAAGAGACAACTGGAGCCCACATACCTTTTTGGGTATTCGCCACAAAACTGGCATGAAACAAGTCTGAGTTAACGGCCATGGACTGGCAGTAACAATCAACGAACATAGGCCTACACCCAGACCATCATCCAAATATACAGCTATCCTAAAGCCTGAAGGCACCAATTACACTAAGGGCCTCATAAGTTTGGTAAAGATATAAGGGCCAGTGGAAAGGTCAACGGTAAAAGTGTACCGTATTTACTCATGTATAAGTCAATCCTGTGTATAAGTTGACCCCCCATTTTGGAGCCAAAAAATAAGTTTTTTCTTATTTCTCGGTAAGAATTTTCCTGAAAAACTAATCTTCTACCTTAGAATTTTCTTTCATGTACACTATAGTTACAAGAAAAAAATCACAGCAAGTTTGGATGTAAAGTTTATTATTGCGCATACACGAGCGTTGAAGTTTGTTTTAACGACACAAGTATAACCTGCATTTTCTTCATAATTTTTGAAATAAGCTTACAAAATAACACATACTAATCTTTGACGAACCTTTATCGTTGTGGAGAGTTGTAAATCAGGTTAGAAGACAGGCTAAATGCCAAGGAAGCTCAAGAAACTTTGAAAATGTTTCAATAAACAAAGTGCAACGATGCTTTGGAACTTGGTAACCGAGCTATCTACTAAGACCACACATGCTCGGAGTTGGCTAACAAATGGCTAACAAATCCTGCCTAACAGCTTATAGAATTGTTCTAAGAGTTGCTCAGATTTGATTACTCCAAAAGAATAACATTTCAAGCTTTTAGTTCCAAAACAATCAGTACAATACATAAGCCATAAAGTTTAGGTATCATATGATTTACAAGCATAATGAAAGTTTGTGCATGAATATGTATATTTTCAAAATATTGAGGTACCTATCTTTGTTTTCTTTGTAGAAAGCGTAGTTGTTCTATCTTAAAGAAGAAAGAATGGAAGCCATCAGCAAGCCACAATGTGAATGACCCCTTTCTGAAAGCGTTCAGGTTTCCTGTGCCACCAAAATTGGTCCAGACTACAAGACCATCACAGAAATGCATCAATACATTCATATGGGAAAGTGTTGCCGGCCTCCAAGTACAAGCTGGAATACAGCCGGGTGGTGAAACAATGGTAAAGGCAGCCCAAGATATATGTGACAAAGGGCCAATTCTTAAGGACCTAAAGCCAACAGGCTTTCTAGCTGACAAGACTTAAACACGGGGTAAAATATTAACTTGTAACTGCCAAGAGCAAATTTTAAGACTTATTTTAAGGGACCATTCCAGTTGTTAAGTATGGTTTAGTTTTGTGGGGTTCATGTGGCAGTTCAAATCTTTTAAAGTGAGTAGAAAGGCTTCACTGTAGAGCGGCACGTATAATCTAAAATTTACCTAAGGATATGGCATCGGAGGACGTGCTTAGACATGTTCAGTGGCCTTTTTTATGTATTATAAGTTAGATATTCTTAGACTTTTTTTATAGAGCACATAGTGAATCCTTACCTGATCTTATAATAATAATAATAATTATTATTATACAGGATAACCCTGTCAGTGTTATTATCAATGTATCAAAGGGGGTCCTGTTATTAAAATATTTAAGTAAAACACAGAGTCTAACAGGTAAAAAAACACTAAGAACTGTGTTACATGGGCGATGTCAATAAAAGGAGAAGTACATCTACACAAAATCATCCAATTGAGGAAAATGTCTTTAGTGTCCGTTGAGATTTCAATGAAGGATTCCTTTCATTTAATATGGCAAGGAAGACTAAAATTCCATTGTGCCTGTAAAATAAAAAGACTTCTTTGCGACCTCAAGGTTGACTCTTGGAAAATGAGTGTCTAGTTGTAAATGTATGTACAGAGGTAGTTAAATTAAAATAATTATTCACATAAGGCAGTATTAAACCAACGGAATGGCAACGGAAAGTTTTGACATGAATAGCGCTGCTTTCGCAAAGCGTTAACGGAAATAACACAGTCCTATTTTAAATTTGAGCATGTACTAATGCTTGAAATTAAATATTTCAATTTTCTTTGGGATGGCTTATTGATGAGTTGAAAATAAAGCAAGCTTCTTGCCAGAGAACAATTATCTACTGTCAAACCATTAAACAATGTGGAGTTGTTTATGGAATAATAAAAGGTATGCTAGGACAGAACATGTATGCTGGCAGTGGGGAAAATGTCCTTGGACAGATGTTGCATTCGTGCACATCTGTTGCCAACAAGCAGAACATTCACCATTCCTTCCAGTCTGAAGGTGGGTCAATTCTTCTACTAATTGCAACTAATGCTTTTGGAATGGGGGTGGATTGCAAAGAAGTTCACTGAATTGTACATTATGGACCATCCAAAACAATGGAAGCATATGTCTAAGAGACAGGATGAGCTGGAAGAGATGGAGAACAAAGCATTGCACATATTTTGTACCATGGGATTCTCCTAAGCCATGTTGAAGGGCAGAAGAAATCATTTGTTAAAACTAACAAATGCAGGAGACAAGCATTAATGAAACATTTTGATTCAGCATTGATGCAACCAGAAAAGGCCCTTCCTTGTTGTGACAACTGTTAAGTTGGTTGTAAATGTG
>CM042752.1:19135672-19143172 GCA_022496165.2 Catalaphyllia jardinei
TCCTCTACCGAAGAATCTTGCAGTTTACTCAATCAAATCTCACCTTTACTTTTCTTTGATTTTATTTACCTGATTCATATACATTATTGCATCGATTGATGAAGGAACGCCTAATATATTTGGGACTGAAAGGATGCTTGTCTTTTTTAATTTTCGTTTTCTCAGGTAACGGAATAAAAATTGATATAAGAACGGACCAACCAGACTTCATGAAGAATTCAAAAAAACAGCAACTCGACACGTCAATCACGCTTTTAGTAGGTTTTAGTGTTGCTTTCTACCAACCTGACACAGGTACGAAGTAAAGTTTGTTAACTTCAAGTTTATAAATCGCCGGAGACCCTAATTAGTAAGCACACGCCAGTTTTCTTTTTTTTTCTTTTCTGAGGCCCGATACGGCCCGTATGAATTCAACTCCAGTTGACCTTCGAAATTGACTTATTTACCCCGATATGAATGAGAAAAGATAGCGATGAAGTTTGAAATTGGGCGAATTGAAAAAGCTTTCAAAATTTGAAAAGAACAAGCTTTACGAAACACTGGTTTCGAGGACAGGACAGGAGTTTTTTGAGACAGTTGAAAAGGAAATAGCAGTTTCAGCAGGAGACTTTTGAACCGACTGGCAGTTCTTGGACAAACGGGTCAACCATCAGGGCCAAAGTCCATGTTATGAGTGCACTCTATGATTGCTCCCTGCTGTAAATGTTTACTCACTTACGAGAAACCGCGCGTGGACTGGATCGAGAAGTTTCCAAATAATTAAAGTCTTAGAAAATAAAAACAGACAAGCATCATTCGCCAATTACACGTTTTGACCTCATATAGGTTTCTGGTCGAAGGTTCCCTATAGCGAATAGTGCTTCTCGCTCATTCTGTTGGCTAATAAAACTCGGAATAGCAAACCCGAGTTAGAGAGAGCAAAATGTTTCCTTGGTCTCCCAACGTAAAAGAAGACATTTTAGCAATTTTTACAGCAGCCCTCTTTTCTAACACAAAGAACTGCAAAGTTAGCCGTGAAGTTGTCGACAAAAACCGACCCAAAATGATATGTTTACACATTTGAATTTACGACAACTCGTGCAAAGTCATTATTTGGAGGAACAGCAAAATTAAAACAATAAACTATATAAAAACTCTTGCTTCATGGTAACAAATCAAGAAGAGCTCACAACTCCTTTTGAAGAAACGTCATTGTAAAAGCTTGACAAGTGTCTTTAAAAGTTTTAAAAACCGCGATCGCAGTTTCTACAACAAAACCTGAGTCGCTTAATGCAATTCATTTCAGTGTGAATCTTCCGACAGCAGCTTCCAGTATAAGTTGTAAAGACTTAACTGAGCTAATCTTTTCGATAGATCAAGTTGCTTTCTTTTTAACCGTTTTGTAATTTCAGTCAACACACGAAACGTGTTTGATTTCTCTTGTTGCCGGATCGCCTTATGAATAATGGGAATAATGTGTTGGTGACTAGTGATGGATATTTACCTCGCCGCTACACAGCTCGGTAGATAGGCCTCGGAGAAAACCCGTTTGCCACATCGTGCTCTTTCATCATAATGAGGTTCAAAATGTTATTTCTTTTTTGCAAGAACCTTTAAAACATGCTTAGATTCAGAATATTAATCGAAAGGGCCAATCTACATCTTACATGTAATAGCTTTTATAGAAATTCGACTTTTTACTGCAGTTTTCTGGGGAAAAAACGGGATTCGGGATAATGATAAAAAAAGGACGGGATGCGGGATTCTCATGGAAAAGGAGCGGGAATGCGGGATCAGGACCCCCCCTTCCAGACCCTCAGAATACCTATACTTATTTTGGTTCCTTTGGCTATAAAGTTAATATGTCTTATTCCACTCATATTTGAATAAGGAGTTGTTTAGCCCAGCGGAAGTCTCGCTTTTCTGGCGGAACTCTGTGTTCCGAGACGTCCACATGCAGTCTTGTGTCGCACTCAGGTTCTTAGTGACACCTCGTCTGCCATTACATGAAACCTTTGCTTTTTCTTTTAAACATCAGACCGACTTTCGTGGGCATGACATATCCCAAAGGCTGGGAACCTCCCTCTCTGTCCCCTCATTTTCTTTTGGTTCGTCACAATAGTGGGTGCACTTTTACAATACCAGCAAACATCGAACTTCGCAACTGCCGAATCTATTGCGGGTTTTCACATGACATCACTAAAATTTAAACTACAAAACCATTGATCCTCCTCATATTTTACTTTCGAGATGTATAAGAGCAGCTAAAAACTAATATCCATACAAATTTTTGCTCCGAATGGGTTCTTGATTTTGCGATAGACTATGCTTGAACTTCTAAACTTTTGCCGGTGAAGCGGCCGCATTCCGGTCATTTGGCTCAGTGAACAATTCTTGTATTAGAAAAAGTATTTTAATGGTCTTGAGTTCCTCGAGAGATAAATTCACGCTTTTTACCAAAACTCAGTTACAGATGTTTCTGTTGGTTTCCGGCCGTCATGTTGGTGCCCATCCGGATGGGCACCAACATTGCATCTCCAAACAAATCTCTATAATTTTAGGTAAAAGGTTCCTCCGCATATCTTGCATAAGAAAAGTTGCTGTGGCCTGAATCTTGGTGAGAGTCTTTGCATATTTACCTGCTTTCTTTTCTCAGATTCTGGACTGTATTTTTTTATTTTTATGTTGGTCAATTTTGAATGGCATGACACTGAAAACCAGCAATTGCCTATTGGGAAACCCTATTGAAAAGTTTCATGGGAACCGAGTTGGGGAAGTGGTTAGAGCTTTCCACCAATGCAGCCTAGTATCGATTTCCGGAGTCATCGCCGTATGTGCTTTGAGTTTTTTGTTTCTCTGCTCCAAACGATTACTCTCCGGGTACTCTGATTTCCCCTCTAACGATAGGCCCACATTTTATTTGAATACCAGTCTCCCTACTTAGAAACCCACTTGTGCTCGACGAAATGACCTTGTAATTATTCATTTATACTTACAACCGTGATAAGCAAACTCAATTTCCGACAACTCAAATCTCCAAAAAACGGAAAAAATGTTTCGTGTTTCGTGTTCATTTATTGGTGTAACCAACAAACACAGAAGAAAGAACAAAGGGGATTAATGTTGTGCGTGCACTTAATCACACTGGAAATGGCTTCAAATCAGTGAATTGTATTTAAAACACAGGAAAAACGTGTATGGGACAGCTGAGGCGCTGACAGGCTTGTCTTTCATTGAATGTTCATTGTTATTTTCCAATGCTTCCAAGAAGACGGTACAGAATAAATGTGACGCTGGTATATAATTTGAAGACGTGGGAATTGCTTCAACGATCATCAACTTTTTGATCAACATCATGCTCTAGTACCGAGGCTTACCCGAGCAGTCCGCCATCATGAATTTGGTCTATGCTAACAAGCGAACGAGCAAGTAACTCAGCTAAGCCAGTAAAAAAAATGTATATAAGCGCAACCAAAAAAGGACAATTTGACCAGAGTCACAACTTTTATTTCTGCCACCTAAATTATGTACAGAGGAGAGGAGTTCTATACCTCATTTGAAAGCTGAGAGGATAAGCTTTCCAAAAAAAAAATCTTAGCCTGTAAAAGAACTCCTACAATAATTTATGCACATTAATTTAAAAATAATTTTTTTTTTTTTAACAGCTTTATTGGCATTCTACTCAATTACAATAGTAATAAACGAAAAGTTACACATACATAATTGTGAGGGGGAAAAATAAATAAATTTAACACGGTAGGGATAGCCAAAAGGGAGTAACGAACGGGACGTGAGTACCCATGCAAGGAAACTCCCTACAGAAAGAAAAAGTAAAAATTACAAAGTTATAAATCAGTGCGAATGAATTCTATGGCAGGAACAGTCTATAAAAGCTGACCATGTACACGGTTGGTCGATATCGAAAACATTTGCTAATAAGTTAAAATAGTAATTGGTGACAAAATTCTTAAATGATGAAAGAGTACCTAGGGAAGACGGAGGAGCTACTTTACACATAATGTTCCACAGTTTTGTAATTCTATTAAAATATGAGGCCTTAAATGAAGATGTTTTACAAGACTGAGATATCAGCAATATTTCCGGATTAAAGCAGTTTAGACAATTTGCATAAATTAAGCAACAAGTCTGACTTTGAATATAGTTTGATGCATGTTGCAGTCAAATATTAAGTTAGTTTTACATAAGTAAACTGTTCTTCATCATATGGAGAATACATCATGCAAATTTTGCTGAAAAAGAACAAAAGTAGAATTTTTTAGAATTTTTTTTAAAAAAGATGTCAGTCACAAAATATGACCACAAGAGAGTGAAAAAAAAATAATTTTTTTTTTACAAATTGTGGGAAGGAGTAAAGTTTTATATATACTTAAAAATAAACATTTTATCTCCCTAAAACCAATTTTCCCTTGAAAAACTCCTTGATGTATGAATAAACTAGCATAAATTATTTTTAGAAATCCAACATAAAAACAGCAAAGAAGCAAGAGTGGAGCAGATAGAAGGACAAAATGAAGTGTACAAGTTCCTTGGGCTCTTGTTTAATTGCCCTGCAAATTTGGCTGCAATATAACAATCACAGGACATAAAGCACTTACATAGAGAGCAGACAGTGAAGACGACCAGATCCACATAATTTTCCTTTCCTTCATCTCATGAGCCTCAAACGAGTTTCCTTGGAAGAACTTCTGTTCAGAGAAGAAAGAAGGTGTGGGGCACCCACCTCTCACCCCTGCCATCTCCTGGGAGATGACAGACCCCACCTCAAAACAAAACTATTAGCCTTTGATCACATAATTTATAAAGAAAGTCAATAAATATAGACATGAAAAGGCAATTTTGTTCCCCTTGTTTATATAACCAACACATGAAATCAACACAACCGACCCAGGGACCCAAGGACCCATGGCACTACTTGAGGTAGGTTTCTTGAAACTCCCTGGTGTGGAAAACCTGCCAACAGTTATTGTCCGCAGTGAAATGCATGTGTTTCCCATTACATTGAGGAGCACTACATGATGTTAAAACCCTGTAACGTTTGTTATCCCTCTTAGAACAAACAATGCATTTCTTTTTCGTATCCCGGAAAACTGGAGAGTGTTCCACCTCAAACCTTCCCAGGGGTGGTAGAGGGTGTACACGAGACTGGGCAGGGGGTTGATCGTAAGGGGGAAAACCACAGATGTTTCGAACCAGTTCCTCCCGGAAATTTTCAAGGTTATACCTACGTGGACGTTTCAGTTGTTCATAGTCGGGAAACCTTTGTTGCTGTTCTTTGAACAGAATAAAGGAATTCACAACAGCCAGATCAATGAGGTGGAAAAAAACGGCTTTCCACCATCGCAAACACTTCCTTTGAACATTGTGCGTAGCCAAGATCTGATCTGCTCGATCTATGGCATTCATATAACGATTATAGGCTTGGAATGCCGATGGCTGTTGTAGCTCATTATTGATCTCCCAGACACCTCCCACCTTTTTGCGATTCACCTGGACTTTTTGGTTAGCACTGGAGGCGGTAGAAATCATGGATACCACCTTGTTGTCCACCCATTGCATAGCAAGGACAGGGGGGTCCCTTTCCCACCGCATAGTTCCCCTGGGTTGCCCCTTAGCCCACTGCTTGCCATTTTTCAGACTTGCCGGGAAGTCTTTCCTGTTTTCCAAGATGGTGCCACTAAAGAGGATCCCCTGTTGAAACAAGTGCTTGGCAAGAGTCATGGAGGAGTAGAAATTATCCACATAGAGATGGTAGCCCTGGTTTTCATAGTCCCCCATAAGCTTACGGACTACATCATACCCCAGACCATAGTTAATGGAGGGGACTGGTTATGAAATCCGGCAAACATCAAAGGGCCGGCCTTTTGTTTAGCATTTGAGGTTGAATTGCACCATCACGTGACATTGACCGTGCACATGCCAAATATTCATTCCCCAACAAAATGGCGGACACGAACGATTTGTTTTTCTTTGGAGACGATTTTGAGGCTATTCTGGATATTTTGGAAGAGGAAGAAGAGCTTGACGAACAGTTTAGAGGAGCTGCTGATGAAGTAAGTATTATATTCTTTCTTAGCCTCCTAGAATTTAGCGAAAAGCATGATGCTTTGACGTTGAAATGCAAAAGCAAGAGCGGACTGAAACGACACAAGACAGTTAAACACAAAGATACGAGAGATGTTGAGAAGCAAATAGAAGGTGGACAAGAGAGCTATTTGACTTTGTAGCTTACTCAAGTATTGTTGAAAAAGCTAAACACAAAATTGTTGACAACAAAATCTATCCAACATCAATCAGAGACGAGCTAAGATCGTACACCTACAACAACGGTCTGCAAGACGTAACAGCTGGATTCTGCGAGATTGAAGACCTATATAAACGCTTGATAAAGTCTGGAAATGCGGAGAGATTTTATTCTTCCTTCTACTCAACCATAGCTCTGAATGCAGCTAAGCATTTTGAAGGATTATCAAGGAACACTGCTACACTGCTGTCTACCAAGGTTGCTGATTGTATGCTAGCACACAGCAAGGAGAAAATTGAAAGCATGTATACTTGTGCCCCATTAACTAAACTTTCAGATGAAGAAAAAGCTGGACTTCAGTATATTGGTGGTTATGTGCTTCATAAACTTCATACAAAGCATGCTAGTAAATCATCAAAGTGAGCAGGCAATCTCCATCCTTAAGGCTGGCAAATTAGAAGACCAGAATGCCATTGAATACCAGAAGTTAACTTCATCCTTAAATCGTGGTGGTTTGTGGGCAATTTCAAAAAATGCTGAGTCAATTTTTGAGAGAACTGAACATTATTTCAGGGATGCCACTTCAAAGACCAATGTGCAAAATATTGCTTATGCTAGTATTAAATCAAGATCTGTTCATGATGTTGAAGTTATTTCGGCATACAATTCAATGTTATCAAATTCTGAACTGATAATCAACAGTGGTGTTGCCAAAGATGTCTTGCACAACATCATACAATTGTATGTCAAAGTACGTTCATTCTCTTTCGCAAAAGATATTATCCAGAAACATAAGATTAGATTAAAACAAATGAAATCAAAAGCACTTCGTAAGGATATAAGCAGAGCCTCCCATTAGTATAGCCAACAAAGGAAAACATGAACTCTAAAAATCATCGTGCAATAGATAATTTTATTTATTGTGACACCTTGACCAAATCATGTGTATATTTGTATATTTATCATGAGTTACTGTTGCATTTGTTAAGTAATGTTAACTCAAGTTTGCTTATACTTCAAAACAATAACTGGCTAAAAATTAAAGTTATTGACAATCATATGTGCCAGCTGAAATATATTTGCAATAAACAGTTACCAGTAAATGGTCAATCAGCATGCCCATCACAATGTATACTTAGTATTACGAACTACAGGGGCTGGATGGGGCTGGATGTGAGAGGTGCTGGTAACTCTTATTAAACAAGGTAAACATCATCCTTGTGAAAAAGTGGCAGGTTAGGGGAGATGCTGCTACACTG
>CM042752.1:19148172-19175783 GCA_022496165.2 Catalaphyllia jardinei
ACTTATCAAAGAGGGGTGTGAGGGGGCAGAGTTTGAGTGATCTGAGTACAAAAAGGATGTTTGGCTGTTATCAGTAAACAAATATAATGGTCATCATATGATAGAACTGAGTCAATCGAATAACTTTTTTCAATTATGTTAATATATAAACAAAGTCAGAATGCCATTATATTTTGTAAGACATTTAGTAGAAATAATAAAGATCAACACAACCTGCACTCTTTGTTACTCAAATTTACAATCTTATGTTTATCTCTTTAAAATTTGGCCCAATAGTCCAATACATTTACCAAATCTTTGCTGGTGACACTGACATTGCTCGAGAAAAGTTACAGCCAGAGACAGTACAACCAATACTCTCAGGTGAAAAGCCTTGCACGCATGTCTGTTTAAGGAAATAAAATTACAATGCACCTTCCACTATCTTGGGAAAAATGTGTTTAAAATAGAATTCTTTCAAGACTGGAATATTTGCATCCCAGGTTTCATCTTGCTCTATTTTGACAACAGCCACGTCCTTAGAAGTCCAAACAACAAAGTAGCAAAACTTTCGCTGTGTAAAAAAGATTTCACCCTGTACCTGGTCCCAATAGACATGGTCCTTCTTTAACACATATCCATTTCCATCCTGTGCTTTTTTAAGCAAAATGTTGGTGAAGTAGCAATGGCTTCTTCAATTGTTAGGTTCCTTTCAGTGTAAGGACACTTAGCTTCTAGGACGGTTTCATCATCTACAATTCCATCCGGAGAGGCCCCAAGGATTCCAGAAGCATCCAACCAAATACCAGTTTCCTGGACGGTTTTCCCTGTCAACATAGTGAATGCTTTGAGTGCTTCCTGTTCATTGTTCACACCCCATTGTACAGCCTTAACTCCAGACAAATCGTATTCTCCAAGAAGGCGCTTCAAGAGAGACTGGGTCACCCGTTTGGCCTTCAAAACGCAACCAAAGTTACTTGCTGTTAATCTACAATACAATACAATACAATACAATACTTTATTTAACCACGCTACATTTAGGAGCGGAAAGCGCTCGTTAAAACATGTGCGTGCAAAACAATATATACAATTAATATAACACAATACAATATATGCAATTTTAAAAAAAAAAATATATAATCTGTGTAAATATGTAAAAAGATATGTAAGAACGTTATTTCATTTATAATAATCATTTAATAAATGTTTAAAAGTTGAAAGATCCTCTGCTTCCCTTATAAATGGAGGTAATGAGTTCCAAGTCCTGGCGGCAATGAAAGAAAAAGACTTATGTCGCCATTCCAAATTACATTTAGGCATCTCCAAAATTGTTCCAGACCCCCTTAGATTATAGGAACATAACTTAATTTTAAAGAAATTTTGAATATAGCTTGGAGCCTGATTATGTATACATTTATACACAAGGACTAAGGCCTGAAATTCTCTACGCTGTTTTAACGACCTAATGCCTACAGTCTTCAAAAGGAACTCATAAGGGGTTTGCCTGCCAAAACCTAAAATCGATCTAAGAATATAATAGTTCGTGACCTCTAGTTTATTAACCTGGGTTTTACCCACACCAAGCAATAAGGGCGCACAATACTCCAAATGCGGTAAAATGAACGCTTTATATAGGCGGCCCATAACATCCATCGGTATGAATTTGCGTATTCTTCGCAAGGCAGTTGCTTTAGCGCATGCTTTTTTCACTTGCTCCTTCACATGATTCGTAAAATTAAGCTTACGATCTAATGTAACTCCAAGAATCTTAAGTGTCTCTGTTGTGTCCACAGACTTGTTATCTACAAGAAAACCATAATGATATAGCGTTGGACCGATGGCCATTGCCTGAGTTTTGGCACTGTTTATCTCCAAATAATTCTGTCTGAACCAGGATGATAATATGTTGAGATCACAGTTGATAACGTATTCAAGGACTAGAGGAGAAACATCGGATGCGTATTCTGTGGTGTCGTCCGCATAAAGCCGCAAGGACGTGTTGGTGATGCCATAGTTCAAATCGTTAATGTAGATGTTGAACAAAAGAGGGCCAAGGAGTGACCCCTGCGGGACCCCAGCTCTCACAGTTCTCCAGTCAGAATATACATCCCCCTCAAGTTTGACTCTTTGCCTCCGGCCTGTCAGATAGCATGACATTAGTTCCAGAGCTTGTTCAGTAAAACCGTACGCCTTCAGTTTCGCAATCAAAAGGGTATGGCACACAGAGTCAAAAGCTTTACTCAGGTCAACTGCAACAGTGGCAACCGCCTCCCTATCATCAAGTCTCAATCGCCAATCTTCAACCATCTTCAGCAAAGCTGTACAACAAGAGTGTCCACTAAGATATCCAGAGAGGTTGGGTGAGAGCCTTGGAACAAATGCGGTATAAATTTGGTCCGTTACAACTCGCTCATATATCTTTGACAGAGCTGTTAAAATAGAGACGGGGCGATAGCAAGTCTTCTTAGTTTCATCCTCCTTCTTAAAAACTGGAGAGATGTTGCTGCTCTTCCAGACTGTAGGCCATAATCTATTAGTGATGAAGTGATTGATAAGTCTGGTCAGTGGTTGCACGATGGCTGGAGCAGATATGCGTAAAAGTCTTTGTGAAATGGAATCACAGCCAACAGCCTTCCATGGGTTGAGTTTGTCCAAGATGTTCTTCAAATAATTCTCGTTCACTGTCGAGAAGCTAAATGACTGCACATCGCCATTTTCAATAATAAGCTTAACACTCGGGTGGTTAGCAAAGTCCTCAATAGTTCTGTCAGTCCCTTCATTCATCGCCACATCACGAAAATATTCGTTAAAGATTTCAGCCACGTCCGAAGAATCAGTGACCACACGATCTTCTTCTGCCCCTTCTAGCTAAATGCCAAGTTGGGTTGTTTCTCTGTCCAATGGTAATGTCACTTATTTTTAAGATGTACTCATCAGGAATCTTTGCCTGTCTTACTAGGCAATCAATTTGTTGCTGTGATCCTTGTAATTTAAGAAATTCTTCCGAGTAAATGATATCCTCTATTGTCGGTATGGGAAGGTTACTAACAGTAGCTGGTTCAGGGCTCATAAGCCAACAAAGGCCAGTAAATCTTCCATACTCCTGTAGGTCTCTGTAAAGGGCAGACCGATCAGATTGAGTAGGGTTTCTTGATAAGCAGCAATACTGTTTTGTGGGAGGAAACATTTCTTCGACGGATTGCCAAGAGAGCGGTGTATTTGCTTTGCGTTTCTTCCAGTTGCATTCAACATCTGTCCGGCTGACGTTGTAGATGCCGTGAATGAAAAGTGTAGCTGCGTGGCTGCACTTAAACTTCCCCCTTGGACACTCGCACTCACTTGATCTTAGCATTCTCGCTATCTAAGTAAACCTAGCAAATCGGAAAAAAAAAGACGCGTGAGGACATGAAAAGCAACTGTCAAAGACTTCTAAATACATGAAGACTCCAAACGAACGAACAGTTCCATGCCTTGATTGAACTAACACATCGATATACATCGAACGACCTTAACAACAAAGTGGATCAACGCTAAAGTTTGCGCGTCTAGTTATTCCACGATTAAATTATCATGGAAAAGAACTGCTATTAACTTAAAAATCTCACTGAGAAGCATTTCAAAGCAACAAATAAGCTTAAATGACAAGCCGCATCTGCAGTGAGTATTCTGGAACCATTTCCACTCACCGTGACTTTGTAGACTTTGTTTCGCATGCTTGCGTGCACTTCTCCTCGTAAAATACCCTGACTATAATTAAATGACTCCACATGGCCTGATTTGTAGTGGTTTTCACCCTTCGTAATTGACTTCTGCTCTTCTCCGAAGAAAGAAATGAGCGACGAGATAGAGAGGGCCGACATTTTGCATGGCGTCGGTCACGTTTTGGGCCTTTGTTTGGAACTGAGTTTTTTAGCACCATGGTAACGTGACGTCACGGCTTTAGAACTCTATGTCCAAACAAACTGCACAACCACGCGTTCTCCAATATTCTTGATGTGGAAATGAACTGCCATTATCATCATCATCGACAAAAAAGGGATCAACAGACTTTGGAATTACATGATGCATGATACTGCTTGACAGTTCAGATGGTCTCACCCCAGGACAAATAGACAGTGTGCTGATACTCTTTACAAGGTCAGACACGGTAATGTTAGTAACTGATCTCAAATTTGTAGTGTACAGTTCGTGGTCTTCTGGTAGGAGCCATCCATATACATAAATAGTGAATCCCAGACTATCATCAATCATAATCTCAATTTCTGGAAGCGCAACTTGGGAACTTCCCTTCTTTAAAATGACTCTGTCCTTTAGTTCCTGGACTGTCCAATCGTTCAAAGTTTTTAGTGTCTTTACTCTTTTACAGAGGTCGTTGAAGCTTTGGTAATACTTCTTGGAGCTTTCTGTTACGGGGTCGTCATTTACCACGGATCTCGAAGGACGCGCAGCTGGTTGTTTTGCTTCATGACTTCTCTTCGGTAAATTCAATGTCGGCAGGGCTCCAAACTTTGGTTTCTTTTTCACCATCTTTTCCGAATAAACTGAAATAAAAGTAAAAAAGATATTTAAAACCATAATCAGCGTAAGGTTATAAAGTTCAAACAAACGAGAGACAGCTGACAGCTTGTTAACTGCATGATGTTGACATCCAAAAATTCGACAAAACAACAGCAGTACTTACATAATTCTACATCCTCAGGTTTGAAATGTTTCTCGCAGGTAAAAACCTTGTCACTGACGATCTGTTTTTGGAAATCTTTGTCAATAACTCTTGTTTTCATGATCTCACTCAGCCACTCTTCTCGCCACTTCTTGTATTCGGCATTTCGTGCAGAGGGCAGTTTCCAGATGCCGATTCCTTTCGTCCTCCGACACGTACCACAGCCAAAAACCGAACAGTTATCGCCGGGCATTTTAATTTCGAGATGATGAACTTTTTGAAAACCATTCAAGATGAAAGAACTACACTTATTATTAGCGTTTAAAACACGTCAAACGACCACATGTTTGCTCGCAAACGACGCCATCTTGAGTTTGAGTGTGCACGGTCATTGTCACGTGACATGGAAAAACTCAAACAATAACCTATCTCTTTCGAGTTTGCCAGGTTTCATAACCAGTCCCCTCCATTAACTATGCCCAGACCATGGGCACTAATTTCCCGCCCAGCTTCCTTCCCAGAGTAAATATTGAAATCAACCACCTAGGCAGTGGAGCTATCTGCGAAAACCCACAACTTAATCCCCCATTTTATTGGCTTATCTTTGATGTACTGGCGGATGCCCGATCTGTGCCGGGACTTGGCCATGCGCTCATCGATGGCTACATGTTGCCTTGGCTGGTACAACAACTTACACCACCCCTTCATGAAATTCACAAAACCCTCTACCTTACGTAATTTGTTACCAGCAGGCTCATTACAGGGATCCACAACATGCAGTAGGGCCATGAGAGCTTTATACCGATTCCTAGAGAGGATGGATCTCGCCCATAGACCATGATATAAGGTTGCAGTGCTCCAATATTCTCTGCATCCCCTACAACTTTCACCAGCCCAAAATAAACAAATAGGGCAATAATGCTTTCACCATTGTATTTCTGAGGTTTGGACCCTCAAGGTGGACACCAGGTTCCCTTCTAGGATTGAAAGGTGGTGGGGTAAAGGCAGGGAGGGGGTTCCCAACATCTGGATCATCATAGGAGAGGAAATGTTCAACCCGGGCCGAAGAAGCACGGGGCTCTTTCCCCTTCTTCCCCTTTTTGTTACTAACTTCGCCACGCCTTCCCTTGCTCGTAGTTTGTGGGGTGGCTTCGAGCTCTTTTTGCCGGAGGATGGAGTCTTTGCCGTGTAGAGTAAAAAGACCCCGGGCTATAAGTATGGGAAGGCCCAGCAACAGGCTCCTGAGCTGGGGAGGCAACTGGAACAGATACCGAGGGACTAACAGTAATCACCGCCAGCCCAGGAGCTGTTGTTGCTGTTGTGGCAGAGGTAGTAACTGATACACTGTTAGAACTACTGACCAAGGATTGTGATCCTGAGACAGAATCCCCAATGTCTATCTCCTCATCGCTGAAAGAAGAAAAATTGGTCTTACATCTTTTATAATAATAGTAATTAGTTCCTTTGAAGCCTGTAACATACATACATACATACATACATAATTTATTGCAACTCCCTACAAGGGTTTTTCAGTTACAAAACTACATAACTATCATGCTAGAATACCAATTTGTGAATGAATCCAAGCAATATTTTTTCGCTACCTCAAACACAATAACATGTAATTACAAAACAAGTGAAAATTATTTCAATCAAGTAAAATATTTATTTACTTTACATTCGCAGTTTTTGCATTATTTCGAGATTATATTTAGAATGCAGTGGCATGTTTTAACACTAGGACATCGAAGGCTTTCAAAGGACGGAAAATAACCACAATTCATTCACAATGGCCCGCTATTTCGAAACCATGCTTGAACACGCGAAGCACTCAAGCGCGAATAAACAGCTGATCAAGTTTCGCGTCGCATCATAGCATCGCGTCTCAAAGAATTGAAGGAATGTGATCCGTTTGGCTCTCAAATGTGAATTTGAACTAAAACTAACCATATTTTTATATTCAAACACAAACCAAACAGTTTATTTACAGTTTTCATTGAAATAACCAGAATTACCGATGCTACGGGCGAATCTAACCAGAATTTGCATACCAGATGAAAACTAAACATGTGCTCGCTCGCGACACGCAAACACATACAGAACTTCTGATCAGAAATTATCGATGGCTTACCTCAAATTATCGCCAAAAATGTCTAGCTGACGTTCCAATTCTGCTTCTTCGTCAGCACTAGACCCAGAATCGAAGTCGTCGTCGCTGTCTTCTGCCAGAACCAGCCGCAAAATCTCTTCGGGATTCACTCTTCCTCTACTCGTCCGTCTCGCTATCATGAATCACTCGAAAGACAAAATTCACTCGCGTGTAGGGACGCGCCTATTAGCCCCACCAAGCTAAAAAACGGCCTGTAATTGGCTAATGATGATATCATCCCACTTGCCAAATTTGGCAACAATCGGAAGTAAAATGGCTTGGCAGCCTCTCTTTTGAGAATTGGCTATTTGATGGACCAATTTCCGGGGCATTCAGTTAAACGTAATGGGAATAATTAACCGTTGACCGTAATGGTTATTTTTTCGCACTCCCACTAAGAATTGAATGCTGTGATTGCGTATTTAGCCAAAGCATGGTTTTAGAACTTTGTTTGTGAGCTGAAACAATAAAATGAGAACAATCAGTGTCGGATATTTACATTTTATAGCTGAAGTTTCAAATTAGAAGTATAAACTTTGAGCGTTACAAAATTGCTAGAAAGCGTAATTTCAATTGCTAGACGTTATACAGACTTTAAACTGCATGTTTGAGCCAAAAACGACTCGAAATGACGAGTCGGGCGTCAAACGTCAAAAATGCCAGAAAACGCAGTCATAAAAACTTAAAACTGCGCGTTTGAGCGAAAATGTACTCAAAACCACGATTTGGATGTCAAAACTCAAAATTGTTAGAAAAGGCAGTTTCAGCTACTAAAAGTCATAAAGACATTAAACTGAACGTTTTGAGCGAAAAGGGACTGAAAATGACCTTTTGGGCGTTAAACCCCAAAATTGCCCGAAAACGCAGTGTCAGCTACTAGCAGTCATAAAAATTTGAAACTGCACGTTTGAGCGAAAGGGGACTCAAAATGACGATTTGGGCGTCAAACCTCAAAATAGCTAGAAATCACAGTGAGAGCTACCAGATGTCATAAGGAATTTAAAATGCCTGTTTGAGCAAAAACGCAGTCAAAATGACAATTATAACGTCAAACCTTAGAATTGCCAGATAAGGCAGTTTCAGCTACTAGAAATCATAAAGACTCCTCGACTGTACAAAAAATAGACTTAAAATGACGATTCGGGCGTCAAACCTCAAAATTGCCAGAAAATGAAGTTTCAGCTACTAATAGTCATAAAAACTTTAAACGGCACATTTAAGCGTGAATGGACTCAAAACTCGTTCGAGCAAAAAATGAACTCAAAATTATAATTTGGGCGTCAAACCTCAAAATTGCCACAAAACGCACTTTCAGCTACTAGCAGTCGTAAAGACCTGAGACTGCTCGTTTGAGGAAAAAAGACTCAAAGTGACGCTTTGCTCGTTAAACCTGAAATTTACCCGACAACGCATTTTCAGCTACTAGCTATCATAAAGACTGGAACTGCTCGTTTGAGTGAAAACGGACTCAAAACGACGATTTGGGCATTTAAACCTGAAAATTTCCAGAAAACGCAGTTTCAGCTACCAGAGGTCATGAAAACTTTAACTGCGCGTTTGAGCAAAAATAAACTTAAAATGACAATTTCGGTGTCAAAGCTCAAAATTATCAGAAAACGCAGTTTCAGCTACAACCAGTCATAAACTCTTGAAGGTGCTCGTCTGATCAAATAGCGAGTTCATTTGATGCCTTGGGCGTCTAACCTCAAAACTGCCAGAAAACGCGGTTTTTTCTACTACACGTCATAACAAAAAAATGGACTCAAAATGACGGACTGAGCCTTAAACCTCAAAATTGCCAGGAAAAAACAGTTTCATTTACTAGATGTCATAAAGAATTGAAAATATCCGTTTGAGAAACATGGCACTCAAAGTTATGCCACTTTGTGAAAATGGGCTGCCAAAAAAATTAATTTATCTTTGTAGGAAGGTCGCTGCGCACTATGTCAGCCGAAAGTATGCTTTCGTGAATGTTGAAAATTTGCATGAGAAAAACATTTTAAGTATAAATTAGTATGCAAGAATTTTTTTTAAATTTTAATTTTGTTTTCAATAAAAATTGCATTACAAACTAGCCTACTTAAAGGATAATGTGATCATTTGGAAAAAAGTCCAGTACAAATAAAAAAATAAAACAAAGAAGCCAACCAACCAACCAGCTTAATCGAAGTGTTTTCTGACAGTTGCTCTGCGATTCATTTTATTTCTATACTTCTGTTATGTTCATTTATCATTGCTAGTACTCGTTTGTTTATTTGTTTACATTGATCTCCTGTTTTATATTGTCCAGAATATTTCTAAAAATAGCGTAATTGGAAAGACCTCTCCGAATTTTCATTAGGCGGTCTTCGAATTTATCCTCCAATGGTTTTCTTGTTTCTTCCGGAGATGGCTTTTCCAATTGCTGCAAGAACCAGGTCTCTAAATTATTGGATATTAACGTCTTACGAAAGGAAGACGTGACAGCACTACTTTTCAAAACGTTCCTACTCTTGGTCAATACGCGCACAACTTCCTCGATCTCCACAGAGTTTTCTTTCACCCGCCCTCCACAAGTGTAACAAGCCCGTTGTTGTCGTTGTGGTTGCTGATTTTACAATTGAGGTTTTACAGCGGTAGTCGAAGAAACAAACGCATTCGGTGTTACTTTCCATTCATACAGCGACTTATTTGCATTCAAGGCAGTGGACGGAGTTTTAAATGACAACTCAACACGACGAGCCACCTCAATGGTCTTATCGAGCGTTTCAAGTTCTGATGTTTTCACAACGAGCTCCTGAGCAATATTGGGACTGACTTTAGAAATAAACTGCGAAATAACAAAGGTGGGACAATCTTTCGCAATCTTTTCATCAAGTTTCTCCAGCTGATGCAATAGCTTCTTGTATTTGAGTGCAAACTGTTCCACCGATTCACCACGCTCTTGTTGAATAGCACTTAACTCGGCTGCTAATCGGCGGCATTTGTCTTCTTTGGATTCGCCGAATTCTGCACGTACCTTTCGATACAAATGTTAAGCTTTTCTTCTGCCGCTTTTCCTTCATAGCCTTCTGTAGTTTTAGCGATAGACAACACAGATCTTGGCCAATCTCCAACACATTTTTGTTCCAGAAGCGACAAGCTTGTTTTGGTAGGAAGATTCGATGTCTCCTGAGTGAATCGCTCGAGGAATTCGGAAATGTCGTCTTGTACCACAGTATCTCGACGAAAAGATGGAAGCTGCATGGAAGGCATGCGAAGGCTTTGTGTATTATCCGGATTAGGCGCTCCAGTATGGAAGCTTATAGGTGCCATCCGACATCCGACTTTCAAAATCCGACATCCGACTTGTTAATTTTTTTAATTTTTTTTAAAATAAGTACTAGTGGGCAGCACAGAGCAACAAATCTTGTCAACTTGCTTTATTTTCTCCGACCGGTTTCGTCTGATCAAGCAGACTTCATCAGGGAGTTTGAACAAGATGCATAAAAGGAACTTATTTTATACCTAATCTATAGGGTACAAATCACGTTCCAACTAGGGTGCGAACAGCGAAAAACACCGGCAGAAAATTATGTGCAAGATATGAGGTAGATCCTGCCTAACGTGCAATGTTTAATTTTGGGGCTCACGGATTTAACGTTAAATCCGTGACAAAACACTGCAGTGGCAACCCTCATTTTCTAATAAAAAAAAGAAGGATATTTACTCCCGGGAAAAGGAGAACTATCTGTCAGTCGCCGCCATATTTTTTGAACGCTCCCCGCCGACCTGAGCGAACAATGATGTTGAACTGAATTTGTTGGATTTTAACAAGTCGATGTCGGATTTTAACAAGTCGTATGTCGGATTTTAACAAGTCGGATGTCGGATTTTTACAAGTCGGATGTTGGACGTCGGAGTTAAACAAGCCGGATGTCGGATTTTTAAAGTCAGATGTCGGATGGCACCTATAAGGTTCTTTACTCCAGGAACCGCTTGGGCCATTTCACCGACGGTTTGAGTAACATGATTTACATTTGTTGTCAAATCTTTAACAACGCCGACAAGGCCAGCCACTACTCCTTGAAGTTCTGCTATTGTTGTTCCCATATTCAATTTAAGTGTAATTTAGGCTCTCCACCACTTGTAGTTGTATCGAGGGGAACTAGCAAGGAGACGAGACAAGGATGATGTAAATGCAACGGATTTATGTAAACAGAGGTAATAAACAGTGAACTACAGAAAGTGCTGAATCGGTTTGTTCCTCATTCCCTCCGTTTTCCATGTCACGTGACATTCCCGTGATTCCACTACGTGGAATTTCCTGGGCCTTTGAGCCCCAACCCCTCTGGAATTTCCAGTCTTTTTGGTAGGTGGGGGGGGGGTATGGATATTTCCTGGAACAAAACATCAAGCAAGCAAGCAAGATCTGTGCTATATATTTGATATTCCACATCTAGGCAACTGTCATAGCTATGATTTCTTCTGTTTTAAACAAATTCATGAATTACTGGGTTTGGAAAAGGATCATAAATGTTCAAAGGCTGCCAACATTCAGGAATGAATTTGTGAGAACCTCAGTAGCGAGCATCCTTTTTTATTATAAGAAAATCATTGGCCTTGAATTGGTTGCCTCAAAAACCAAGTGTAAGAGTCTGGCATATCAATAATCAGTAAAGGATAATTTTACTGCTAGGATCTTTTCTCAACATAACCAGAACACAATATTATTTTTTGTTATACATAGTTACTAGAATGGTAATATCAGTCTCTACCTTCTCATAATTGGAAAGTAAGAAAAGAAATACTCAGTCAAGGTCAAGCACAGATCCCAGTATGGTCTATTAGTTTATTTTTTTAGTACATTTTTATTGCTTTTGTATTCTACTAACATTAGCATGAGTAACTGCAATGACTACTGGTTGCCTTTAAGTTTATAACAAGTTAAGCCTATTGTTAACTAAATGCTGATGGATCTCTGAGACCTTTTTCTAAGGTGAAGGCAATATCATTCCACAATTCTCTTATTTTCATTCATAACAAGGGAGAGACTGGTGACAGTTTTTGTTTATATTAGAATGTTTCTTCTGGTAGTTTGTACTAAATGCTTTCCTCTGCAAATGAACACCCAAATCAAGAACAGGTCTTGAGAGCTGATCACTGTTATTGTAATAAAAGTGAAATTAACTCAGCAGAAAAGAGAAGCAAAATGATCTATTGTGATGGGTCCATATAAAGTTGAAACAATTGTGTACTTTGAGCTGCTTTGAGGATACATACACTACTTCTTTTAATGTTATGCCCTTGCACTAACCACTTTTAATAATGTCTTGAGATCAATTCATTCTTGCATTCAGCCACTGAAAAGTATGTACTTCATTTGAAAAGGAAAACCACACAACACAGTTCAGGCAAAAATAATTACTAGTGAGAGCAAGTTGATTTCAGGTTAACTTTACTCAAAAAACAGTCTCGTAATCAACTGAATTTTATTTATTTATTCATTTCAACTTGATGACTACTACAAAAAATAAAAATAAGCCAATGGATGATCTGTAAAGGAGTCAAAACTCCATATCAATTAACAGACCACCAAAAATAATAAATAATAAAAAGAAAAAGAAAAAAATCCCTTCAACCCCTTAACTCACAACATAAAGAATTTTCTAGCTTTTGCCTAAAGACCTCTCAGAGTGGATTCACACCAAGTGTCCAATGGCAGCTCATTCCATTTATCTACAATTCTATGAAAAATGAGAATTTTAGCACATTAGTTCGAGCATAAATCTTTTCCTCTGTATATTGTTTAGCCTTCAATTTTGAGTTTAATAATCAGAAAACAAAAGCTGTAAACAAAGCACTTGCAGAGAAGAAACAATTATAATTCGGTTTACTTTCAGACCTGGATTAGAGTTAACAGGCCTCCAAGCAACCCGGCTCCGTTTTCAAAAAGTTAACTTGACATGAGCCCGCAATCCCATCAAAAACCAGCACTTGGTCGGTGGTCAACTTAAATAAAACCTGTGACCTCGATGAACTATAAACTTGAGCCCACGATATGGTCACGTTATACTGGTCAGCGGATAGCTTGATGTGACAGGTGTCAATTGATCATAACATGATGTCATATTTCAAAAAAGTACACGGTAAACCAGGGCAGCATGTCTTTGTCAACCTATTATTTGGAGTATGACCGCCATGTTGCGCGACTCCACCGTCGCCGCCATCGTCATGCACTTGATCTAGCTTTTAACATAAGTAATTATTCGATTGATCGGGTTAAGGAAACTACCTTTCTTGGTGTAATTTTGGATGAACATTTAACATGGAAATCACATATACATAATGTTGCACGGAAAGTGTCTAAGGCCGTAGGTATAATTTATAAATCAAGTTTTTGCCTTGATAACTCTTCCTTACAGATACTTTATTTCAGCCTTATCTGCCCATACTTATTTTATTGCGTGAGCGTCTGGGCATCAACTTACCCATCAAACCTTAGAAGATTAATCACACTTCAAAAGCGGGTCATAAGAATAATGTCGAGGAGTGCTTTCGATGCTCACACTGACCCTCTATTTAAAAATTTAAAAATTCTAAATCTCGAGAGTATCTACAAATTTCAAGTAGGTAAATTTATGTATCAATACAGATCTGGCTTACTTCCTGATAGCTTCAATAATATGTTCTTGGTGACACACCAGGTGCATTCTTATGGCACTAGAAGTTCAAAGTGTTTTCATTTACCACAGTGCAGAACCAATGTAAGAATGTTCTCAATTAGTTTCCAAGGTCCTAAATTTTTTAATTCCCTGAGTTCTGAAATTCGTAATGCAACAAGTCCCGCTTCGTTTTGCCGTAAGCTGAGAGCATTCCTCTTATCTTAAATATTTATTAAAATATATTTATATATATGTATCTTTTTTTCCCCCTCTTTCTCTGTTTTTAACCTAATTATGATCAATATGACTATCTAATTTATCATAAGATTTTTACAGTAGCTCTGCCATTTTTCCTCATAAAATTAAAATTCTGTTCTATTTATTTATCTGAGGGAGCCCATTCTCTATAAGCCTGCTGGCTTCTTTTGGGCTTCCTCGCCATGAGATTGTAAACAGTAAGACTTTTTTTTTCCATTTTCTTCTTTCTCTTGTACCCCTTATGGCGAATAAATAAATGAAAAATGAATGAAAAATGAAAAATGATGTGCTCACGAAAAATACCGCTGGCCATGATAACATGAGAAAATCAATTCATGGGTTTCCTTTATTTTCCTATATAGGTATGGGGCTCCGCTGGGCGGCCCTTCGGGCTGACGGAGCTCCGCTATGAATATGCAGATTAAAGGGAATCTTGGCTAAAAAACAGTTTTGTTCCGAATCACAAGCTGGTGTTTGTGTTTTAACACAAACATTACTTCAGCAACTTAAGGTCAAATTCTTTGCCTTTTTTGAATGCTCGGCTATTCCTTTCAGCTATTTTAGGATTTCAACTTTCCCGCGTGCCGCCATGTTTATTTTTGCAAAGCTTGATGGGGCATTATGACGTCAATGCGCGGTTGGATGTTTTTGAAATACGGCATTGCTCGAATCTAGAGATATAAAAGTACTACTCATCGTTTATAATTTACAGTCCAGTTCAGAAGTTCGGAAATCTCATATTCGAACCACTTACAGAGATATCACCCTAATACTCCAAGATCAGTTTAAGAGAACCACCAGGTATACTTCAAACCTTGAACTGCTTTTCAGCCAAGATTCCCTTTGAGAACAATTTTATCACTAGTGATGAAAACCCGATAAACACCAGGATTTTCAACTGGTGTTTCATTGAGCTTCATCCACCTGACCCGAATGGGGCGCTCTGGTTGGTATATAGTCATGAATTATTAATGAGTTTGAGAAAATAGTTTGTGCTGTGGTTTGTGCAAATACCTTAATGCTTAACTGACCAATCGCTTTCAACGGATGAAATGGAAAAAAAACCTAATTGAAAACTAGGAAAAATAGACATGTTTTGTAACACAGAGGTATACGGCGTTTGCTGTGAGCTCGCATAATTATTGTTTTTCAAAAACTCACCCATTTGCTTGCTATTGTGTAGTTTGTCTCTAATTTGGGCTTTCTCTTGCTGTTGAATAGAAAAGAGAAAGGAAAAAGAATATTACAGACATTGGCGTGAACATGCATGCAAATGAGCAATTGATATAATATAACTGCGCTTCTTTACAAAAACATCTGTTTGTTGAGTTATCAAAACTACTTGTCTATTTTAATTTTGCAGTTTATGTTAAAGAAGCATAAGTTCCATGATGCTTGTAGCCTGTTGGCGTTGGTGAAAATTGTTGCAGCATCTCAGGACAAAAGATGACGAAAGAAATTTTTGTCGAGATTTAGTGACAATTTAAAACACCCAACTGGACTTTTAAAGTGCATGCGTTGTACTATGCAAATGAGCTACTTGTGCGCATCAGACTTTCCTTTCAAAACCTTTGCAAATTTGCCAAACAAGAAAGCACAATAAGAAACAATCAAAAACAGGTTTTGGTTATGATTAAACATCACAAATTAACCCCATACTGTAGAGTAGAAAGTTTTCTTACATAAGCTTTATTCTAAGTCAGAACTTAAGAAGACGCTTCAATTCCTGTACAACCGTGAGCGAGAGGAGATATTGATAGGTAGCTTAAGGTAATTCCCTTGAAATTGTTCTACTATCAAACTTTTTTTGAAACTTGGTGTAATTAACATTCATGATATGAACATTAAAAAAATGCAATAAAAAAATGGAGTCAAAGTGCTTGTTTTCGCGTCAGCAGGCTTTCAAATGGGGTATTTTTTACTGGTTGAGCTTTAAAAATTCGAATTATCTTCATGCAGAATTTAGTCTCGGTTACTTGGGAGATGCTAAGTTTTGTCTTGAAAGCAAAGCTTCATTTATTGACATAAGCAGTATTGCTTCATTTAAGAGGTTTTTGATTGCTTGGTTGCGGCAATATTGCACTTTTTCGGACAGTTCGGTGGTCGGCTTGAAGTTCTCGCCTTGGCCAAAATACACCCAATTGGGAACTATTTCCCCCACAAAAATCTTTTTTTTTTTCTTCAAATATGTTCTTTATTAGACTGTTCCTAGCAAATACCTGGAAAACAAATTGGGGGTCACCGTGCTTGTTTAAGAGAAAAGGAGAATTTATTTCGCTATCGAGCTTAGTTTGAGGGAAACCTCTCTCGTTTTGTACATGCACGCGCTCATGTGCGCACGCTAATGACGTGAAAATCGTGCGCAGTAGGGATGCGCAATGCAATACCAAGGAATTACCTTAAGCATGCACGTTTTTGAGACGCGGACGGTAACCGGAAGTGAGCTGTTTTCCCTTTCAACTTGTCTTCGCACGATGGCATTTGCATTGCCAAGTATCTTTTCTCCATAGAGATGCTTGGTATAGAAATCTGGGAGACACCACTACCCTGGCACACGAAATTTTCTCTTCCGGTTGTCGTCCGCGTCTCAGAAACGTGCATGCTTAAGCTCCCTAATTAGAGAGATTAAGCTTGACGTTACGTGGTCTTACGTCAGACGGCAAACGGCAAAGATGACCTCTGAATTTGTGTTCTTTTCTTCTAATCCTTCATTAAATCACAAAAATAGAAAAATGTCTCCTACTATTCGCCACAAATACAAATATTTTCACTCTACTGTTCAAAGAGCTAAAGACAGACGGCAAAAGTTTCATTACCTCTTTTTTTCAGCTGTTCATGTAGCCTCGCCAATTCCATGCTTAACAAACCTCGCTCACCTGTAATTGAGAATTAAATAGACTGTTCACAGTCCCCTATTTTTCTGTGATATTGTAGGTGTCAATCATTGACGGACCGCCATCTTGGTCTCTTGATGCAAGCGAACCTGGGAAGAGTACAAAATGCCCGTGGGTAGGGGTTGTGAGGCCACCATGAGTGGAGAAATAGCAAGACCAGCAGCTTCACTCTGTTTCAATGGTCGTGGCCGATTTTTGCCGCCTCCACTGATCAAATCAATTAAGAGTCTCCTCCATTGGAATAAAAACTATGAAATATGATATCAATGGTGAGCAACTGTGAATTTTGAAACATTTTCAAGCGAACATCATTACTGCTCACGAAATTTGATTGAATGCTCGTCGAATGAATGTTGAAAGAATATTGGGTGGAAAGATTGCGGCACGGAAGAACTGTTCTCTGACTCTAAAAAAGCGAAATTTAGACAGTGATTTCGGTGGAAAAAACAAAAACCTTTCTGTCAAAAATCTACTTAAGATCCCTCAAAGTTTTGTTGACAAATTTCGCCCAGCAGATCTTTTGGAAATACATTGATGTGGATGGATATAGATCTACAAGATAGATAATCTACCAATGTTTTCGTGTTAAAGATTCACAATGTAAGTATCTTGTTAGAGTTTATCGTGACAGCTCTGAATTGCGAAAACACTGACGAGGAGAGCCGCGGTGAGAGGCGTCTGAAATGAATGAACTTCATTTCACCGCAGAGAAACAAAAAAAATTGCGCCTAGCTAGCTCACCATCTACTTGGAGGCACAATTACCAGGCAGGAAGGTCCACCTGAAGAGCAACCAACGGAGCTTTCATTCATTTCCTTCGGAAAAATTAAACTTTAATATATTTAACTTTCCCCCCAAACGCGGTTGGAGGAACCGCCAAAATATCTTGTCTTTCGAATAAATAAGAAACGGCCTCTTTTTGCTCGCCCTCCAAGATAAGAACCAGACAGACAATCAAGATCAAAACATTTCACAGAAAATTCACCCGATATCGATACTTTTTGGCCTGAGCCGTGAATTGATGAAGAGTCATTCTTGCGTGGCGTTGATCGCCCTGCATCTTTTTCAACATTGGGTGATTAATTAATGTTAATCTTCCAATAATAGAGAATTCTCTCAATTTGGTCGGTACTTCCTGGTTAATTGGTGTAGCTGCAGATAGTAAGTCACTCAGTTTACACTGGACTCATTTGGGGTGTATTTCTGCCTTCAAAAGAAATACCCTTAGCCCTAAGTGTAGCTAATTTTTCTTTTAACACCTCTTCAAAAAAGTTAGTCTCAGCCACTTCAAATAAGTTTATGAAAATATTTTACACTTACCTTTCGCTTTGGTCAACCTGCAACAGAAAAAGAGGGAACAAAGTGACAATACGGAAGACAGCAGATCTTAAATGTAATCATGCGCTTTTGCCACCATTCGTCCTTAAGACCATTTAAACTGTTCTTTGTTGTATGTGCTTTTGTGGCCCCCTTTATCGTCTTTCTTTCCTTAGAAAGTGTGGCTGGCTGGAAAGACGGAAACTCTTCCTGGAAAGAGTGGTAGGTGAATTGCAAAATGGGCAGTGGATTTGTTCCCAAAATATCAGTAAGTGGGTTTTTGGTGTGTAACTCTGGCAGGATTGGCCACAATTTCCAACATGAGATATCCGGCTTTGAAAAAGTCTATCCTTCCTTAATGCACTGAATTTTAATAAATCGCTTAAAGTGAAAGCTGAATAGGCTGAGAAATGCATAATCTGCGCTTAGTGCAGACACGTTTTCTGGGTTAAAATATGGTGCGTTTTTGAAATTTTTGGGGTTGATATTGGTGGAGCGGTATAACGACTACTAAAACTATGTTCTTAAATAAAGATTTCACATTGATCCTCTCTAACAATTTTTCCCAACTTTGAGTTTTGAGACTGTAGAAATACTTCATGTTGCGTTCTCCGTCTTCGTGCCATCTCACTTTGCTTCTTAGAATTGCGCCTTCGATTTTCGTCAACACGATTTTTTTGAGACATGATCTAGCACGGTGAAGTTCGAGAAAAATGGTTTTGTTGTGCGGGTTATTTTCCACTCTGGCTTGAAGGTCTTTTACCTTTTCGTGCAATAATTTGTCTTCGTCTTGATATTTTTTTGCTTTTAGAGTACTTGATCGTTAAACCTCTTATTTCCATTTTTATGAAGTCCCATTTTAAACATAAATCGTGAGTCTTGTATTTCTTCTTAGAGTTTGGAATGCGCAACGTAAGTGCTGTTACGTAGGCTTCATCCTTTTTAGGTTTAGTTAATTAGACTGGAGAACAAGTGAAACAGCAGGGTGATCAGATTCGGGTTCGTGGACGATGTCGCATTTCTTTGCCAAACGAACTTACTCCCGAGAAACTAAGAAAAAATCTAAGCCACATTGAGTTTTAAACGATTTAGTTCTCCACGTGTAACACTGCTTGTCTTTGTTCAAGTTTCGCCATATATCACATAGGCTTTACAAATCACAAAGTGTATTGATTTCATGGAAGATACAGGTTTTCCGCCTGCAGAGAACCGGCGAGTTGCAACCCGAGATCTGCAGAAATTACAATAGTTTTCCTAACTCCAACTGCGAAGAAGACGGGAACAAATGCAAGTACGGCCGGAAACACCAGTGCCAATTCTGCAATAAATGGGGCTGTAAAGCCATCAAACATCCGGAAAATCGTCCATCGAGCACAGCGCGTAGCACTACACCTGATGAGGTTGATTCTTTGAGGCAACAGCTCGTAGTTCTATCTATTCGGTTGGAGAAATATGAATCTCGATGTCAAGAAAAATATTCCTCTCCAAATCCTGCAGGATCTGAAAACCAAGCCTCTACCTCAGCTTCACGACTACCACCTCCAGTTACTTCTGATCAGGCATCATTATCTAGTCCTTTGTTTGGATTACCTGCCGTTACCATCCCTGCACCTTCAGCAAAGCCAGAAGCTCAGTTATATCAGCGTCACATTCTGTGGACCTCTGTTACATCTGCAGGTCAGCATTTGCCCTTGCCATTGGATAGCTGTTGTTCTGTATCTCTTGTGAGCAAAGTACATGCTGATTTTATAGCCTCCAAATGACCCAGTCTCAAGTATTGGCCCCTGGAGTATCCTATTTCTGTAACAGCTGCGGATCCAAAGTCTAATCTTAAAGCAGTTGCCACCATGGAAATTCCTATCACATGGGAAACAAAAACAGAAACTGTCTTTACTATGCTAGTAGTTCCAGGTCTTGTTTGGTCAATGCTCTTTGGTGAGAACCACCTTCATGCAACTCAAGCTTTGGTCGATCATCATGTTCCGTCCATCACCTTTCGGCATCCAAGTATGCAGTTTCGTGTCCAGTGCTCTCTCGATAATCCACTTGAAGGCTTCACAAACTTCCCAGCATCCAATGGGTCTTTATCACATGAAAGTGGACCAACAGTGCCAAAGCCACATGTCAGTATTACTTGCCTTCTTACTGGAGCACCACCACGGGGTGTTCACAAGCATTCAAATTCTCTTCATCGTGGTCTTAACTTTGTTTCAGTCTGTGTCACTCTTTCTGCGGCTTTCATGGGATACCAAGTAATGCGTCAACCCCTTTGGATCGAGGGCAAAGACATTCAACAAGGTGTTAAAGTTTTCAGTGGTCCCTTTGATCTGAGCCAAATTTCAAGTCATGTATTACCAGAAACTGCACACCCGCACTGTGATCCATGCTACAATGCACGCCTCGTATACCTTCCTGAAACAACAGATTCATTCCTTTCAGAGGAAGTTCCAGACATGCACATTACTTACTGTATAACCTTAGCAGTGGAATCTAAGTTGAAGAAGACAAGTATACCTGAGAATGTTATTCTAGGCAATGTTAGAGAAATGACAAAGGATGATGATGCTATTCTTGAGGAAGCAGCTGACACTACTGCAAAGCAACTTGCCGATGGATGGCTCACATGGGCAGAAAGACAGCAGCCAGCCACCACATCACAAGCTCCAATGAACACTGAACAGAAACATTGTGACTTAGCCTCTTGTGCTCCAAAGCAATGGCGACTTTCAGTCCAAACAAAAGAAATGGAAACTTCTGGTCTCGACTCATCCATATTGTCTCCTTTCTGTGATGCCTCACCAGAATTTGACTGTCAGGGTCCTGAGTTTCCTCCAGTAGAAGAACCTACCTGTGACCCTTACGTGCTTACACTGATGCTGTATTTCAGGCCCTGGATCTAGATGGCCCAGAGTATTCTACTGTTGATGCAGATATCGTGAAGGCATTCAAGGAACTTATCTGTCAGTATCCTACCGCATTTCTTCTCCCTGGGAGTCCACTCAGAGCTGTCAAAGGGTTTGAGCATAGAATTGACACAGCAGATGCACCTCCCATCTATAATCACCCATACAAGAAAAGCCCAGAAGAACTCAGAGCAATCAAAACAGAAATTGAGCGGATGCTTAAACCCAAGACAATACAACCAAGCCAATCAGAATAGGGTTCACCATGCATCCTGGTCTGCAAACCTCCAGAAAAAGGTCAACTGCAGCCTCCAAGGTTTGTGGTGGACTATCGTCGCCTCAATAGTGTGACACAAGGAGATGGTTACCCTCTCCCATCCATCTCGAGTGTTCTGGATGCTGTCAGCCAAGGAAAAGTATTTGCAAAATGTGACTTGGTCAGTGGATATTGGCAAATTTCCATCAGACAGTCCGATAGACACAAAAGAATTTTGTCACCAATTACTATTTTAACTTATTAGCAAATGTTTTCGATATCGACCAACCGTGTACATGGTCAGCTTTTATAGACTGTTCCTGCCATAGAATTCATTCACACTGATTTATAACTTTGTAATTTTTACTTTTTCTTTCTGTAGGGAGTTTCCTTGCATGGGTACTCACGTCCTGTTCGTTACTCCCTTTTGGCTATCCCTACCGTGTTAAATTTATTTATTTTTCCCCCTCACAATTATGTATGTGTAACTTTTCGTTTATTACTATTGTAATTGAGTAGAATGCCAATAAAGCTGTTAAAAAAAAAAGAAAAAATGCATTCTGTACACACCTGGGATTGTATGAATTCCTCAGGCTTCCCTTTGGATTAAAAACCGCACCAAACACCTTCCAGCAGATTTTGAACACTGTATTTGCCGACTATTTGCACAAGTGGCTTGTTGTTTATGTGGATGACATAATTCAGTGGGCAATGACAGACAAGGAAGCCCTTGAACAGTATTCACTGTTGTTTGAGAGACTGGTTAAAGTTGGCATGCAAGTGAAACCTTCCAAGTGTATATCCTTTGCAAGGGAAATTAATATACTGGGACATCATGTCACCCAAGAAGGTCGAACACCAATAAGTAGAGGAATAGAAGCAATCTTATCAATGCCCACACCAACTAACATTTCTGCAGTCAAACGCTTTCTTGGACTCTGCGGATATTTCAGAGATTTTATTCCATGCATGTCTAACCGAACACAAGCCTTGCGATCCCTGCTCAAGAAGGGTGTATCATTTCAATGGACAGAAGAAACAGCCAGAGAGTTTCAAGACTTGAAGCAAGCAATAACTGGCCCTGATGTTATGCTGTTCCATCCTGATTGGAATGCTCCGTTTGAATTACATGTGGATGCTAGCAAGTTTGGATGTGGAGCAATGTTGGCTCAAGAGAAGGATGGCATTCTTCGCCCTGTCAGATTTGCATCCCGAGCATTTATGCCAGCTGAATCACGTTGAACAACTATGCACCAGGAACTCTTTGCAGTGAAATGGGGACTTGAACAGTTTCGCTCTTATATTCTAGGCCGAAGAGTTAAAGTGGTCACAGATCATGCAAATCTTAAATGGTTGACTACAATGGCACCACAGCAGGCAAAAGTTGCAAGATGGTACATGAGTATGGCTGAGTTTGACTTTTTCATTGACAGGGTTCGAAATTTACTTTTATGTCCAGTTGCCCCTGGGGCAACCACAAGACTTGGTTTGGTTGCCCATAGAATATTTTGGTTGTCCAAGCTCTTGCCCCAGTTTAAGCCAAGAAACTAATACAGGTAGCCAAACAGTGGCTTTTATTAATTTGAACAAGAAAATGAAATACAAATAAAGTGAACTGTATTCAAGTATCTTAATAAAATGTTTTGACCAGCCTGTGTCTCGTTGTTGTCGTTTAGTATTAGTATTATAAAAATCAACAACCATTACAGTATAATTACAGGAAAAAAAATTGGAAGTTGCAACCTCACAAACGAACACTTTTTCACAAAAGCTTGCCGGGAAACTTAATTCAAATGTCTTCAGAGTCTTGCAATTTACTGTTCTTCTTCAGAATCAGAGCTGTCTCCAGCATCCAGATCATGTTCACATCTTGCCTGTCTTCTTCTGGGTCCATGGGGCTGAATTTGGGGTCTTCTAGCTCTTCTCCCACCTTGCCACCACAGCCTAATAGCTTCCATTGGTTCAAATTCATTGCATGCAGGACCCAGAAGAGAAATGCGCATCAGTTCATTTAAGTGAGGGGTTGTTAGCCTTGCCCGCCAATCTTGTTTTACCCTGTTCATGAGAGAAAAGCCTCTCTCAACTTCACTAGTGTGGATTGGAATCAGCAGCACGATCATAAGCACCAGGATGATATTCTTGAATCTATCCTCATTTTGTCTGATAACTCTTTGCCATAAGTCTAAGTAAGAAACTGCTGGTTCAGCTGCCACCAAACCAGAAACATATATCTTCAATTCAACCCACTCCAAAGGAACAGAATCAATGTCACAATCATTCCTTAACAACAGTTCTTCAAAATGATCTACTAGTGATGAAAGCTGTTCATTGCCATAGACCTGTAGCTCCTCTAAACCTAAGGGCCAGTTCTTAAAATTAAAAGTGGACATATTCTTAAATATGTCCTCATTTTCAAATGAAGAAAACCTACGCTGAAGATGAGCAGCAATTGCGTCGAGTACGGCCCGCTTGTTACGGCTGACATTCAGTATTGCACTATCTCTGTCACCTAGAAGTTCCTGTCCCTTATAAACAGTTCCATCTCCAACTTCCCTCAAAAATACAGCTTCATGACTTCCTGGTGTTGTACCTAGGCCACGAACACCAGACAAAGTTGTTGCAACACATGTGGTCACATCCTCCACTGAAGTGTCATTAGCCTGGAACTTGAGAGACATTCTTGCCAGAATCTGGCAAAGGTCCAGAAAGAAATGAAGAAAGTAAACAAATTCAAATGACCTGAGGAGCCTCACAAAGCCTGTAGCTTTTGCTTTGGCATCAGCTGATTGGCCATTAATGGACACAGAGTCTAGGTGGGCCAGAAGACAAGGCCAATCCTGCTTGATCGCTTTTGCTGCTTGTGCATGATGGGGTATCCACCGTGTTCCCTTAACATTGGCTGGTTTCAGAACTTTGATATTCAAAGCAGTTCCAGTTTCCTTCAAGTTGTGCCAGTTGAGGGGTGAATTGCTATAAAACTTGTAAATAGATAAAAGGAAGTCTTCCACCTTAGCCAGGTAGGCAACTTGCTTGATACTGTCCTTTATACCAAGTTCTAATCAATGCGCAACGCAATGTACAGAAATTAAGTGTGGTACATCAGCTTTAATCTTTGTAACTACACCATTTCTAATCCCAATCATGACAGAAGCACCGTCTGTGCTCATCCCAACAGTCTTGTTACGCCATTCATTTGGTTGCATGTCCATCTCATCAAGGAAAGCCTTATCAATAGCTGCAACAATGCCTACTGCATCTGCCTTACCTAATGCCTGAATAGACAAGAACTTTGTTACAGGTCTACCATCTTCAAGATATCTTACATAAACCAGTTCCTCATCAGTAACAGAGATATCCGTTGATGAATCATTCAGAACAGAGAACATTTTGGCCTGCCGAAGCTTGTAAGCAAAATCTTTCTTCACAGTTTCAGCAATATAATGCATAAATGTTGCTGCCTGTTTATCATTCATGTAACTCTTACCAGTGTTAACACCATTTCTTTCCTGGAGGCTGCATAGTCCAACAAAATCCCTAAAAGGTCGTTCTGCTCGAGTCAGATAGTACACGGTATGAAAAAGTTTTACTAGGCGATCAAGACCTTCCTTTTCCATGTTAATCAGACACACTTCCAGTGGTGCCGTTCCAGGTTGAGCATTGCTAGCATCATGAGCTAATTTGGCTGTCTTATGCGCCTCACTTATTTCATGTTTTTTGATCCCATCAAGACGAAAACTGTTGTTACCTTTTTGGCTTCCAAAGGCAGATTTATCTTTCGAAAACTGTCTGCAATAACTGCAAAACATAGTGTTTTCTTGTCAAATTTCAGCCAGGGTCTTCCAGTCTTCCACAACTCTTGAAATGTACGACACCTTTTTCTTGAACTTTCTTGCGCCTCGTCTATTTCTGCTGTAGATTTTGCGACACTCGTAGCTTCCAAATTGTTGTTATCGCCAACGGCCTTCACCTTGCCCTTCTCACGGCCGAAGTAGCGGAACAGGCTCATGTTAACTAAGATGATAATGAGATGAATGGTAAATTGCCATCGTCGAAACAAACATGGCAGCATCACGGAGCTCACTAGTGCATCATGGACTATGTTTACTGGTACCAACCGCTGATTAAAACACAACAGGCTCATTCAAATAAGAATGCTGTGCAAAAACGAACTTCGGTTTCCAACGGTAGTGTACGTGATACTGTAGTATTTCTTCCGCGTTTTTTTTCTTTCTACTAACTTAGTTTAGGTATCGCTTTATACTCTCCAAAGACAGCAAGCTGTTTTATTTATTCAAATCTATCAACTCTTCATTAACGACTAGTGCCACGACAGATTGGGTTGCCCAAGGGGCAACCACTTAGCACAATTTGGTTGCCCCATCGTAATTTTGGTTGTCCGGGAGAACCGGACAACCGTTAATTTCGAACCCTGATTGAGCACAGAAAAGGGGAAAGAAACATTGTTCCTGATGTCCTCAGTCGTCACCCTGCCAAAGAGAACATGCCTGATGATAATATTGTCATACCTCCAGAGAATGCTGTTATTGCATTTATCATCATGGCAACCTCAGTTGATGTTCCAAACCACACCCCTGAACTTGTTCATGGAACATTTAACAACACTATGGCTTGTCTCTACAATGCATGTCTTGTGCCTCAAACCAATGGCTTTGACCCAGTCTGTCTTGCTACAGCTCGAAAGAGAGCTAAGCGTGCAAAGGAGCCTCAAGTCAAAAATTCAACCACAAGTCAGACAAAGACTCCAGAAGTTGGTAAAGCTCAAGAAAGTTCATCGTCAGACTGCAATTTTCAAGACTTTGAAAATTTAGAATCTTTAATTCGCAGTTGATCGAGTTTTGCAAAGCGACAGCAACAGGATTACCGGTGCAATCTGTTAATCCAGTTTCATACCTCCAAACAAGATTTGTCAGTAATCAAGAATATTCCAAAGGAACATTTGCAATGGGTTAAACAAATGGCAAAGCGCTCAGCAGTTGTTGACAGGTTGTTAATGTATCGAGATGAATTTATGGAAGACCCAAATCACTACTGTATTATGGTTCCAAATGACATTCAACTTCAACGTCACCTTCTAAAAGTATACCATGACCCACCAGTTGGTATGCATCAAGGGCACGAAGCTACCTATGGATCCCTTTCATATGATTTCTATTGGCGGAACATGGCTAAGCACGTGTGGAACTGGATCAGGCGATGCCCCGCCTGTATCAAATTTACAGTATTGTGCAAAAGTAATGCAAATGAAATGCGTCGAAATTCGCCCTTTGTTCTCGCGAATGTACGTCGAAAAATCAACGAACTTTCGAGAGGGATTTCGTTGGAATTCTTCCCGAAAAATTAGCGAACTTCGTTGATTATTCACTTTAGCGAAATTCGAAGTAACGAATTTTCGATGTAACGAAACGAAAGTTCAAAATATCGAAGTTCGAAGTGTAGTGAATTTTCAAGGAGTGCACGAACTTGACATGTAAACAAACAACGCGTTGGATTGAGTTCAATATTATTGAAACTCTGCATCAATATTCGCTTCATCGCCGAATTAAAACAAATGGCTGGAATCTTAACTAGCGATGTTTACAGAAGCCCGCTTTCCCATGTAAAACAACATTGAAACGAGATATAGTTTGTGCAGACAGAATATTTATTTATAAGCTGACGCTGTAATTTCGTATCTAAGTGAACAAATTTACTTTGTTTTGACTTTGGCTGAACATTCGCGCGTTCAACACAGATACCAACAAGATGCGTTTCCAGAGTTCGTTTGCAGAAAACATTCTTTGAACACCTTACCTTACAAACATAATTCTTGCTTTGTTTAAAAGATAAATTCCATGCCAGTTTGAAAACTCTTGAAATAGTTGAATTCAGACAAATTCCTTCACTCTGTCTCGTGATTTAAACGTTTGCCATGTGACACGTACGCCATGTTGGCAAATTATTTTTGAGCCCACAGTAACTTGGGCTGTGGCATTACCATGACGGAGAAAGTTTGAATGTCAATAAAGAGAAAGAACATGGAAAGGATAGAAAAAAGGAATGGTTAACATTATTTCCGTCAAACCGAAAAATGTATCTTTCGCAGCCGCTAATTTGAACTTCACACAACACTTTGCCACAATTGCGCATTTCATGGCGTCCTATAAATGGTTGCGAAGAAAAGAGCGAAAAAGCTCTTTCGTAGAGGACAAATCAGTGAGTGAGCAAGACCTTGTAAGTAGGAATAAGATTGTTTTTATTTTTTCTGATTCTCTACGGAGGGAAATAGGGTTGCAGCTTATCACAAACTTATCTTCAAACAATACAATACAAAAATTTATAAAACTCTCCCCGGAGAGGCTTTTCAGGAGCTTAAGTACAGTGGCACCAAGCTACAACAAACCGCGCTATAGTAAAGACCCCGTTATAATAAAATGTTCAAATATAATGTTCACGCGCAAGTCTGGAGATTGTTTTGCGTAATGTATATCCCATTGTTCAGCTTGGTTACCCCGCTATAACGAATATTTTTTTTTGCTTACCAGATATTTCGTTATAACGTGGTCTTCCCTATA
>CM042752.1:19199272-19235050 GCA_022496165.2 Catalaphyllia jardinei
GTGGAGAAAGGAGAAAGACCGACTAAATACTTCTTTAATTTAGAAAAACGAAATTATAATAGGAAAACAATCACCGAACTCCAAACAGACGATAACGAAATAGTAAAGGAAGAAGATAAAATTTTAGAAACAATAGAGAAATTTTACGAAGATTTATATAGATTCAAAATAACTGTGTCCCAAGTGGACTTTGATGAATTCATTAAGGATGTCGAAATTCCAACGCTTGACAACGATGAAAAGAATGAGCTGGAAGGGCTCTTCACTTTGGAAGAATGTAAGAAGGTGTTAGAAACATTCAAAGACAATAAATCTCCAGGCGAAGATGGGTTTACCGCTGAGTTCTATAAATACTTCTTCGACCTACTAGGAGCGGATCTCATAAGTAGTCTAAATCAAGCTTTTGAAGTTGGAGAACTTTCCATTTCACAGCGAAGAGGGGTTATCATTCTGATACCCAAGGAGGATTCTGATTTATTTGACTTACAGAACTGGAGACCCATAACTTTACTCAACATAGACTATAAGATCGCATCTAAAATGTTGGCAAAAAGAATAGAAAACGTACTTCCGAAATTAGTGCACCCCGATCAGACTGGATTTATGAAAGGTCGTTACATTGGAGAGAATATACGATTAATATGTGATGTGATGGAGTACACCATGGTGGAGAAAAAAGGGGGGATTTTGGTGTCATTGGATTTCAAAAAAGCTTTTGATACTTTGGAATGGCAATTTGTAAAGAAGATACTAGATCTTTTCAATTTTGGTGAGAATGTCAAGAAGTGGTAAGAATTTTTTACACAAATATCGAAAGCGCCGTAATGAATAATGGTTTTGCCACAAACTGGTTTAAACCAACAAGAGGGGTCAGGCAAGGCTGTCCGCTTTCCCCGTATCTCTTCATACTTTGGGCCGAAATATTAGTGAACAGACTTCGTCAGACAGTAGAAATCAAAGGGATTAATTTATTTGGAAACGAGGTTAAAATAAGCCAATTCGCAGACGATACTAACCTATTCTGTGCAGATATTACTTGTGTAGAACACGCTCTTAACACGGTCAGTAAATTTGGTGCCATTTCTGGTTTAAAATTAAACGGGAAAAAGACTAAGGCGATGTGGCTAGGAAAGTGGTCAACAAACAAAACCAAGCCATTACAATTAGAATGGCTAAACGAACCTGTTAAAATTTTAGGGATATACTTCTCCTATGATGAGAGCAAGAACAAGCAGCTTAACTTTGATTTAAAAATTCAGAAATTACAGACAAAACTGGATTTATGGAAAGCAAGAAATTTGACCCTGTTCGGAAAAGTTTTGATCATGAAATCGCTCGGGCTGTCACAAATAGTGTACGCAGCGTCTAATGTCAATGTCCCGAATGAAACTATATACACCATCAAAACTAAGTTATTCAGTTTCCTTTGGAACAACAAAAAAGACAAAATTAAGGCGGAATTCGTATGACTGACGTTGAAATAATGATAAAGGCATTAAGACTTGCCTGGATCCCAAGACTTTTAAATCCCATCAGCCTTAATTGGAAATCAATACCAGATAATTTTTTTAAAAAACTTGGAGGATTAAACTTTCTGCTCAGATGTAACTACGATGCAAAATATCTAGATCCTAAGTTGCCAGCCTTTTATAAGGATATTCTATCTTTTTTCTCTGAACTTAAATCTCAGTACAACTATGAACATGGGCAGGAAATAATCCTTTTTAATAACAAAGCAATTTTAATCGGCGGGAAACCCTTCTTTCTTCGGGAATGGTTTTCCAAAGGAATTATCTGTATCATTGACTTACTTAATGAAAATGGAAAATTTCTTTCTTTTCAAGAGTTTGAAAGCAAATACGACTTGAGAACTAATTTCTATCAAGTGATAAATGCTATTCCGAAAGCTCTAGTGATTAAAGCACGTTCTCAAGATAAACCTAAAGAAAATTATGTAGGAAGTCATAATACTAAGTTTGAATTAGCTGAAAATATGGAATTTGGCTTACAGAAAATAAAGGCAAAGGATTTCTACTGGTTACTAAATGAAAAGACCAATAATTCGTTTCCTACCGGCCCAAAAAAATGGAGCAATATTATGAATTTAAATTTCACCGAATGGCAACACATTTTCAAATTGGCAAAACAGATTTGCAGAGAAAATAATTAAAAGAATTCTACTACAAATTCTTACATAGAATTATAGTAACCAAGAAAGAATTATGTCGCTTTGGTATTAAACAAGATAGTGATTGTTTATATTGTGGAAATGAAGACTCCATCAAGCATACATTTATTGACTGTCAATTCTCAAAAGACTTCCAGCGAAGAGTTACTCAGTGGTTCAATAATGCAAATCACACTAATCAACATCCGTCTGTTAAAGAAACGTTATTCGGACTCTTTCCCAACTCCTCAATTGTAAACAAAACTCTGTTAAGAAAACTCAATTACACCTTGTTGTATATGCGCTATTACATTTACTCCAGCAAACTCCACAATAGATCAATTACTCTCTCTGATTTCGTCACTAAATTAAGCGTAAAGTATAAGGTTGAAAATCTAGATTTAAATTGATCTAATAGTTAAATATCTTAAAGAAGATGTCCCTTCAAGTAGATACCTGTATTTCCTTACCTAAATCTATAAATAATTACTGGAACATTCAAATAGTACCGAACCAAAGTTTTGTGTTACTTCGTCTTGTAAGTAGTGTATTTAAGTGTATTTAATGTCTCATTATGTTGTAAACAATGCTTGTATTTTGTAATTATAATAAAAATGAGTAGTGCAAAAAAAACAAACAAACAAAGGTCTGGAACCTCGTATGAGTGTTGTTGATATACTGCAGAACGATAGTGGAATCCGTCTGTTGGTAAAGTAAGCTCTTCCTTGATCTGCTTATGAAGCTTGACTGCGACTGTGGCAGCGGTTAACTCAAGGCGAGGCATTGTGATCGTCTTTAACGGGGCGACTCTTGCTTTGCCCAATAAGATATTGCAGGCGATGTTACCTTGCAAATCAGCCATACGGAGGTAAGAAACAGCACCATAGCCCTCTTCAGAGGCGTCTGAAAAGTAGTGCAACTGGATGGAGTCAACCTTGCTGAAGTGCTCGGGGTACTCTCACATCAGATAGGCCAGTGATACCTCGAGTCCACTCACACCATCGTTCCAGGTGATCACTACGAATCACATCATCCCAACCAAGGTCTTCTCTGCATAACTTTTGGAGCAGTCATTTTGCAGGTAAAATCATTGGCGCAGCCAGACCAAGCGGATCGTACAGTGAAGACATAACAGATAAGATGCTTCTTTTTGTGTTCGCAGTCACATCCCAAATGGTTCTGAAACTAAAGGTGTCCTGTTCTGTGTCCCACTGCATACCTAAGGCGCGGTCAATTGGTAGCTTTTGGTAGATTTTGGGACTGACGCTAAGACATCTCAACGATTACTCAACCACTTCGTTAACCGGAAGCCTCCTCTTCTCAATAATGCCGGCAGCTGATCAACTAGCTGCACTGCTTCATCATCGTCTACATAGAAGTTTCTGTTGATGGTGTCAATGGTTTCTGCGTTGAAGTGCTTTCTGTTATCTTCTGCGGTCTTCTTCAAAGAAAAGCTTGAGCAACTAGGAGACGATCTAGCTCCAAACAGGTGAACAAGCATCTGATGGTCTTCCGGTTTCTTTGAGAAATCGCCTCCAGGCCACCAAAGAAATGAAAGGGCATGCGTGTCTTGAGGGGAAACCCTTACTTGATGGAACATCTTTTCAATATCAGCAGAGATACCAATTCGCTCTTGACGAAAGCGAAGTAGGACTCCTACAAGAGTGTTAGTAAAGTCGGGTCCCTGAAGTAGTTGATCGTTCAATGACGTGTTTCGAAACCTCGCTGCACAATCAAAAAGAGCTCTTACTTTGTCCGGCTTCTGAGGATGGATCACAGGATGGTGAGGAAGATACCACACAGGACATCCAACTTGACCATCGGGTATTTTCTGCGCATGGCCTTGGGAGATGTACTCTTCTACCGTCTCCTTATACTTTCTCTTGAGGTCTAGATCTTTCTCAAGGCGTCTCTTCAGAAGGTCTAGTCTCTTCACTGCCATGGTTCTGTTGTTCGGTAGACTGGGGTTCTCATATTTCCAAGGAAGGGAGAGTTGATAGTGACCATCGACCATCTGCACCGTACTTTCCATGATGGCTAGAGCTCTTCTATCTTCGATCGACATTATTTCTTTAGATGACACAGTGGTCTCTGTGAAATCGACATTGTACATGCGCTCAATTTGTACCGACAAAGGCTCTTGTCCTCCACTTAGGAAATTGAAACTTGCTAGACGATGGTTAGTACCACTGAGTGGACCAATGAGAGTCCAACCAAGCAATGTCCGTGCTGCACAAGGCTGTTTACGGCGACCACGGCGCTCTTCGAAGACCCAATGTGCCTCGGGAACATCGCTGCTGATCAAAATGGATACTTCCTTGTCAAGTTTGGGAAAAGAAATCCCCTGAAGATGTGGCCAATCATGAATATCTTCAGTACATTGAATACTTCTTTTCAAAACTGGAAGATTATTTACAGTCCATACACGGTCGAGATGTATGTATTCATTCGACGTCAAAGCTTTTACAGTTAGGCTGACTTCTTCTTCTCCAAGGCGCTGGGTACCTTGTGCATTAATGGTTGTCAGGGAAAATGACGTTGGCGAACCTTGGACGTCCAACTCTTCTACGAGACGCTGTAAACACAGAGTTGTATCAGAACCGTCATCAAGGAATGCGTAAGTTTCCACTTCTCTGCCGTTCTTCGCAGAAACTCTGACGGGTACGATCCTCAGACTAATTCTTGTATCATTGCTGTTGGCTATTCGATCTCCGGCCTCGATGTGATGAGGACTCGCAGTTGCAGATTCTTCGTTAGCTTCACTAGAATTTGTGTTGACTTGATCAGAAGTTGTCTGTGTTCTTCCACTCTTGCCAGTGCCCATAGGAGTGCCAGAGGAACTTGGTGGGTGAAGCAACGAATGGTGTCTCTCTCCACAGCCACTTAATAAACAAGCACCAAGACTTCTGCAACGCCTTGCAATGTGGTTAGGCTTCAAACAATTTTCGCACAGATTTTGTTTCCGCACAAAGTCCTTTCTTTGAGCATAGCGTTTATCTCGGAACTTAAAACACTTCTCAAGTTCATGTGTTCCATCGCAGAACTTGCATATGGCTTGACTATCAACTGGCTACTTCCCTTTCACACTTTTGTTGTTACTTAGATCTTGGTTGACGACTTCTCCTCCAACTTTAGACAAAGCCAGGAGAGTGCCTTTTGCATCCGTGACTCTCCAAGGAGGTCTCTTCCCTCTCGGTTCCCCCTGCTTGGACCCAACTAGTTTACCGAACTCGGTGTTTGCAACCAATGCTCTCTTCTCAAGAAATTCTGTTAGATCAACAAATGAAGGTTGAAGACCCATTTCTAAAAGCTTGCCTGATTCTTCTGCCCATTTTGCTTGCATGTGTACGGGTAGACGCATAACAATCTTAGTTAAAGTGTCCATTGAGTTGATGTCGGCTTCATATCTCATCTCAGAGGAATTCAGTTGGCAAATCCGCATATCACGTGCTAATTGAGAGAGTTTCTCCCCGTCAGAGGACTTCAGTTGTGGTCCCTTGATTACTTTATCAACAAGAGAACGAATAATCACATGTCTTTGACCAAAGTTCCTTTTGAGAATATCATGAGCAGCTCTATATCCTTCAGCCCCTGGCAAGATAACACAGTTCTCAATCGCTTCTTTGGCTTTGCCTGTACAATACTGGATTAGATAAGACAGCCTGACATTGTCATTCTCGATCGCAGATTCCACATTAAGCTCAAAGTTCTTGATAAACCTGGGGTACTTGGAAGAGTCACCATCAAAGTACAAAAACTCGCGTTTCGGCATATCCACCTTTTCAAGACCAAGTACAACTTTATAGATGGCCGTTTGCTGTCGTTCCACAATCTTTTGGAACTTGCTCACTGTATTATCAGGGTTAACGTCCTCACCATGGCAACCACTTTTGTCTGGTCTATGTGAGCCTCTAGGAAAGGTAGGAATGCCATGGGGTGTGACACCTCCACTCAAAAACTTCAATTCATGTGGATCTACTTTTACTTCCACTAAAGTGTACTTGCCAGTTTCTGGTTTAACACGTTCATCCTCAAATGGGTGGCCAGGTATTACGGAAGATGTCAATCCTCTCAATTAACGCTCTACGATCTCACGGACCCGCACAGATCCTGAAGGGTAAGTAACTGAACTATCTCCCACCTGCTCTCTAAAAGTAGCTTCAAGCTCAGCTCGTTCTGCATCCATTTTAGCCTGCATTAATTCGCTTCTAACTCGTAAACGCTCCCTTTCAGCTAAAATACACGTGTTCTCTTCTTGAAGACGTAGCTCAATCTCGCTTTCCTTAATCTCTTGTACTTCTTGGAGTTCCCTCACCTTAAACTGAGCCATTGCACGCTTGACATCCCTCGCGCACGATTCGCTACCTTGTGGAAAGCCTTTTTCTCTTGAACGCATTTGATCTGGCGCCGTATCATAAATAGGGGTGTTTTGAATCACATTCGATGTTCTCGCACCTAGAACCTCTGAAGTATTTGTCACGTAACTAACTTCAGCGTTTGCATTCTGCAGTTCCTGTCGTTGCTCTATTGACGAAACAACTGGCTTTTTCAAATTCAAATCAATTCCAGAGATGTTCGCTGTTCCTTTGCCGTACAAATCCCGTCTCTTAGGCGTACAGACTCTATCCAACCACTCCTTATACTTGTTTTTGAAAAGCTCCATTTGAAAAACATCCTTTGCATAATCTCGGGAAATACGCTGTTTGTCCGCCGGTCGCTCGGTTAGATGAAACCATTCTGAACTAGCCCGTTTTAGCTTCTCAAATATGCTCACCAACAAGCTGTGTCTTTCAACTACTTCATCGGAAGCGAACTGCTCCGAAAAATACGGTTCCAATTCGTTCATTACTCTTGTAATGTGCCCACGGTAGGCTATGATTGTCCGCCCCAAATTGCTTGATTCACCGTCCACAGACACCGTCCAACAATTTCCAACTTGGTGCTCCTTTTTGATCAGTGGCCAACTAAAGCAGCATTCTCCAGTTGCTCGTTAAGTACTATATAACCGAAGTTACGCGTAGTCGTGAACCAATCCTTTATTTAAACTTGCACTCGTACGGTACTACATATAAACCAGAAAAATAGAGAAATTAGTAATAGAAAATAATAGGTAACCAAAATAACAAACAAGACGGAACGGATAATACGAAGAAAGGTTTACCTTAACGGTGTCCTGACTTTACGAGATAAAAAACTTGCTGCTTGAAAACTTAAAAGGTGGAGTAAAAAACGAAGACCTAGGTCCTATTTATTCTAAAAAATGCTTCACAAGTGGTTACATAACAACACGAAGTAATGAGAAATAAGCGTTCCTACAAACAATAAAGGGGACAATAACGAATACTAACGACTAATGAACTAGTGCTAAATACCAAAAAACAGGAAAACAGTTAACTAAAGGAAAACAAAGGGAAACAAACCAAAAAACCTAAATTGAATGTTTCGCGGTATATTAAACTTGACATTTCGTATGCTACAACATACATCCTCAGAAGTGACGGTTACAAAATATGACGAGATTTAAAAAGACAAAAACTAAAGCGAGGTATTGGTAACTAGCTAGACAACAATGGAAAAAGAAACTACATCCGGTGTGAATAAATAAAGAAGGAAGGAGATTTTCACTACCGACGTTTTCATTTAGGGCGGGTTTCAAGTCTCGTATTCACGTTTCTTTGATTTTACACTGTAAATCACATTGACCACTTGCTAAAATCTCAAAGTTGTCCCATTTGATGTTGTGCCGGTGGAAATCGAATGCTCAGCAACAGTGGAGGCATGACCTATTGAGTATGTAAAAAAATATGTAAATATATATACATATCTAGGAAAATCAAAAGAGACTCTGCTCGCATGCGCAGGGTAATTTAATAAGGATCTGGTGTAAAGACTACCATTTTTTCAATGCCAACTTTGGACAACAAATACATATGTAACATCAATCTTTTCACCTGAATATGGGTTTCATTAACTCTTCACTGTCTGATGAGCTGTTTCTAAATTCAAATAAACAACAATAGCTAAATGTCACCTTTTAAGTAAGTTTCAGAACTCAATGTCTGTTTAACTTACCCTTCACAAAACTTTGTTTCTTCACATATTTCAATTTCATTTTCCTATCAATGAAGAAGAAAAATAACTTACCTAATCTCATTATTAATATTGTTTCTTGACAAATCTGAAAGGAAAAATTTGCCTTAACTTAAGGTTCTTTACAATAAATTGATCGATGTTTCAGCAGTCAAGGCTTCTGATTTTGGGCGATGGTACGATATCCAATCGCACAATTTGAGGAAAATCGCATAATTCGTTAAAAAAGCTAAATTCAAGTAAATTAAACCACGAATTGTAACTTTAATTAAACATTTTCACAATATTAATGTTATATAAGATGATTTACCGCTAAAGATAGCCTTGCAAGATATCTGAAACTGATCGGGGTATCATTGGCAGCCGGTGTAACGCTGTCATGTAATATTACACAAGTGTCCTTTTTCTTTTTCTTTTCGGGGGTCAAGATAATAGGACAAATTTAACAATTTTGTTTTAAAATAGCTGTTTTATTACAGACTACAAGTAGTCCCCATTTTTCCTAGTAGATAATAGTAGAGCGAGCGAAACGTGAGTGCAAGTGAAATCACTCCATCTCGCCTTTCTTGTGTTTCGCCCACTCTACAATCCCTGAGGAAAAATGAGGAATACTCGTACTCTACTTTAATTATTCCTTTAAATTCAAATTACCTGTTAAACAACATAAAAGTAATTTTTTTTCTTTGAAATCTTATAAAACAATGTTAATGTATGGAATTAAAAACTGTATAACCACAGCAACAAACCGATGAGAGTGCCGGATCTTAAGTAAACCTGGATCACTAAAAATCTCATATACCTGATAGAATGTAAAAAGTGCCACCTTCAATACATCGGAGAGACCAAGCGTCAACTGAATGAACGCTTTGGGGAACACCAACGTTCTATCCTGAATCACCAACAACTCAGCACAACTACACCAGTATCTCTACACTTTAACCAAGCTGGCCATTCTATTAACGACGTCGGCCTTATCCCGATTGAACTCATAGGTAGCAAACGTGACTCAGTAAGAAAGGCTCGGGAAGCTCATTTAATAAACAAAGCCAAAACATTACATCCGTTTGGCATAAACAGAAGAGATGAAGCACGCCAGTGACACATCATCTGACATCTATTTATTCACTCATAGCCTACCAATCATTGTCACATATTTTCATTTAAATTTTTATTTGTAACGGTTTTCTTTTCACATATTTTTTTCTACTCAGCCCCTGAGGAAGATTTGTATTGCAAACCAAAATATAGGGCAATTTTGTTTAAAATAATGTAGTCCTTTAGTCCGTCTTTATTTCATTTTGGTCACATCCGCTGTTGGGATCAGTGTGCCGTCTATATTTAACAAATAGATTCCATGTTGCCGTGCGTCTGTTCAGTAATAGGTCACAGATGATGTCAAAATGTGGTAAGAACAAAAAAGTGGCACACAAGGAGTAGCCGAGTGTGTCACTGATGTTCTTACCACATTTTGACGTCTTCTGTGATCTATTACTGAATCAGACGCACAGTAACATGGAATCTATTTGTTTTATGTAATAACAAAAAGCCTTTTTTGTTTGAAAAATTTTAACATAACATGAAAGCCGGCCTTTTGCCTTGCCTTTGCACGAAAAAAGCCATTTGACGTGATCTATACATTCAAAATGAAGCAATTTCATTGGTTGCTATGCGTAGCAAAAAATTGTCATTGGTCGAGAAAAATCACGCCACTGTCAAACCTGACTCGAGCGTCGCTTCTCGTGGAATAAAAACTTGCAGCGAAAGCAGAATTGAACTGCAAAATGTACAAATCTTGAAGAAAATGCTGGAATAATCAAGTCAGTTTTTGTCATTGGAGCAGCCCTGTAAGCCGAAAAGCTTGGACGTTGCCTTGAAAATTGCAGGAGTTGAAAAAATAGTCTCGCAAAACTTGCGGTTGCGGTCAACCTAGAGGCCATTTCATTTGAGTTTTGAATGAAAGGAACGTTTACATTTTTCTGCGGAATTTTTAATTTTGGAAAAACTGAAAATAGTTTGGAAAGCATTTTTAATTTTAAGCTTTTTCCTTGTAAGTAGTCCACAAAAAATGCAATCTCGCTCAAATAAATCGGAGGACACATTTTATTATGTAAAAATGAACTTCATTTTGCTTTTTTAGTGGAATTTGGAGAATATAAGTTTAGTATTTCTTTCCATGTTTTGGAGGACAACCATTTCTCAAGTCTTTCTTGTCACTTGAAGTCTTCGAATCTTACGGACAGTGAAAAAACGAGCTGTGAGTGCAAAAGGAATTTCTTTATTCCAGCGGACATCTAAATTTGGTCCTCAGAATTGAACATTATAATTACTTATAGGCAGATGTGAAGCGTCTATCAAAACACCAAGGGTTTTAATATCGGACCCTTTGTTTGGAATCCGTTGAAATTACGACAAATGAAGTGACATATTCTTTCAAAATCCAAGGGTCTGAAATTAGGAGCCTTGGTTTGGAGGAACAAGAATTTTGAAGAATTACAGCACTGCTGTTGTGTATGAAAAAAAATAAAAAAAATTATTAAATGCTGGAATCCTTAGTCTTGAGTCGGTAAACTCCTGGAGAATGCCGTGCTGTTTTATTCTAAAATCTAGGCTCCGAATTTCGGACCATTGGTTTTAGATCTATGAAATTCTGAGGAAAGCAGTACTGCTTTATTGAGAAACTAAGGCTCCGAAATTCGGACCCTTGGTTTTGAGTCCGTAAAATCCTGAAAAACGCGGTGCTGTTTAATTCAGACACTAAGGTTCCGAATTTCGGACTCTTGGTTTTAAGTCCGTGAGATTCTGAAGAAAGGAGTGCTGCTTTATTAAGACACTAAGGCTCCGAAATTTGGACCCCTTGTTTTGAGTTCGTAAAGTCCTTGACAACGCGGTTTTTTTTTTCAGAAACTAGGGCTCCGAATTTCGGACCATCGGTTTTGAGTCCTTCAAGTCCTTAAAGATAGCGGTGCTGTTTTATTCGAAAACTAAGGATACCAATTTTGGACTTAAGATTCAACTCTGCACCGAAGCGGTACTGTTTCTATTTAGCAAGCAGAGTTCCAAGGTTAAGATCTATGTGAATTATTTACCCCTGAATTCACAACTGAAGTAAAATTAACTATATTATTCGCAAACAAGTTAGCATTCAACTCTGCCCAAAGTAAGGTAATCATTTTCGTTGGCATGTGTAAGATGGTACTACATATATTGCAACAAGAATCCAGTTTAGTATCTGTCATTCTGCCTCCGGCACCGAGGAGTTGTCTTCCTTGTACGCTTTTGTTCCCGGAAGAAGCTTTGAATTTTCATCCAGTGAAAACCCGAAACAAATGATGCAGCTCTTTGGAAGTTGCTTGGTCCAAAGTTGGTTCCCACTGGTTCCTCTGCGAGCTGGAAGTGTATGTGGCGCCCATTCCTTGTTGTAGGAACCTTTCCAGTAGCAGATCACAAAGCCATTGTCGTTGATCTCAAAAGGCTTTTCCAATTATTGGATGTTTCCGATAGTTTGCAAGTTTGATTGCCACAAAATCGCCTTCCTGAAGCAAGTTAACATTTGCGTCTTCTTGCACATCTTGTGCTCGCCTGGAAGGGTTTTTATAGGGGCCAGTGTAAATCTGTCAACAATAGAGTAATAAGACACTAGACTTACAATGTGAAGCGTACATACTATGAACTATCCCATAGTGCCCTTTAATTATTTATAGCTCAAAAAATGTTTACCTCATCAAGTGGTGCAGTCTCCTTCTCTCGTAGCTCTGAAATATCTTCTGGAATTTTGTCATCAAATTCCTTTCCTGCCACACCTGGCCGCCTTGGGGTTTTACGTTAGTTAGAGGCCATTGTTCAGATGAACCTTGTTGCATTAGGTCCTCTGGATTTTGGAGTATTTTTTCCCAAAATTCTTGCTGCCTTGAGGGCATATGACCAAAGAACTTCGGCATGTCTTTCTTCAGTCCTTCAACGTCTTGTTTTAATAATGAGGGGGCCACTAAAGGTGGTACACCGCCAAGCTTTTCATTCTTGAAAATAATTTGAAACTGTTACCATTAGTCGATTCAATTTTTTTTCTGGAAAAGCTAATAACGTAATCTCCTACACATGGGCGATCCATTTGTCGCAGCTCCACTTGCGATAGTACATGACCACTTTGGAGTCCTTCTTCGTGAACTTAAAACAGTGGGGATGTACGTGCTCATGTAAAGTCTCCCTACATCCACATGCTAATGTCAAACATTTGGGCAAGGCGGAAAGTAATCGGGCGGGGAAGATGCATACACTCTTCAATATCCCTTATCAGATCTATTCAATAAAAAGATAGCAAAATATGTAATATATAAGTGACTGGTACACCCATTCTTATTAATATTTGCTAGTCTCCCTTTAATTCTGCGGCTAGTTTATAATATTTCATATTTTGCAAACGATTTGTAAAGATCTCAGCCTTGGTTATACTTTATATCAACTCACCATCAATGTCATACGCATCTCTCAGTCTGATAAACTTGAGCCAACACGGCAAAGAAGGCATCTATGTCTTCATGTGTGTGACCAACAGGGAGAAAGCCACAGCAGATCTTACAAAAAAAAAAACAAGAATATGATGTTATTGCTGATTACTGTGCTATGATAATGAACATTGATGATCATTGTTCTTTTATAATTTTGCTGTTTTTAATTATGTCCAAGAATTTTAAATCATCTGTAATTTCGTATGTCTTCTACAGTGTAAAGATTTGAATTTCTCTTTAGTTTCTCATTTTTATTCTTCCATAATACCATCCCTTCCATGTATAGATGACCTTAATCTATGAAAACCATGTTAACACGTTGCACCAAAAGAGCCATATGCATTTTCATTTAAAAACTCCAAAAGGCCTTAAAACCACAATAAGCAATAAAAAAGTAGCTAGAGAGAGGAGAGCACGAGAAAGGAAGATACGAGAGTGGAGGAAAGAAAATACTAACATTCAAACCATCTCTGTGGTCCTCATTACGCATCAGACAAATTATAACTTTAGTTATTTAGTCATTTTCCAACGTACCTTTTCAAAAATGTCTAAATCCACCAACAAAGCAAGGAAACATATAATAACATTGTTTTTGTTCTCCCGAACACAATTATCAAGCTGAAGGTACAAAACAGGTGCCAAGCCGTGCAATCCATTGAACTTATCAAGGACACAGATAAGAGCATTGGCAGTGAGATTGGGATCATGTCTGCATACGGGCCAAGTGGCCCATCAGGCCGGAGCTTTTCCCGGTTTCCTTAGCATTAAGCGACTAGGAGTATTTCTACTCCCCCCTGGATGGGATGCTAGTCCATCGCAGGGTTACCCCCCAGCATTAAATTCGCCGGTACCCATTTATACACCTGGGTGGAGAGAGGCAACGTGAGAGTAAAGTGCCTTGCCCAAGAACACAACACAATGTCCCCGGCCAGGGCTCGAACCCGGATTGCTCGATCCGGAGACGAGTGCACTAACCATGAGGCCACCGCGCCTCCCGATTGGGATCATGTGGCCACTCAAATAAATCCAAGCATGCGAAGATTTCTTTTCCATGACTTGACAGACCACTGTGGACTATTGCCCCAACCACGTGTGACTTCAGCCTGGAACATTGGCATGCTCCTTTGAGATCCTTCTTTCTCTTGGGAGATGGGTTTTGCTGTTGTCCATGCCATCCAGAATGATAGTCACCTATTTTTCTGGATGTCGCTTTGCCTTGTAACGGTGATGGTGGTAGTTTTCTTGTTCTCTCCTAAAATTAGTCAACTTTTAGATATTAAAATAAGATCAGCTGACTGAAAGTATTTTTGACATTTCGATTTTGACTGCCTTATGCTCTAGTTTAAGAAAAGTAAACAAAAAATGTTTTACATAATTTTAGACTCATCAAACATTTCAGAAAGAACAATTTCCATAATAATAATAATAATAATAATAATGATAATAAATAGTAATAAACTTTATTTAAGTGCCGAGTGCATTTAGCATGGTAGTGCTAATTGGGGACACTGTAAATGAATCACTAAATATAGCAAATTAAAAGAACATATTTTAACCCATTAAGAATCCCAACTGGTGGGAGGCTAACCAGTTGGCTTTTTACACAACGCGGATGAGGAGTCTACCAGATAGCAGTAGGGTAGAGGATTCGAAACAGGTACCTGCAGATTTCAAAGCCAGCGCCCTAAACAACTCGGCCACGCTGCCTCCACGCTACATCTCCGACAGAACAACTGAAATTGAAAAGAGCTAGCTGTGCCGTTCTTAGACCAAAATAGTTCTACTGAATTTTGCAAATTAATGTCTGGAAAACATTCCTTGGCTGTGTAAATGAAAGTTTTCTTGACTTCACCACAACATATAACTGCCAACAGTACTTACATGACCAGTTTGAGGTGTTCATCAAGTAGCTTGCGAATTTTTGCTTTTTCATTTTCTCCATGGTGGATTGTAGCTCCCTTTTATACTCTGTGCAGTCCTTGCATTTTGCAAATCTATTTTCCTGATTAAAAATAATGGGGACATTGTAGAGCAATATAAGGATGCACCCAGACAAAAACATATTCAGATAGGAATTTGTTTTATGAAAGTCCACATTGTAACTAAATGAAACATTTAACATGATAAGCTTTTCCCTAGTTAATGCCCGCTACAGCATAAGTAAATTCGAAAAATAGATGCTTTATTAGAGGCAAAAAAGTGTAACTGAAGTCAAAAACGCATGTGATGGAAGTTATCTTTTAAACTGAAAGGTATTATACTTCAAAAGCTGTTATTGGAACAAAAGAAAGTGACTACATATGAGAAGTGTTAGACTTCCACAGGATTGCTTAATAATTAGTTGTTGCATGCTACAAAAAGTCGCTACCTACCTTTGGAATTTTAACTTCAGCGAAATGGGAGTTCCATAATTCGTAAAACTGAGACAAACTCACTGGCTTTTCTCCTCTGGCGTTGAATTCTTTTTCCATCTCTTAGTGTATGCCTCCTAAATTATAACATGAGGGCAAGTGGATACCTTTTTGATCCGGTTGATAGTCTCCCACAGCTTTTATGAAAAACTGCAGCCATGCTATGCAGTTAGCCGTTTTAAGGCTGACGTGACGACCCCCTGTGTTTCCATGGATATACTGCTTGGTTCCTGCTTTAAAATCATTTTCTATCCTTCTCATTCTGTCTTTCTTGACGTCATAGATCTTTAACCATGCATCTTTACAGATAGTCCTACCTTTGACGACAAATAAAGTTCCTTTTCCCTCAGAGCTCTGGGAGTGTTCGTGCAGGAAATGAAGAATCCAGTTCCTTTGTTCCTCCATGCTTTTTTCCTTAAAACGTGTCTCACTATGTCTCACTAGAGACCACGTCATTAAAAGCAAATTCTTTCATGCACTGCATTGGACAACAGTTAGAGGTCAAGAGTTTCCAAACTTCCTCTGGTTTTCTTACTCTTTCCTTTTTTTCTCTGCAAGATAAACCCCACCCCTCGATCAAAAATTGAACTTATTTGAAAGACCTTTTCAGGGTTTTTAAAATTCATTTGATACGTGACTTACAAATTCAAAACTTTAAACCTTGACAATATAACATAGTAAATTACAGAATAATCTGTAAACAGGCAAGTGTTGTCGGAATAAACTTGAAGGCTCGGAGTTTAATAAACCTCTGTTTTGTACCGGATCATTTGGTTAAAGTCCTTCAACTGAATCAAGTTTCTTGTACATTTTGGCCTTAAAGGTTTCTAGGTCCCGACCATTTTCAGCGATAAATGCATCTATTCTAGCATAATTGCTATCATCAGTTGCGAAATCCTGGTGCTGTTTACTAGACAAATGTGTAGTTAAATCAGTGTAGGTTGTATTACAGCATTCACAAAATTTAACTTTTCTGTCTTCACCAGCGTTACTTGAAATCGGTCTGTTATGAAAAACTACCGGATCATCAAATGGGCAGCCGCCAACGTTTGATTCTAAATTAATTGACGGAAACTTTTCAAACTCCTTGTAACAAGGTCTGTAAACTCCACTTATATCTTCCACTTTTATAAATGGGTCCCTCAGTCTAAGTATTTTTATCTCACAACCTCTTGAAATGATCATTTGTTCTGTGTTTTCGGCCTTTGAGTTCAGTTGCTTAAGAAGCTGTTTAAGCTCTCGACAGATATCGTCATATATCAAAATCTTGATGTTCCACTTTTTAGCTATTTTGACCGTATAGCTTGATCCTTCAAATTCTTTTTTCTTTGATTTTACAATCATATCCATAGCTCTTGTTTGACGCAGAATAGTATTGTTCCTTGGAAACAGCTTAAGCTTGTAGCTAATTGTCCACCGAGCTTAATCAAGAGGGAGGATAGGCACTCGTTATCTTTGTGGTCAAATCCAGGTAGAAGCTCTTCTTTTTCACCCAGTTAATTCTTGCTGCCTTGTGTTCTGTAATTTAGTATAAATGGCATTAAAGACGTTAATCTGTAAAATAGTCCACAATGGGATCACCTGCAGCAAGCATGCGAATTCCAGACCATTAGGAAATTCTCTCAGATGGAAAACTATGTATTTCCTATATCAAATCTACACTACAGAACAGACGGATTAGCGAGGCAGAGGGCAGAGCACAACCGCGAGCGCGAAACGCTGGGACGGTGAAACGAGCAGGTCTGAGCAAAGTTATGTGATGCAGGTCAGTGGGATCTACTAAAACAAGGAGATTCCAATAACGATGATGATGATGATCATGATCATGATCATAATACTTACTTACTTACTCTCGAACTTAGATTTCTAAATAATTTGCACGAAACTCCCTTCTATGTGAATCAGCCACTTTTTTTGATGCATTTTTTGTACTGAGACAATGGGGAAAGGTGTGTTTTTCAGGGATGAAAACAGGACTTCAATTTCGCGCTGTGACAGAGTAAGATCTTCTTGCGCTAAGCTTTTGAATTGTTATTCCCGATTTATTTATTTGCTTGTTATTTCCGATATCATATTTAGCTTTTGCCCTTCTATTCCGCCTGTTCTGGCTACGGCCTACTTCAAGTCTTATTGGCCTGCTACATGTATATGCATAGCCTGCAAAATGCAGTTGCTATGTTTGTTGAAAATAATGCAGAGGAAGATAAATTTAAACTTCAAAAAACATTTACTATTCAACCACTCGCATTTATGTGCACAGAGGTCTTTTTCTTCAAAAAAATATTCTTTGCTTAAATTGCATAATTCATGTCATAAACCATTTGATTGCAATCGTTGTCTGTAATATCTCCCCATAATCCTGCTTTGCTAAAACTTTAAACTTTTTGCAATAAAAAAAGGTTCAGAACCAGAACGTTGGCAAATACGTTTCGCACAACAAATGAAGTCAACGTCTCTATTACTTGTATGATGTGCTGTAACTTAACCTAACCTTGCCGAGGGAGAATATGTGAAGGTCCCGGGGGTTTGTGGTTCATCTTTAAGACACGCCTCCCTTGCTTTCTTTGGCGGAGAATGGGTTGCTGTTGAAAATAAACATTTGGGTAAGAGAATTATTAACATTTTTATTACAGTTAAAAATAATTACTACATAATGCGAGGCCTTCACTTGATCTTTTCAGCGGGTAAAGCTGTGAATTGAAAGGTGTAGACTTCATTAAGTAAACCTCCATAATATACCGTTGAGTAACCATTGCTCTAGAAGTAGAGACGAAGCTTTCTAAGTTGCCTGAGGCGTAATTTTAAAAGAAAACACCTACAAACCACTCAGTCTGCTCAGTAAACAAACATTTAAGCAATGGAGGACTTTTTCACGTGATTACATAGCCTCATCTTAACATGAGAGTTGGGAGGAGGGGGCTAGGAGAATATTTAGACAGTTATGCAATCTGAGACGGAGTCAAAGTGTCTCTGGTTTGAATAACTAGAATTCTATGTGACCCCTTCTCCTCGTATTTAGACGAAGCTATGTAGACAAGGAAAAATTCGTCTATTGCTTTTATACAATATTCTCCAAAAGGCGCCTTTATCTAAAACGACACAGCACTAGTTGGCCCTAGTTACATACTCTCATCCGACCATCGACCGATCGTGCGAGCGTAGTAACCCAGTTATTACTTTTTATAACAACTTCAGAAGGAGAACTCATACAACCTTAGAAATTCTGTGCCAAAGCTCAATGAAGACCGTGAATTTGAACATCTGGCCCGTTATGGAATGTTTTGGTGTGTGACTTGGCGCACACAAGCTCACATGAGTAATAGATTCCCGCCGTATTCATCTGAGAAGACGCCGTGCCAGGGTGAAAAGCTTGTGATTCTGTAATCCCTAGAACATTGGCTCTGCTCGGTATCACGTTTCTTATCAAGTCTATTTCAGTAGGGAAACATTATCCTTGCTTGGTTTATAAAAGTTGTTATTGAGATCTCTAACTTACATATGCTAGAGAGCACCATCTGTCCTTGATCTTCACTGGCACTATTACTATCATCAAACCAGTTCGCGTGTTCAGTCCCTGTAAAAAAGAAAGTATTCATTATTTATTCTGCTTTATGCTTTAACAAATTTAGCATAGAAGTTTATGTTCTGTTGTATTTATAGCTTTTATTTTTGGGGCGCTATTAACTCTTAACCTAATGGAGCAAAGTTGTTGTTTTTCTAAAAAAAAGAAAACCTGTAACACTGCATGGCTTACATGGTTTCGAGTTTCACTTTGGTTCCTTGCCCGTCCGCAACTATTAAATGTATTTCAAATTGCACCACCTTGGGTAAATCACAAATAGATAACCGCTGTGTTGTCTCATTCAGGAAACTAAATAGACCACATAAAGCTGGCATGACAGACACTAGATTGCGATAAAACAGGCGGAATTTTTTGGCCTTGGGTGTTTGCACGCAAGTTGTTTTTTCTTTACCCGGGGTTTCTTATGTGTAATGAACTCGTGGCAGTTCTGGCCGTGGAATCGAACTTAGCGCGATCTCCATGTCAAAATTCTGAATACTTGCTTCACACAAGGTTGAATTGCAAACCTGTTGCTAAGTCTTTCTTGTTTTAGAAATAATGCAGCTACTGAATTTGATATACACATAATAATACTAACATGCACTCCTTAATTCTATGAGGAGGTGTCAATGTTGAAAAATCGTTTGAGGCACAATGAAGCACACAAAAGCTACATTTCTACACATACGTATGCATACCCGACTGTGAAGGCGGCATTGATAAATCGCTGCTTGACTCATCGAATCCAGTGGCATACTCTTCTGAAAAGACCATTTTCAATGTAAGAAACACTTAAAAGGCGGTTGAGTCAAGAGGTTCGTACGGTTGAATATTATTTTAAAAATAGCACATCAGTCAAAAGACAATGTACAATTGCTACATTAGTTGTAGAAGCCCGTAGAAGTGCTAGGTGCGACTGTGGAGACGAGTTTACGGCAGCAGCTCTAGTTGCACTGCAGACACGGCTGGCCTTGTAAAAAATGAGAACTTAAGACTTATTAACACCTTAGCTTGGATTATATGACAAAGAGGCTCTGAGTAGAGTTACCAGATTTAGCAGGAGAACATTTTTCACTACCAGTATCTTCAAATCCAACAGCAAATACATCATGTACGAAGTGATAACATGACACGCCAACGCTAGCACGCTGAATCTATGTAAATGGTATGTAAATTGAGTTGAAGACGAACTCCCGTCCAATCATATGATAAAATACAAAAAACACCAATCGCAGCAAAAACTTACCGTCAGTAGTATAGCCGGTCGGCCGTATTTCGTATTTTCAAATTTTAACCAATCAGAAAGCTGTATTTCACCCATGTGACTTTGGTCACGTGGTATTTGACCCGCAGCGGTCTGGACCCGAGTTTGGGTGAGGACCTAGGTCCGCTCGGTCAACATGGGAACGAGCTGACCGGAAGTGACGTCATCGGAACCGGAAGTGACGTCATCGGATCGTAAATGAGGAGGGGAAGTCGAAAACAATGACAGACACTCAAGGTAAGAGGTGAAAAACGATTTTATTTCACAGATTTATTAACAGTTCTACATTTTGCATATCTGCATCATCGAGTTGGGCTGCCTGGGCTTGACTGAGATCTTCGTCCAGGGTGGTGGACTGTTTTTCGTAACCGTAGGGGTACGACATGAAGGTGTCGGGATCGACGACGTGTTTGTCGCAGACCACTCGGTATCGTTTGGTTTCTTCGACCCTTTCCAAGGTTTTGGTGTGAACATTCCGTTTGATCTTGTGGGGGTTGTGCATGGGGATGGCACGTGGTTCATCCAGGGGTGTGGTGACTTCGTCGATGACGTTGGCCTTGAGAAGGTCAAAGTTCAATTGGCTCTGTCCACGTGCATTGAGGCTGAAACCACGTACCTTGCATTCCACGTTACCTTGGTGAGTTTTGTATCCGTAATTCTTGGGGCCAGCAGCAGCGAACTCGACGATGTGATCGTCGGGTTTCAATTCACTGGTGAATTCGCCGAGATGATCGCCGGTGGGTAGCGTGGGTTGACCGGGTCATTGGGGGAAGATGATGGAGTCGGTGTCAAAGTAGAGGACTTGTTGGGGTCGGAGTCGACTCAGTCCTTCTCGGTAGAGTTCGAGCCTGGCCCAGCAGGTGGTGAAACAAGCCACGAAGATGTTGATGTTGATCTGGATCTTTTCTTCATCGTCGACGCGCCTGTGGACCACTTCGATCATTTCGTCATTCATGACGCGTAGGTTTTGGATTTCCCGACTGTCATCGTTCAGCAACTTGTACAGTCGCCCTGGTGTGGAAATGGCTTAGACTTGGCTCTTGTTACCTTGTTGCCCGTACTTGCCCCAGAAACTGTTGAGCATCATTTTGGCGAGGGAGCGTCGGCCTGGATTTTTTTTAATCTTGTTGGGATCGAGTTGGATGCCTTCTTTGACCTGGTAGTCTTGGATGTATTGTTTGCGTTTGTCGGGATCGTCCCCCACCCACTCGGGCCATCTGCTGGCTTCTTGTTTCATTTTGAGAAAGGTGTTGACGTAGGAGGAGAACAGTTGATCGGATTTCTGCGGAAAGTGCCAGACTTCGTACACGTGTTGAATGACGTAACCTTGATTGACGGCTTCTTGCAATTCGGGGGTGGGCCAAGTGTCCAGGAGACAGCGTTCGTCGTCGGTGTGACTGCAATGGTGACTGCATTCAGTCAGCGGTTTGGGTTGTTCTTGTTCCACGCAGGTTCGACAGAGGGGAAACGTGAGTTTTTCACCGTGGCGATAGGGTAAGACGGGATGGTACAGACCGTGGGGTGGTAGAATCTTGCATTGCACTAGACCAAAGTAACCGCTGATGTCGGTGCCTGGAGGTTGGTAGTAGATCTCGGGATGTCCCACGGGATAGAAACAGTTTTTGTTGGTCCTGGGGTAGAGGGAGGTGAAATCGAGGTAATGGATCTTTTCCCCGTCGACGACCACATGATGTAGTTTGATGGCATTGGTGCGTCCTCCGAAAAATGCGTCTCGTGGTTGGATTCTGGGTACGAGTCCGAAGGAATCCACGAGGGCACGCAGGGTGGCGTCGTTTTTCTTCATGGCTTGCCACACGCATTCCCACATGACGATGACGCTGTAGCCCATGGCGAACAGAGCGTCTTCTTTGCGTCGGGTGACTTCGTAGATGTCACGCATGGTCTGATCGTTCATTTTGTGACGCGTTTTGTCTCGTTCCGGGTGACATTTGGGGCAGCCGTGCCAAAAGCAGCCGTGGAATTCGTACACGGTGTGAGTGTTGGTGTCGTACCTGTCCACATGGAAGGTCTTACCATCTTGTCGAATCACATGTTCTCCTCCGTTGCGAGCGTGACGAATGTGACCACCGTGGATGTGATTCAAGTAGGTCAACCATTCCGTGGCTGCGTGGGAATGGGGTTTACCTTGTCCGTGCCATCCATGGATGGGTTCGGAGGCCAGTTGACCTTCGGGCATGTGCTTGGTGCGGTAGAAGAGATTGCAAGCGGAGGCTATGGTGAGACAACGTTCTAGGGGATTGAACCCGCTGATCTCCTGGAACTCTTGGCAAAAGACTTGACAGGCCCCTTTGAGCAACAGCACGTCGGATTCGCAATAGGTCAGGAGTTCCTTTTGAAAGTCAAAGACATAGTGGGGATCGTGTGCATCATACCATTGTTCAAATTCTTGGGCGTGTTCAACGGACATGCCTCGAGGATCGTAGTAGGTCTTGTCGGGTAAGGGTCCCACGTAATTTTGATGGTCGGGCGTATTGAAGAAGTGAGGGAAGAAGCCTTTTTTGTGTTCCTTGAGCCCGAAGGCTTTGGGGAAGGCGGACAGCGGCATTTGGAAGAAACACAACGAGTCATTGAACACAATGTCTCCGTCCATGATGGACAAGGATAAGATCTTGGCTCCATTGACGAGTTGCTCGGCCACAACATATTGTTTATAGAGTTCGTCCAGGATGAGGTAAGAGTCGAACCCTTGGGAATTGTGGGCTAGGACAGTGAGTTCGGCATCGAGGGCCAGTTCCCTCAGCCAATCGAGAAAGTCTCGGATTCAAGTGGTGCCTTCGAAACGATACAGTTCTTCGCTGTTGGAAGTGGCGGCGCACACTAGGTTGGGCACGTGGATGCCGGTGTCTTGCATGGTTTCGCTGTCCCAGTAGACGAAGAGTTTGTTTTTGTCTTGGGAACTTAGTGTCCCGTCAGCTTTTCGTTTTCGATGATAGATCAACTTTCTCCTTTCTTCCAATTGGGTGGGATTCTGGATGAAGCATCGGTGAGTGTTGAGATCGCGATATTGTTTGCAGGATGGACATTCACTGGTACCGCACACGTGCCTCGTCTCGATTTCGCATTCTCGTAGTAGTCTGTTACAGTGGGGGCATTTGTGTAGGACGGCACAGACAGGTTTGATCTTTTTGGTGGTATTGGCTCTTTTTCCGTCGGCGACGGAATAGACGTAATGGTTGCCCATGCACTGTTCGCCAAAAAATTTCCAATGGCATCGAGGGCATGTGTGACGAGCTTCTTGTCCGACTCTGTAAGTAATCGTGGCATTGAGTTTGACAGCAAGCGTGACATTTCTTGCCATTGCACGGATGATGACGAATGTCATCGGTGTTGAATTGGGTCTCACACTCGACGCAGAAATAAACGGACCCGAGAAATCCTGGGAGGGAGTTACATCCGTGGTAGTGTTCTCCCACTTTGATGAGTATGATCTCTTTGGGTCAGGGAGGTCCTTTGAAGGTGATCTGATATTGCAGATCCACTGAGAGAACAATGAGACGATACTCAGGCAGATGTCGTTGAAAGGTTTCGATTTCGGGTAGTCCGCAAGGACCTTCTGGAACGCCAGCCAGACGATGCAATGCTTGGGCTTTCTTTTGTTGAACGGGATAGCCTTGCTTGAGATTTTTGTAGTCTCGGTCTTGAGTGTTCCCTTTGGCATCGGCCAACGCTTTCATGGTGACGATGGCGCATGCGCAACATAGTTGGTCATGGTTCTTGATTTTCACCACACTCTTTTTGAGATCCAGTAATTTCTCCATGGCCATACCGCCTTTGTGAATCCGTTGGTTCCCAGCACCTTGTCCTGGATCACGAATGTGAGAAATGTGCAGGGAGAAAGAATCGTCCAATCGGAACTGTTCGTTGGAGTTCAACATGCGTGAGATTTGTTGCATGATTTCCCGTGCCCGTAGATCGTTGTTGACCCATTCCTTGACACGCATGCGACTGGGATGGTACGAGTGTCTCAAACGATTGGAATTGATGTTGATGAGAAAATGGTCGTTGAGATGGACTTCTGGATCGTTGAGGATTTGTTCTTGTATGGCGCGTTGGAGCGCTTCCATTTGGCGGGGTAGAATGTGACGTTGTTGTTGCGCGGGTAAAGGTGCCCCGCCCCCGTGTTGCATCAATCGTCCCACATAGTTTCTGTGTCGGACACCTATTCGACGCACGTGTCAATCCAAGTGAGGTGTCAAGAGAAAATCAAAACCTCATTCTACATCGTCTAGAAGTTGAGCTAAGAGGGTGTTGTCTTCCTCGTCGTCGAAGTCGAATTCTGGTCTGAATTGTATCATGATGGAGAATGTGGGGTGGATGGACTTGGAGCTTTATTTAATGACTCAGACGAGCCAATGAAAGACACACCACACCAAATAAGGAAAAAAACAATCCTGAAATGAATGAGAAAAAATAGTTTAATCACGTGTTTGATGACCTTTTTTTTACAAATGGGACGTGTGTCAATTCCCTGGTGGAATGACGCCCTTACTGTGTACGAGGGTATACATGAAAGAAAATGGATGCATTTGAAACTGAGATCAGTGCAGTGTTCTAGGGCTGCCTCCAAAGAGAAACCTAAGAATTTGGTTTTTTCACACCTTGTAGATGCCAATAATGACCGTAAACTCGCATGTGAAAGAAATTTTGACCGTACACACTGTGACGAAAAGTTCGACATCGTATGGGACCTATGAGCCACTTTCTTTGTAATTGAGTATACAGTTCTATTTGATCACACAAACGGCGATTGGATGGACGTTCGTGCCATTCGATTAATTCTTGACTTGCTCTGTAGGCGAGAATCTTTTCTTTTATTTCTGGTGGTAATAAAGTCCAATAGCTGTCTGTATGCTTCATCAATTCCAATTTGGTTTGTGCATTCATGGTCTAGTCACAAAAAAGAAAAAAGAAAAGTGTCATTCGCGCCGATTTAATCTTTTCACTTTGTCTATGGAGTAGATTAAACCGTGACCGAGGTATCTTTTTTTCTTTTCATGGGTTTCATTGTCTATGTAGAAACCGAAGACTCTCATATGATGTTTGTTGCAGTTATCACACCTCCAGGGTTCTGGAATGCATTGAATATGTCCTTATCCCCACAGTGTTTTTAGACGTCCATAGTTGTGGATCTCGCGACACAATCGTTTCATTGTATCTTTTCGTTCCTTTTCGAGTTGGGCTGCTCTCAACTCAAGTATGTATTCTTTTATTTCTGGGGGTAGCATGTCCCAATAGCTTTCATGAGCATTCATCAAATACACTTTAGTCCAAACATCCATTCTACTCATGGTTTTTTATTCTGAAAAAGATTTTACAAAAATTTTACAAAAAAAGACTTTACTATTTTTTTTCACCATAAAAAAGACTTTACATGATTGACACGGGCCAAAGCTTGCTGATATCCATGTCCTAGGTAAATTCGGCATTTATCTCCGTAGTCATTGACATAGGTACCAAAAATTTCCAGATAATTAAATGTCTTACATTCACAAGAGTTGGCTTTACATACAATGTGGCCAAGTCTCCATTTGGTTTTTAATCATCCATATGATTGTATTTCATGGCATAGACTCATCATTAGGTCTTTCCTGTCCTGGTCTATGACCTCTTGTTTGATTTTGAATTGTAAAATGTACTCCTTTATTTCGGGCGGAAGCATGTCCCAGTAACTTTCATACGTTTTCATTAATTCCATCTTCTTCTGGACATTCATGTTTTTTCTTCTAAAAACATTTTGAAAAAAAATTTATTTTTACTAAAATAAAAAAGTTAATTTAATTTATTTGAAATAAACAAAAAAATTTGTTTTGGTTTGGTTTGAAAAAATTACATGAGTGTGAGTTTTATTTCTCATTACAATTTTTATTTTTTACAAGTGTTTACTGCTGGTTATTTACATTGTTCATGTCCATGAGTGTGGAAGTGACTTCCTCGGGATCATGGTCGGCAAAAGGCGACACAGAATAGTCTTGGACCAACTTGTTAAATGCTAAGACCAACTGGTCGGTCTTAATGTCCAGCGTTGTGTAATTGCTGTTCCTTACAAATTCTTGATGGTTTAACTTATTATATAATTGTATGGCTGGTTTTAAATAATGCCTTTTTAAAATGACTAAATCTTCATATGCAGGACATTCCTCATTCTCTTTTTCCTGACTCATCCACCTTTTGACTGTTCTTTTCACTTGTTTAATGCATTGCCCCCATAGTTCATTCAAACTCATCTGAAACACAAAGGATTGTGTCTCAGCCACCACACTCTCACATAGCATGCTCAGGACAAGAGATCAACTCACGTTGACGACAACAACAAGAATGACTCCTCACAGCAACAGCAACTGGAACAACGGCAACAAAGGGCTTCTCTCCTCTCTCTTCAGCAACTGGTCACTGCAAGACTTTGAATGCGAATGAACCTGGTAGTGCGTTGCTTTATATATCCTCTGACCTGGTCTGACGTCATGTGACGTCAGAGGGGGATACCCCTATCCCCCTCTTTTCTGACTTCAGACTAGTACCCAGTGTCTTTGGGTCGAGTGAGAGAGTATAAGAGAAGACGAGGGACAGAGCTCATTTTCACTGATGGAAGCCAAGCGGTGCCTTTGGTGTAACGACCCTGAGATTTATGCTTACACAGATTATACCAAGTGTTGTGGTAAATTCTATCATCACCATTGTTGAGTGAAGCATACGTGGATTTATCCTACTTGGGAAGTGCATTGTCCTAATTGTGGCGCTTTGAATTTCAACGAACCCGTTGGGAAGTGGTAATGAGAAAGCAAGTGACGACAAGAAAGAAAGTGGCGACAAAAAGAAATCCTGAATGAGGTGAGTGCTTCCATGGTCTAGTGGTAAGAGATGTCGCGTTGTGGCTGCGAAGACTCAGGTTCGATTCCTGGTCGGAGCAATTTTATAATTTTTATTTATGATTTTTTTCAGATGGCTTGCACATGTAATACATTCGAGATGGCGAGTTGTTGTCTCTTGTGCACGAGATCATTGAACGAGGAAGGGGAAAAGATGCTGTTACTGTCCTGTTGCAAGAATGGCATCCGTGATGTGTGTCTGCGTGACCAATTTCCAGACACGCGCCTATTGACTTGTCCCAAGTGTAAGGTCCGCACTGCAGTCAGGGGTGAAGTCGTACGACGTGACAAGTTTTCCCCAGAGGATTCCGATAAGATTGAAGCTTGTTTCCTCAAGCATCATCTAGTGGGTGCTGTTCCCATGACCACCGAAGAGATGAGTGGGTTACGTATTGCTCTCAACGTTTGTGGATTCAAAGCCATGCGTCACGTGAGTCGTCGCGTCTTTACCCTGGCATTGGCGTTTTGATGGCCTTTACCCAAGGAAAAAATGTGCGAATGGGAAGATATCGCAGCGCGCCTTTCCCTGGGATTACTATGGAATATGGTGAACGAGATGCGCGAACGCTACAAGTTGCGCGTGGAACGAGGGGATGCCTTTCACCACCTAGTAGATTACTTATTGGAAGTGGCCGTGGTGGATGACGAGGTGAGTACCCGTGATTGTATTGTGAAAACGTGCAGCAACAACGAGGGGGAATGCCGGGAGTGCCATGGGTTTGCTAACGTGTTTAACGAAGGGCGTTTTGGTTATCCCAAGGCGTTGGCCAACCGTACCTTTCTGTACCAACGCGTGGAACCTTCCATGTACAATGAGTTTGCAGCCATGATGAAGAAGATCGACGACAAGAAATGAACATTAAGAACACTTTTTTAATGACTCAACTTGTTTTGTTTACATGTATGTGAGGGAAGAGAAAAAATAAACGTGTTACAATTTCAAGCGTTTCTTGGCTTGCATGATTCTCTTCACGATTCGTTCGGTCATGGTTTTTTTCCCGGGTAACTTGTCGATGGCTTTGATCATCTTGGTGTCGGCTTTCCACTTGTCTTGTAAGTTCTTGGAACGACTGTAATCGGTGTCGTGTTGTTTGGCGATCCTGTCCAATCGATTGATGCCCGGATCTCCTCGTTTCAATCGCTTTTTCAAATGCTTTCCGGATCCCATGTACTGGTAGCCTGGCCAATGAAATTCGATGCCTGTCTTGCCTAACATTTTCTGAATGTCGAAACCGTAACCGCGTTATCGTTTTCGTTTCCTTTTAGCGCCGGTCTTTGCCGTACTTCAATTTCCTCCTGGTGGGATCGTCCCAACCTTCCGACAATTTTTACGTCTCGGTTTTCTTGGCTTTCTTCAAGGGTTGCTTTCCTCCGGCTTTGGGTGTGTAACCTCCTCCGTCGTCGTCGTCGTCGTCAACGAACTTGGGATCGATACCGAGGGTCTTCAGAAAACCTTTGGTGGCTCCCGACAAGGCTGCCTTTTTAAATCCTCCGCTCGGTGCACTACCGGGTTTGGGTGGAATTGGAGGCGGGAGTGGTCTTTTTCACACCCGAAGGACCGGGTGTAGCGGGTTCTTTCTTGATCCTGGAAGGGCCTGGTGTGGCAGGTTCTTTCTTGATCCTCGACGAACCAGGTGCATCGGGTGCACCCGTTTCCTTTTTGATGATTCTCTTCAAGAGGGATTCCAAAGGACGGTTGACCATGGCTTCGTCTTCGTCCGGGGCACCGACTCCACTGGTGGGAATGTTACCCATACGAATGCGTTTGGTCAATCGCGCTTGTTCCCGGGCCATGGGTTTGACCAGTTTGATGGCCGTGGCACTGGGAATCTTGGGATTTTTGAGGATCATGTGTTTCTTGGCGGCCAAACGTCCCGCTTTGTTCAATAAGGCACTCTGGGTGATTTGTCCTTTGTAGTAGTCTTGCAAACGTTCAAACTCTTGGGTGGGGATCATCATGACTTCCTCCGTCATGGTTCAAGGCTGCGTCTGGGAAATCACCTATTTGTCGCAACGCCGTCTCGTAACAATCTTGCCAGTAATTCTTTTCTTTCTCTTTGTCTTCTAATTTTCGAGTCAGCGTCTTCAGGGTCTTCTTACCTCGTTGACAAGCCAAACACAACGTGTACGTTTCGCCGGGATCTGTTCCGTCTTTGTCTCGACGACAATCTGAACAGAGATCCTCAAATTGAAGAGCTATATACTCCTGGTTGACGTGATTTTTTTTTTTCCTGACTTTATTTATACAATACATTAATACATTATTACGTATACAGGATTTACAGTAGTCCCACACGATTACATATACTCACACACACACACATACATGCACTCAAAGAAAGAAAACGTGGGCCATATGGTTAAGTAGAGAAGAGATAGAACATATGTTATTTAATTGTTCTGTATCGCAAAATTTTTGGAATGATTTTAAGTGGTATTGGTATTGTAACACAAAAGAAACTATTCTGTTATCACTAAAAGATATCATTGTAGGGGTCTTAGGTAATGGTAGTAATTTTTTGAATTACTGTATTTTGGTCGGAAAATCAGTAATTTACCATTGTAAAAGAAATAATAGGATACCCAGCTTACAGTCATTTAAATTACTATTATGTAAAAAATACCACACTGAATTGTATATTGCACAGAAGAATAATATTCTTCATATTTTTTATAAGAAGTGGAAGTTCAAGCCTTGAGAAGAAACTAGTCTTGTAGTACAGCCTTGTTCAGTACATTAAGTTACAAAAAGAGCAAATGTCTGAGTCTACTACTCCTAATTTTTTCAAAAGAATATTTGTACAAGTTATATAGTTAAGTACCTTAAACTGAAAATCTCTTAAAGACGTTTCTATGCAAACTTTTATGGGTAGCAGGTAAACCTCAGATAAATCCTCATACTCGATGTTAAATTTATCCTTCAGCTTTTTTGCAGCATTTGGTAATGTAGCTTTTCGCTGAATTAACAAATTATAATACTGTTTACTTTTGGCCAAACTGACATCATAAAAATCATCACTGCGAAAAAAACCCAACTTTGTTAAGGTACTGACACCGTCATCCTTCCTCATATGGCATGGTATAGCCGATCTTAAACCAGACCACTCTAAGAAACTACAACTGATGTTCATTTCTTGTCTAACAGCCTCCAGTGAATCTAAATTATTCTTTGATAAGCCTAATTGACTAATGAACGAGATGTTTTTTTCGTAAATTTTTTTATAAAATACAGGTTTGCCATCAATCCTTATATTTTTATTATTCCATATAATTGAACTATTATTATCCTTATCAGAGAAGGCGCCCCTGAACTCGGCCCAAAACTGAATCAACTCTGCATAAAATTGATTTGATATATTATAATCTTTAGGATCGTAATCACAGTGCAAAAAAAAAGACCTCCGAAAGGTTTAAGCAGATGAGTGAGGTAACACTTCCAGCCAGCGTTTTCACTAGCGAACAACCGTTTAAACCAAGACAACCTAACAGATTTTACTAGAGTCTCAAAGTCTAACACCCTCAACCCTCCATTTTCATAAGAATTAATCATAGCTGTTCTTACAACTCTGTCTTGACCTCTCCACAAAAAGTTAAACACAATCCTATCAATATCTTTAATAACCTCCTCTGGTACTGCAAACATGGTTGCTATATAAATTAGCTTAGATAAAAGAAGTGAATTAATTATCTGTGCTCTACCATAGAGAGTTAGACCCCTTCCCTTCCACCAGTTGGCCGTATTTTCTATTTTTTTCAGTCGCTGTTTGTAATTCATCTTGATGAATTCATCATAATCATAAGTTAAATAGACTCCTAAGCATTTGATTGGTCGTTCCGGCCATTTGAGTCCACAAAGATCTCCCTTGTGACCACAACTCACACCTATACCCATACATTCAGACTTCGAAATATTAATTTTCAAACCTGAAATTCTTTCAAAGCTATTAATAACATCCAACAGAATTTTTAACGAGCAATCATCCTTAAGAACCCCTGTTGTATCATCTGCATACTGTAGCACCTTAATTTCATTGTCTCCAATATTAATCCCACAGATATTGTCATTTGTTCTTATGTTAATTGATAACAATTCTACCGCGGTGATAAATATGTAGGGTGACAGAGGATCTCCCTGTCGAACACCTCTTTCGAGAGTAAAATAATCGGAGTGTACACCATTGTTACAAACAGCTGAAAATATCCTTATAGAGTACTAAAAACCATCTTATGAAGTCAGGTCCGAAACCAAAGACCTCTAGACATCTTTGAATAAAGTTCCACTCAATACTATCGAAAGCTTTCTCAAAATCAAGAAAAGCTAAGATGCCGCTCGTGCCCTCACTTTTTGTAAAATCCATGATGTCATAAATAGTTCTAATGGTTTCACCAATGTACCTTCCTTCCACGTAACCACTTTGATTGTGATGAATTATCTTTGGTAAAACTTTCTTAATACGAAATGATAAGGCTTTTGACAAAATTTTAATGTCCGTGTTCAACAAAGAGATGGGTCTCCAATTATCCAACAGCGAGCGATCTTTATCTTTCTTATCAATAAGAGTGATTATCGCTTGCCTTTGGGAGGTAGACAAATTCCCTGTTTCGAAAGCTGTATTGAACGAAGCCACAAGACTATCTCTTAAGAGATGCCAAAAAGTTTTATAAAATTCGGCTGGAAGTCCATCATTGCCAGGAACTTTATTATCATCAAAAGTTTTAAGGACCTCTGAAACCTCCTCAATTGACACCTTGCCTTCACATAGTTTTCTCAAAGCATCCGTTAATTTTGGAATGTTAGGATTGTCGAAGAATTGGGAGCTTTCCTGACAGTCCATATTTAATTGCTTTGAGCTATACAAATTCTTGTAATAAGTTTTTTCAGCTTCCAAAATTTCAAAAGGGTCTGTTGTAATAACACCACTTAAATTTAATTTTCTAATGTGTTTACGAATGTGGTTTCTTTTCTCTAAATTTAGGAAATACTTGGTACTTTTTTCTCCATGCTCGTGCCATCTTGCCCTGGATCTAACAATTATCCCCTGTACTTTTTTTTCTTCATAAGAGTCCAAATCTGCTAAGGCATTTTCTAGGTTATTTAGTGTCTCGTTAGACGGATTGGATTCATGTAAAGTCTTTAATTTATCTATTTTCTCTCGTAATACTAATTCTTCTCTCTTACTCTCTCTTGCAATTCTCTTTGAAAATTTTATTGAAAATTCACGTATTCTATATTTTATCCATTCCCATGACAATTGTTGGTCTTGAAAATAGGATATTGACTCATTTCTCCATATAGGTATATTGAATTCCATTTCTTCAACATAATCCGTTTTCAAAAGGAGCGACACATTTAATTTCCAAGATCCTGGACCTTTCATTTGCTGATCTATAAATTGAAACTCAATTATAATTGCAGAGTGGTCTGTTTTAATTGCCGGCACAATATCAACATTCTTGACATTGTCGAAAAGGTGAAACGAGGTGAGCCAGAAGTCAAGCCTACAAAATACAAAGGGCATTTTTGACTCCAAGTAAAACTTTGCAAATCTGGATTTTTAACTCTCCAAATGTCCTGCAGACTAAAATGTTCTTTTAGCGTTTCAATTGCTCGAATAACATTAGCACGTGGAGACAAAATGCCACCTTTTTTATCTAGCAGCGGATTTAAAGGACAATTAAAATCACCACCTATGATAACATTATCCTCATTAGTTATTCTGAATTCCGACAAGACCCGTTGCGGATTTTCAAAAAATTTGCGCGAGCAGGCATCCTTATTTGGAGCATATATATTTACGACAGTGTATTCTACATCCTGAATTTTACCTTTCACTACCAAAAATCTTCCCTGCGAATCAATCTTGACAGAGTCAACATTGTAGTCAAAACCATTCCTGACTAAAATTAATACCCCTCGAGCATTATTTGCACCATGCGAAAAAAATATTTTACCTCCCCATTCACGCTCCCATTGTCTTTCAACTTTTTGAGTACTATGTGTTTCTTGAAGGAAGATGATGTCAGATTTCATTTTCCTACACCAACAGAGAATTATTCTACGTTTCTTAAAATTGCTCAAGCCTCTGACATTCAGTGAGGTTAATTTAAACATCGATATCACAGATGCAAGTCATACAAAATGTAGTTATAAACAAAACGTGCAGCCTCACTTCAGCACACAAACAAGAAATATTCTCGCTCACGAAAACCCAGCAAAGTAGATATATAATATTTGAAGACAACCACAAACACAGACACACCCACAAACACATAACCAGTCTCACATCTTCTGGAATGAACTCCTTCATCCTGTTCTCCCAGAACCGACTCCAGGTTCCAAACAAAAGAAAAAATCGCAAAAATTAGACACTTCTGCCCGTCTACTTCTGGATGACTTTAACGGCTGATTGATCTTTAAGTTTGTAGATTATTCTCGCAGGGATTGACCATGCGACATATGCAAATTCCACGTCTTCTCTCTCACGGAGTATTTTCAAATGTTCTTCCTTTAGTAGCTTACGCTGTTCGCGAATTTCCTTAGTAACGTTGTCCGAAATATAAAGCTTTGAACCCTTGTAAGGATTATCTTTCAAAGTTTTTGCAGCGTTCGTTAGAATAAATTGCCTGTCAGTGTATCTTAGCAGATAAACATGAATAGGGCGCGACTTCAACTGATCTGTGTTACGTGTCGAGGGAGTGCGATGAGCTCTCATTATCTCAATTGCCTCCGCTTCTTCTAACTTCATATGATCGTTAAAAAGATGCTGTATGAAATCTGTCATACGCATACCTTCTTCACTGCCCTCTGGAACATTCCAAATAACCACGTTGTTGCGACGCGACCTGTTTTGCAAGTCGATAATTGACCTCTCGAGCTCCAAAACCTTGGACTTATCTGCTTTATTTTCTACATTGCTCTTTACATCAACCAGTTCATCTTCAAGCTTACTACAGCTCTCTTTCAAGGACCCAATATCTGAAGTTAACTTAGATGTGCTTCTCTCCAGAGCCTCGATTTTTTCACAGATTTCACCATGCCGCCTCTCTTGGTGTGTATTCATAGTATCCAACTTCTTACTTAGCAAGTCAAACAGTCGTTTAGTCTCCGTCTCAGCGCACTTTAGCTCCTCCTGGACTTCAGCATTTGCTTTCGCAGCTCTTCTGGTACCCATTTTGCAACGTAGACGAGTGAAGAAAACAAAATTTTAAAATTGGAACGCCGGAGCTCGGAGAGCACGTCTTACTCCTGCCGACGCATGCTCAGTCTCTGGTTGACGTGATGGTACATGCGTTTCCAGTAGTCGGCGCGATCGCGTTCCTTCTCTTCTCTCAGATTGGCTTCTTGCAAGAGTTTCATGAGTTGAGCCATTTTGTCGGGTTTGGGTTTGGGTCTGACCGGTACGACATCGATGCCTTGCAGGGGATACCCGTTTCCATCTCGAGTATTCAATGACATTGTCCATAACACTCTTTGAGTCCTCGCCAAAAACCGCTTCCCGTTTGTTGCAGGAGATACGCACGTCGTCTCTTCAAGGAATTTCTGCACTTCCCCACCTCTCGTAGCACCTTTTTATGACGTTGAAATCGTTGAAGCGTGCTGGGCTTGACGGGAATTTTCTTCTTGAGTAGGTTCAAGACCATCTCGCTGACGGCATTGATCTGATCGGCATTGGCGTGTTGCAACAATTCTTCTCGTTTGTGTCGATTGGCTTGTTTGAGAACGCTGTCCAAGAAAGGAGCTTGTCGTGGTAAGCGATTTATCGTGCACTAATGCAGTGCGGTTGCTTGCACGGGGTATTTTATCACCGTCTCCCTCGCATGGCAGCTCGCAAGGCTCTCTTGGCACCGTAACCGGCGGCTCCTCCGGCGGCACCCAAAGCCACCGCTTTACTCGTGGCCATCAGGGCAGGGATGAGGGCTGCCAAGGGTAGAACCCCCCCTTTCTGTCGTCTTCATCTTCTTCGTCCTCGTCATTGCACTCCTTTGGGCATGTTAAAACATAAATGAATAGTCGTGGTCCCTTCTCCATTTTTATAGGTATCGTCCCAGCAGGGAGGGGATGAGGGCTGCCAAAGGTAGAATCTCTCCTTTCTGTCGTCTTCGTCGTCGTCGTATCACTCTTCGGGGCATGTTGAGAGCAGCCAAGGGTAGAATCCCTCCTTTCTGTCGTCATCTTCGTCGTCGTATCACTCTTCGGGGCATGTTGGAAATGAAAACGTCATACTTGGGTGACAGTCCATTTGTGGTCTCGCTTGGGGGAGGAGGAGGTGACGGGAGAGTGTTGATAATGTTTGGAATACTTGCGCGCATACTGATCGGACACGGGTGGGGTGAAATCCGTGATGGTATCGTTGAGGGTCTGCATCTTGACCAGGAACCCTTCAAATTCTTCCAAAGGTAATCCTCGAACATAAGTTTTCAATTCGATCAACATCTTTTCGTAGGTGGTGTAGGCAAAGCGACACATGTCCACCTTGAAAGAGAATTTCTTGAAATCGTTCCATCCTTTGACGACGGTCCCCAAAGCCGTTAATCCCACGGCAATCAGACTGTTCTCGCGCATGACACCAACGACCACGCTGGCTGCCATGAGCAACAAAGCCAATCCATTCAAAAGTCCGTGACACCACTTGTATCGATAAAACATCTGTCTTCGACACCACCACTGTTTGTGGTAATGAGCATACAAGTCATCCAAACGAATGAGCAACTCGTCGTCGAGGAGTTGATGACGCGATCCGTTCAACAAAGTCACTTCGAGAGGCATGGTTTAAGTTGCGCACATTGGTGGAATTGCGAGTCATGCTTGGTCGTTGTCCGTTTTTGTAGGTCGTGGTGATCGTGTTGGTGGTGGTGATACCTGCAATGCGTCGACCCGCTGCCCTCTGTCTT
>CM042752.1:19249998-19269610 GCA_022496165.2 Catalaphyllia jardinei
AGAAATGGCGCGCGCTTACGGTCTCCATCCCCGATTATGGCTCCTGGTAATAGGTCAGCATTTTAAGCCGCGTTACTGGGTTCCCCTTGAGTTCCGGGTGGGTTCCCTTTGGATTCCCTCGCAAAAAGTGGGTTCCCTTTATTAATATGCATAACGGTCAGGTCCATGACGTGACCTATTGTTATAACTTTGGGTTCCTGCATACTAATAAAGTGTCTTCCTGCATACTAATTCGGTATAGGTTTACTAATGAGTACAATGGAAACAACAAGCTTGCCTGGTCTCGCCCGTTAATACTTAACCCTGATTGGCTCATGAGAAATCTATGACCCGTTCAAAATAAAAGCACGTTCTCCGTTAAGCATTTTATTCTTGTCACAAACTTCAGTAACCACTATTTTTGAGCAGACAGCTTCCAAACATGCAAGTCGAATCCACATCTAAACCTATGTTAACCGTGGACGAAGTTGATCAGATCCAACGCAAGAAGGTAGCCACCATTATTGGGCATGTGTTTCAACTGACCTATGCCGCGTTTTATGACAAACTCGTTCAAGAGGAAAAAGTAAATCGATGCCAAGGTTGCACTATTCAACATCCCAGTCAAAGACAGCACTCTTGCCTGGTGTTGGATACTGAGGACGCGTGGTGCTATTATCATGATGAAGCCCGTGAGCAAATAGATCTTGCTGTGGTGATGAAAACTGTGGAAAGCGTTTGCAGCAATCTGGGGTTGAAACTTGGCCAGACATGGGAAAGTTATTTGACGGAGTTGCCCAAGTTGCCTTGGACCAGTTTATATCTCACTTCTTTGGAACTCGAAAATTATGATGAAGACAAAGATAAAAACGCTGAAGAAGTTATGAACGTTGACCCGACAGAAATTCAATGTCCTGAGAACGTTGTCAGAAAAGAAGAAAAACTAATGGACCTTGACTATGTAATTAACGCAATTCAAAACAAGTTCTATTTTTAAAACAATAAAGTGAGTACACGATTTGATTTTAAGTCAGTGTGTGTTTATCTGTCTACACGTTAACATGGGTCTTACTCTTTCTGTTCTTAGGGCACGATTTTACTTTTATTGCCTTATAGCGAGGAATATGCCTTCAAATGAAATAACATCTCTTAGAGCGCAATTTTGTGAACTTCCAGGATCGATGCTTGACAAGTTAAAATGTCTTCATTCAGAGGTGTTTACAGAGATTCACTGGGGGAGATTAGTAGTGTTTTTAAATTTTGTCGAGCAACTGGGGCTAACTGAGGAGGAATGGGAACAACTATTTGATTTTCTCGTTCCCACTCTTAGCCAAATACAAGAATAGCTATATAAATGAGTGTAGCATGAAGAAAAGTTAGTCAAGTGTTGGCCTTCGCAGTGGTCACTAGTAATGGGTTGCTGGCCGTCTTCACCCTCTCTGGTATTAGAGCGCATTTTCAGCCGCATTCGCATCGTTTTAGCTCTTTGCGGGGGTCAAGTGATTGTTCAAAACTCAGAATTTTGCGATGGAGCAAACACTGTCCAGCATTTATCTCGACCCAAGTCAACCCGCAAGTTTCGGTGGCTTAGATGCTGTGTACCGAGCGATCAAAGAGAAGGGAAAAAGTGAAATTTCTCGCAAACAAGTTCAAGATTGGTTGAGTCAACAAGACGTTTACACTCTTCATAAACCTGCTCGAAGACACTACAAGAGAAGTCGAGTGATTGTTCCTGGCATAGATGCACAATTTCAAGCAGATCTGGTCGATGTTCAAAATTTAAGCCGATTCAACAAAGGTTACAAATACCTCCTGACATGTATAGATATTTTCAGCAAGCATGCCTGGGTTGTGCCTTTAAAGACAAAGCAAGGGCAAGAACTAGTGAAGGCCTTTCAGACGATTTTATCGTCTGGTCGTAAACCAAACAAGCTTCAAACCGACCAAGGCACAGAGTTCCTTAATCGTGTGTTTCAGAAATTCCTACGTGAGAATAACATTAACTTTTTTACAGTCAACTCTGGCCTGAAAGCGTCGGTAGTAGAGAGATTCAACCGTACCTTTAAGAACAAAATGTACAAGTATTTCACAGCTAAAAACACTCTTACTTACATCGATGTGTTACCTAAGTTGGTAAAATCCTACAATAACACTTACCATCGGAGCATTAAAATGAAACCAAGTCAGGTGACTGAATCCAATGAAGCTAAGGTGTGGGACACGCTGTATGGCAACGACATTGACAAGCGTGTGCGATATAAATTTCAAGTGGGAAATCGCGTAAGGATCAGCAAAGTGAAGCGAATGTTTGAAAAGTCCTACCTTCCCAATTACACGGAAGAAATGTTTACGATCTACAAACGATTTGCGCGCCAAGTGCCTGTTTACAAATTTAAAGATGATGCCGGAGAGATCCTAGACGGAACATTCTACGAAGCGGAATTACAGAAAGTAATCAAGGAGGATGATGTTTATCGCGTTGAAAAAGTTTTGCGTAAGCGAAAACGGAAAGGAGTAGTGGAATATTTTGTGAAATGGAAAGGATACCCAGACAAGTTTAATAGCTGGGTTGCTGAAAAGGACATTTTGAAATTGTAATATAAAGGCTTTGTGTATGATGAATAAAAGAATGTGAACTAAAATGTGATTTGTTGCGTCGTTTCTTTTATAAATTAAAAACACCTAGAGTAAAACGTTCATTTTATCACAAGATACGATGGAGGTAACACAGTTCTACTTGCATCTTCCTAGCAATGCCAGCCTCGATAAATTCCCCAATAACACATTGACAGAGTACCGGGTTTGTTTACCTCAGACGATCAGCTTGACCGGGGAGTGGGAAGTAGCGCTAACAGAAATCCATTATCCCCATAGCTGGAATAATGTACAAGGAAATGCTGAGAATCGATTTTATCTCCGTAATCAACAATTAGACGATATGTGGGAGCCTTTAATAGTTCCACCGGGATATTACACCACGGTCGCCGATCTAATAACTAAGTTCAACGAAGTGATCAACGCGAATGATCGATTCAAAGACAAAGTGCAGTTATCCCTTGATACTCTGAACCGAAAAGTGACCGTACACCTACAAAATAAGGTCGAAGTCTATTTTTACGGCATCGGGCAAATGCTAGGATTTTCTCCGAATAAGGTTATCTCTAGGACATCGAGTGCTGAACGAGCAGTAGACTTGGAACACGGATTTCACGATCTTTATGTCTACTGTGATATTATACAATCACAATATGTCGGAAACGCACTTGTTCCCCTCCTTCGAATCGTACCCGTGGAAGGGAAGGATGGGGAGAGAATCAGCAAGTCATTTATTCGCCCGCAATACTTACCTGTCAGCAGAAAGCAATTTGAAAGTATCGAAGTCAATATAAAGCGGGACACAGGAGAAACTGTGCCGTTTGAACTTGGTAAAGTGTTGCTTACACTTCATTTCTGTCAGAGCAGACCCGCGAATTTTTAAACGCGATGAAGAAACTTTATACTCCAAATCACAAGTTGTACGAGGAATACTATTTAAACCAAGCTAAGCAAAAAGGAGCTATTTTACCGGCTTTTCACGGAGCTCGATTTCAGCGAGGATATGGCTTAGGTTCCATATTTAAAGGGCTGTTTCGCTGGGCGATACCTCATTTACAGCAAGGCGCTAAAATGCTTGGTAAAAGAGCTCTTCAAACGGGTGTCCAAGTTGCACAAGATGTGTTAGCTGGAGAAAATGTTAAAACAGCAACAAAAAAGCGTGCTAAACAAGCTCTGGGCCTACCTTCCCAGAATTCTTCGCAGTCAGGTGGAGGTCGAAAAGCTATAAAAAGAAAAACGCCCGGAACAAAAAACAGTTCACCTCCAGGCAAGAGAGTGAAAGCATCTCCGCAGCAAAAGAAGAAACCCGAAGACAAATTTTCCTTCTTAAAGTAAAATGGCCTTTGTTCATCACGAATCTCAAGAATGCACGAAATCGGAACTAGATCTCTTTACAATTCCGGCTACTCAAACATCTATCACCAAGGGTCAATGGATTGAATACCACCCCCTCAGTAACATCACCGACAGCGGTCCTATAGAATTTAACGTTTCTGGATCCGGAGAAGAATATCTAGACTTGGCAAGAACCCTGCTGTTTCTTAAAGCCAAGATCACCAAAGCAAACGGTACTGCTTTAGACCCGAACGAGCAAGTGGGACCCGTGAACCTATTTCAACACTCCCTGTTTTCGCAAGTGGATGTTTCTTTGAATGAGAGGCTTATTTCGCCGTCGACTAATACATATCCATATCGTGCGATGATTGAAACATTGCAGAACTACGGAGAAGATGCAAAATCGAGTCAACTAACAATGGCTATGTTTTAGACACTCCAGGGAAGATGGATGTCGTAAATCCTGTGGCTGACGATGATGATGCTAATATGGGTTTAAAGGCTCGCTATGCATTTACAAAACAAAGTCGCACGGTGGATATGATAGGTCCTATCCACAGCGATATATTCTTCCAAGACCGTTTGATTTTAAACGGAGTTAATCTAAGGCTAAAGTTCAATAGAGCCAAAAATTCTTTCTGCCTACTCTCATCAGCCGACGGAGCTAATCACAAAGTGGTTATTACAGAAGCAATTCTATACGTTCGAAAAGTGAAAGTGGCCCCTTCTATTGCTTTGGGACACGCGGCTGCATTAAAGCAAGCGACTGCCAAGTATCCTATACGCCGGGTCGATTGCAAAGTTCTCTCCATCCCAAACGGATTCAGTAGCTTTACCCCAGACAACCTTTTCCTCGGTCATATTCCAAAGCGTATAGTACTGGGATTAGTGGATACAGAAGCTTATAACGGGACATATGCCTCCAACCCGTTTAACTTCAAACACCATAACCTAACCCAAGTAGGAGTGTACATAGATGGTGAGCAAATCCCTCGAAAACCTCTGTTTCTGAAATTTGACGAGGCTGGGGGTCAAAATTTTATAACTGGCTTTCAGAGCCTTTTCTCCGGCACTGGAAAGCTTTCCCAGGATACGGGGAATCAAATAAATAGAAGCGATTACGGTCAGGGATACACCTTATTTACGTTTGATTTGACCCCAGATCACTGCCCGGGAGACCATTTTGAGCTTATAAAACAAGGTAACCTGCGAGTAGAACTTCATTTTGCTCAGCCACTCGCCAATACAGTCAACCTTATCGTCTACGCGGAATTTCAAAACGTGATTGAGATTGACGCAAGTCGAAACGTTTTGTTTGACTACACGAATTAGAATGGACGATCATCCTGAGAAAGGATAGATATACGCGCGGTGTGTTTCAAGGAGTGTACCCCTCAGACAAGCTACCTGCAAGTGTTTCGTCTTACCCAGCCTTGTTCATTGCCAATGTGGATACCAGCGACAAGCCTGGAACTCACTGGGTTGCGTTTTATTTCACCAAAGAAAGAGAGGGAGAATTCTTTGACTCTTATGGATTACCTCCAAGCAATTATACTGGAACATTTTCTTCGTTTTTGAACAATAATTCTAACGGCTGGAAGTTTAACTCAAAGACTTTGCAAAGCATTGATTCAAAAGTCTGTGGACATTACTGTCTGTATTTTGCCTTATTTCGCTCTCGCCAAGTTAGCATGAATACCATTGTAAATCGATTTTCTAGTAATAAAAGTCGAAATGATTTTCTTGTACAACGCTTTATCGAAAAACGCTTTCCTTTAAGTCTCCCGAAATATCGCACTGATGTAAAGAAACAAAGAGCAATAGCACAACACAATAAACACACCATGTAATTTCATTTTAACGTATTTTATTGAGTGATCAAAATAAAGATGTGTTTTACAACAATAAAAATGTCTGTTGTGATTATTTATAAACGCAACCAGCGCACAGCCTGAGGGCGTGGACTCTCAACCCTTCGGCGTTGCTTTTTCACGGGGGCTGAGCTTGTAGTGGGCGGTGTAGGTAACCAACGTGTGGGGCTCTCAGGTGTCTCTTCTCTCACTCTTGTCTTAAATTCTCGAATAGCAGTTTGCCTCTGGGGGTGGCGCACAATATTTTCTGGCACATTCATTCGAGCCAGACCCCTCGCAAACACCGACCAGCCCACAGGTTCAAACCCTTTACGGTGACGTAGTATATCATTCACCAAATCCACCATGTGAGACCCGGAAATCGGCTTGTTTTCGTACACTAATTCTCCTTTATCATTCCAGTGTAACACATCTCGATTTTCCTTGATTTTGTCTAATAGTTGTCTTGCTCCGGTCTTGTAAAGTTTGGGTACGCTCTTTATGACTTCTTGTTCGACTGCTGAAGTCGCAATGGTTTCTGCCTCCGCCGTGGATTCTTTACTAGTTTCTTCACTACTTTCTTCTGGTTTGGGTGTTTCCACAGGCTTGGGAGTTGTTAATTTTACGTGGAGGGGTTGACCTTTTCGCTGATCATAATAAGTCAGATAACGCTGCAACTGTTGATTATAAAGCGCTGCTTTTGCTTCATCGTCCAGTTGCTTGTTGGATAAAATGTCGCCCATTTGATTGTCCAAGTTTTTCAAAACTTGTGTCACGGGTGGTGTTAATATTTGTTGACGTTGTTGTAGCCGTTCCAGTGTATTTTCTGGCACTAGAATCATGCGCCTGGTATAATTCATTTTCAGACAAGAATTGAACTCAGCACACGAAGCACGGGCGGTAATAAAACACTTAAAAAGTTTCCTCCGTGTTGCACTAAGATTTTTTTCTTCTTTTCGATCGGTGTGCTTTTCTCGGCGAGAGCGATCAGTGATTTCTTGTGCGCTAGAAGTCTTCTTTTCGCCGGTTTACTGACAGGTACTGTTTCTTTAAGAACGTTTAAAATACACTCACAAATGGTTCTTACTAAAGCGTCGTCAGCGACTTTCAAAATGGCTTTACGCTGAGCAGGCGTACACTTTACCAGGAGCTTGAGAAAATCGTGGTTCTTTCTGAGTCGCTGGGCCATACTCAACTGATTTATTTCTCTGTAGTTCACTTCTTTTATACTTTTCTGACATAGGCGCATTGCGTCTCCCCGGGGAAAATGTTGCCACGTAACCGGAAGTCGCTCGGTGTTTCCGGTTTGAGGTCGCAAAATAAATAACCATAAGGCCGTTTCGTCGCATCTTGAAACGCTTCCTGCATATATTTTACGTGACCAGGAAACATTCGCTTGGCTAAATGATTGACCTGACTACTATCTCTGGGAGACTTGAACAGTAAGTACCAAGTAATGACAATTTAAACTCATATCCCTCAACTCTTTTCCACGGTGAAAAATATTTTGCAAAATAAATATAACGCTCAAGTTACGGTGATGGCAGCCTTTGGTAAACAAACTGGTTATTCTCTGGTCGTTACTCAGTTCGTGCATCAAATCGTCAATGACCACAAGATGTCTTATAGAAGGGTTAATCATGGATTCTTAATCACTTGGAACCCCTTCCACAAAAGTAATGTTGGGAATATTTCTTTGTATCTCGTCGTAAGCGGCCTGGTAAATACCATAACACCAAATTATATTTTCTGGGGCACCTTCAATCATGTCTTCACCGGATTCTAGTAAACGTTTCACAAACTGACTCTTCCCACAACAGGTCGGTCCTGCCACAAGAGCGGGAAAGGGATGTTTCCATCTTGGGTCCATGCTTACAACTGACTGCTTAAACGGAACGCTCGCAGATTTATCGAAAAATGGTTTTGGGTTCAGTCTCTTTGTCATACACACGAATCGCATTGGTGATTTGTAGTTTTGCAAATTGTAGCCAGTATTTTCGTTCTAATTCTGTTAACTCGTGTTCGCGAGTTAAATGATCTGCTAATCGAACTAAATTTCGAACCACAACCGGGAATTGGACAATGTTTACATTTCCTCCGCACCATGTTATCTCTGTGAAAGTTGGATTCCAACTGAACAAAAACTATTTGCGATATGACATTTATCGATAATTTAATACGCAACGGCAGACAGAAACGCCATAAACGCCATAAACGCCACATTTTAGCGTTGTGTTTTCCCCGAGCGCGCGTGGAACACGCGCGCGTTGAGTCAGAAAACAAGCCATGGTTAAATTCTACCAATGATTTATTTACAAACTATAATTACGTTCTTCAGAACTTTTAAGTCTTCAAAATATGTACAATTAACACTAGTGAAAAAACTATATACAATTTTTTATTTACAAATATTTACAAAAAAGCGAGAAAAACTATATACAAAACTTTAAATGTCTAGTGGAGTGGTGCTGACTCCATCAGCCAAAACTTTCCGTTTAGGATAAAAATATGAAAAGGCATCTCTCACTTGTGTGTAGGTATACTTAGCATTATTGACAACTCTGAAACCTCGATTGACACCCGCGCTATTTTGTTTGGTGAGTAGTACATTCAAATATTTCTCTTTGTTAATCTCGTTTGTTTTCTTGTTGACACCCCTACAACTGAACTTATCTTTGGCCCCAAAACAATAATAAGTCTTACTACATAAACCGATAATCCCTTCTCCCTCCCACTCTACTTTAAAAAGACCTGGGGTTCTCTTATCATAGGCAGTGTCAGTTCTGGGGAACCAGTTACATTTATCTTGTTGAAATTCTTCTCTTAATTCGGGTTTCACTAAAGACTCAACGCTGTCCCCTGAGATAGCGATATACGCACTATCCGTGTCCATTTCACACATTTGAAAATCTGCACGCTCTAAATATTTATCTAAAAAATCATAATAAAATTGTAACATGCGTAACTTGGCATATTGATACACGAAAAAACCGACTTGAATTGGTAAATTTAACTTGATGGTTTTTTTACAAGACTCTACTTCGTAAGTATCTTCAGTGATGTTTTCTAGTTTACGGAACAGGTGAGTGTTTACTTTACGGCTAGCATCCGCGTCGCTGCAATACTCCACGTCTCTGTGCTTCAATTGGTTGGTAATCGTTTTGCCATAGCCTGAATTCCCAACCTGAGAAATCAAAATAAAATTTGTGTAAGTTTTTTTCTGTCCATGTTTTCCCTCCCTTCCCTTATTTCCCACAACAAAACAACAACTTACCAATTTCATCGTGTCCGCGATGATGGCTTTACTGGGATCGGCATCTCCTGCTCTCCTTGCGTCTGACACTGCATCTCCAAACGGTTTGAAGCAGGGTTCAGGGGTGAACTCGATCACTTGGTGTACTTTTGTCACTTCCAATCCATGTTCCAGGTACCATTTAAGGAGAGGTGTGGCCAGCAGGATCTGTTCACCTTTCATGCTCCCGATCAAGCTGCGACGGGGCTGAGCCATAATATTGTGCTCCTCGGCGTACGCTTTCATGAAGTCTCCAATATCATCGCGACTGATTTCTGTGTTCTTAAAGATCGGGCACATCTCGCTGCTGCCGCTATGTGGTTTTGAACGTGTGTAGTCACATCCGTGGATTCCTGGTTCTCACCAAGCTATTAAAAAGGAGATGAAACATCAGCGAAGAGAAACAATATTATATGGAGTGAAAGGCGCTAACAAACCAGTGGATATAAAACTCACCTCAATTTCTTCGAGAGTCAACTCGGTCAACCTCGCATAAGCCATAGGTAAAATCGCTTCAGGAATTTGGATCGATTCCGTCAACGTTTCCCAATCACGGACTGATACGCAAGCGTCCAAAAGAGCTTGAAATTCGCGAACATCGGTAACGAAAGCCATGTTGATAAACAGGGAACAGAATTTTTCCAAACAACGAACACGAACGAATTATTTCCTACCGAAGCGATTGCAAGAAAGATGATGCTTTCGAAATCTGCCCGCTTTTATTTTGAACACATAACAGATTTTTCATGAGCCAAGCCCAGGCAAGTTTATTGTTTGTATTGTAAAAGAGCGACGCTCATTAGTAAACCTATACCGAATTAGTATGCAGGAAGACACTTTATTAGTATGCAGGAACCCAAAGTTATAACAATAGGTCACGTCATGGACCTGACCGTTATGCATATTAATAAAGGGAACCCACTTTTTGCGATGGAATCCAAAGGGAACCCACACGGAACTCAAGGGGAACCCAGTAACGCGGCTTAAAATGCTGACCTATTACTACTCAAATCTACAAGTACACATTTGCATCTTAACTGAATTAAGCTTTAAGAGAAAAACCTTGAGTCATTGTTGCGGAAGAAGTTCCTCCAAACAGATGTATACCATACGTGCTGTGTAGCTTTAGTCGACAGAGAACTTCATCAATACACCACATTCTGTTTTAATAGGCCTTCAACACGAATCCATCGTTAGTCGAAAAAGAGCACTAGAAATAAGATTCTGACAACCACGTTGTTCTATTCGAACTCACTCCTTACGCATAAATCACAAATACTTATAGATGTCCCTAGTGACTTACACACGTGCATTCTAATACATTCCATAAATTATAAACACATTATCACACCCTCCCTTTTATAACAAAGAAAGAAAGAAAGAGTCCTTAAACTATAACGGTTCGCGTTGTAACACACTATCACACCCTCTCTTTATAACAAAACAGTCCTTAAGCTGCACAGTTCACGGCTTAGGCAATTAGGTTAGAACATAGTCCTTAAGATGTTTCGGGACTCTGCGGACCCGCTGAGACCTTCTTGGCTCAGGTGCTTTCAAAGGTGTAGCAGGCAGAGATACTTTAGTTGGCACTTCAACCGTAGATTCGGATGGCAACTCACTGGCTTCAGTCACGGGCTCCACGGGCTCTTGTGGCTGAGGCTTGTTACACTGCTCTGGTTGAGTGTGATTAGTCATAGAAGCAGGTTCATTGACCTTTCTAAGATGAATTCTGTTCCTGCGAAGAACGCCTTGTGGAAGCTCTACTTCGTAGGATCTTTCGCTCAAACGATTCTTGACAACTCCTTTCTGCCATTCCTTCTTTCCAGCCTGCCACGGTTGGACTCCTACAAAATCGCCTCTCTGTAAAGGATCTAAGTCACGGGCGCCTCTATTATAGTAACGTGCTTGCTGTCGTGGACGCAGGCGAAGCCCTGCTGAATAACGGCCTTTAAGGTTTGAAGGGACTCATCCTTCTCTGTCTCACGCTGAATCTGCAACAACCTTGCTTGAGATATTGGTAAGTAGCTCGCCACATTGACTCAACTTGCGTACACGAGGGAAGGTACGCTGTGGAGAGTGCGTCCGCCCGAAACATTCTGTTGCCACGCTCATATCGGATGTCCAGATCGTATTTCTGCAAACGGATCATCATTCCTTGCAACCTCTTAGGGGCACGATTCTAAAGGCTTCTTGACAATCGATTCTAAAGGCTTGTGGTCAGTGTGGACAATGGTCTTTCGACCGAACGTGTAATCATTGAACTTCTCCACTGAGAAAACAATGGCTAACATCTCCTTTTCAATTTGCGCATAGCGAGACTCAGTTTCTGTCAAGGCTCTACTTGCGTACGCTATGGGATGGCCATTTTGCATTAGAGCCGCTCCAAGCCCACTCTGACTGCTATTGCACTGAATTTCCAGAACTTCTGTGGACTTGTAGTACGCCAAAACGGGTGCAGACACAATGAGTTTCTTGACATCACTCCAGGCTTTTTCTTGCAGGCCATCCCAGCGCCATACCGCATCTTTGAGGGTGAGATCTCGGAGAGGCTTCATAACATCAGACAGATTAGGAAGGAAACGACTAAGGTGGTTGACCATTCCATCAAGCCGAAGTATATCATCTCGCTCTTCTTGACGCGGCATCTCGACGATCGCCCTCACTTTCTCAGGATCTGGCTTAAGACCCTCCGTGGCAGGCGTCCATGAAATGGAACTTCCTTAGCTTTCAACTCTAACTTCTGACTATTTAGCTTGATGCCTTTCTGCTGACATCTGCCCATAAACCGTTCTAAATTGCTGTCATGATCAGCGTCGTTTGTGCCATGAATTAGAACAGCATCTGCAATGCACTTAACACCGGGAAGACCATGTAATTCCTGATGGAGGTGTTCTGAAATATTTCACTCGAAACGCTGAGGCCAAAAGGTAACCGAAGCCAACGATATCGCCCATAAGGCGTAGCGAAGGTTGTGAGCATGCTAGATTCTTCATCCAGCTCCAGATGCCAAAACGCTGACGCTAAATCAACTTTAGTAAACACACGTGCATCTGTCAGGTCAGGCAACAAATCATCGATAACCGGAATTTGGTAATGTTCCCTCTTTAGAGCAGTATTGAGGGGTTTGGGATCGATGCATACTCGCAGCTCACCAGACTTCTTAACAGCTACCACAATCTGACTGACCCACTCGGTCGGCTGGTCAACAGGAGCAATAACCTTGATACGTTCCAGCCTTTGTAATTCCTCTTTAAACTTGTCGCGAACGGACACAGGTATTTTCCGCGCTAAGAGGACAACGGGCTTAGAGCCAGGATCAACTTGAAGATGTACTTTCCCAGGGAGCGTTCCAAGATTTGTCAAAAACATCTGGGTACTTATCTATCAGATCACTGTTCACATCCTCCACAACATTCACGAAATTTTCTTTGTGAATAGTCATCAGCTTCATCTTCTCAGTAGCATTTAAACCAAGGAAAGGTGTCAGGCTCTCATTAACAATCAAAAATCTGACCTTGAACTTCTCGTTGTTCCTGGGGTTCACGACCTTTAAAGCACAGGTACCAACGGGCTTCACTTTGGTGCCATTCCACATCACTAGTGTTTGCGAACAAGGAGCGAGTTCCTCGCCTTCGGCATATTTAAGCGGTAAAATGTTCGCACTTGCGCCACAGTCAATTTGGAATCGAACCGGTTGCTGTTTAACCAACATCTTCGCAAAAACAGCTCTCTCATTGACAGCTGGTATCCTCACGACATTAATCTCTTCAAGCTCTTCTTCGCTTCCAATATTATAAACTGCTGTTCTCCTGGAACACTTCTTGGCAAAACGATTCTTTTTGCACGTCTTACCCCACGCTGGGCACTTCTTTTTCTCTGGTGGATGCTGATATCCGCAGAACTTACAGGAGATCTTCTTAGATTCCATGTTTAACTTTCCATCAAAAGGCCTTTGTGATTTTTTTCGTTTCGGCTTGACTAGGTTAACGTTGTAAACGGGCTCGGAAAGCGACTTCATTTGCATTGAAGTAACTTCTTCGCTGCGACACACATCAATACATCGGTTTAAGGTGAGGTCTCTCATCCTGAGGAGCTTTTTGGTGGTTTAGTCATTCTTGATTCCAAGTACGATGCGATCGCGTATGAGACTGTCACGTAAACAATCACAAAAATTGCAGGTTTTAGCCAAGGTCTTCAACTCAGCGACGAAATTGTCAACCGTTTCCGTAGGAAGCTTGTCCCTTTTGTTGACACAATATCTTTCATAAATCTCGTTTACCTCGCCGATGCAATGCTTTTCCATCTTGCCCATGACCACGCGCCAGGCGTTTGCGTTCTCCCCTTCGGAATAAGTAAAACTTTTGATCACCTTGAGACCATCATCGCCGATCGCATGTTTAAACATAGCGAGCTGATATTCGGGGCTTTCCCGGTCTAATCGAGAAATGACAAAATAATTACTGTACTTCTCTTTCCACAACTTCCAATTCTCCTGTGGTCTTAAATCCAAATACTGGGGCGGCAAAATCTGGTGAAACATTGTCGATTGTGACAGTTGAGGCTGAGCAGTTGCACCGACGCTTGGACCTGAATTTTCTTCTTCCCCTGACCTCGAAGACGGTTAGTACGTTGTCGACAATTCTCAGCGTTAACCACACGCTGCCACCATGTTTTAATAGGCCTTCAACACGAATCCATCGATAGCCGAAAAAGAGCACTAGAAATAAGATTCTGACAACCACGTTGTTCTATTCGAACTCACTCCTAACGCATAAATCACAAATACTCATAGATGTCCCTAGTGACTAACACACGTGCATTCTAATACATTCCATAAATTATAAACACATTATCACACATTCGGGCATTTGTTTTCATTCAAACGTGAAAAATACCCCACGAAAATGCCAAAGGCCAAGACCAAAACATTCTAGAATAAGTTTCCTGGCTCGGTATATAGGCATCCTCAGCTTTCAGTGACGAAGGCCCTGAATATTCTAAAATTGTTCAATTACCACTCGCAAGACCTCCATAGTAGACCAGAATAGACGTGGTTTTGATCCTTTCCGAGGTATTAAAAGATGACTCAAAGATCTTCCATACGCAGCCTTGACGACGGTGTGCAATTATTCTTTTGCCTTCTTGAGGAGATTTTTACAATATGTAACGTTCCTAACTGAACCAGACCACACAACCTACAGCAACTTGGATTTCAACTATCAGACGTTATAGTCCACCACTAAATTTTCTCTGATTCTTATTGGTTTAAATTGATCACGTGACACGATAGTGTTCATCCGCGGAGGGCCACTATCAGCCCATAGTGCCCGTCCGCCGAAAATACCCAGATGGATAGTAGTCGTCCGTGTAAATTTTGTTGTAAACAAGCGGTTTTCGTAGAAAATAAACAACTGAAATTGTTTTAAGGGTTTTTGTCCATTTTTTTTTTCTTATTTTATATTTGGCTTTCACGGCTTTCGTCTCGAAATCTTGAAAATAATTCAATTGAAGTCCAATTGATTTTTTAACTAGCGTGCGGAAGAAAATTTAGTGGTGAACAATAAAGACAATAGAGTGTTTATGTCTCGGAACTATCGGTCTGATAGTTGCCCCTTGGAAATTTGATGTTCTTAAAACTAGCATATTTGCCCTCGAAGCTTCACTTCTCGGGCAAATATTTGTTTTAAGAACATCAAATTTCCGCGGGCAACTATCAGCCGATAGTTCCTCGACAGAAACACTCTATTGTTTAAATGGATACGTTTTCCTCGGCCTTGGCAAAATACCACCGCCGTTCCTGGTTTATTTTGGTGATAACATATTCCGCACTCCCGTAGGTTAAGTATAGACAAAATTCCTACTAGGGCGCCCCTCCCTTCAACTATTTATTTGTAATCTGCTGAAATCTGGCAGACACGTGACCAGACCAAACCAGGGTCTCTCCTCGCTCGCCTCAGAGGGCGGTTAGATGAGAGACCCTGGGAACGAGGTTGTCTCTAAAAGGGGAATCTTTAAAATCCTGGCCGAAGAGCCGGGGTATCTCGCTGTACCGTTGAAATTGTAAACCGAAATAAAAAAAGAACGCAGTGAATTTATTCATTATAATAATATCGCGCGCTGAAGCATGCCTGTTTAGCGGGATACCGAGTGGGGCGGTTCAAATCTCGATTCTCACTCTTTGAGATCCGCTACACCGACTGAAGAATCGAACCGCCTGGATTCATTTGAACTTGCTGACTGTGACGTTTTTAAATTGAGTTTCACAGCGATAGATATTTGTCCTAGCGTTCCAAGTACTAATGACTTACTAATGTTAAGGTTTGCGTGACGAGAAAACTGCACGGCGGCCGAGAGAGCTCTAATGTTTGCTTAAGAGAGGATGAGTGATGTATTTCATGCAATATAGCTATCTGAACAGTATTAGAAGAAGTGCTATTGTAATTTTTGTTGAGTTTCACACGCTTGTGTGACAAACTCAGTGACAGATGGGAGTGTTGGTTTCATGTTTGTTTCATGTTTTGTTGCATGGCGTCTCCATTTATTTTGATTTTGATCCAGTCACGCAAGTAAGCTTAATTATCACGCAAGTGAAAAATAAAATTGCTTACCATTCAATAAATTGAGTCAAGAAATTGAAATATCGTAGAAGATTGATAAATAAACAACGTGCCAAAGTTTCGGGGATGTGCGATATTCCGAACTCTGAGTTATTCGACAAAGGGTATCAGGGAAAATTATAGTGTTTAGTATGGAGACGCCATGTTGGTGCCCCCCTGAGGGACTCCAACATGGCGGCCGGAAACCAGTGGAAACATCTGGAGTTTACTTTGGCTCTCTCAAAACGTTTATTCTCTCTTTTAAACTTGAAAACATTCGCATAGGCACTTCTTTCAACATATTGGTTACTTAGAACTCCAAAACCCAAGGCGAACCAATATTTTCGTGCACGTAACATGTTACCCAGAAACAATGCCGACGTCACGCGTTGTGAAAAAACCGTGTTCTTTTTTCAAAACAAATAGGTCTACTGAGCTGAAGACAGGCCAGCAGATATACTTTTACCTGATAAAGGTAAAAACTTAAAATTTTTAATTTCAGTTTTTTCTGACGTCACGCGAAAGCCAAGAATTTTCAGAACAAAGAGGTCTACCGAGCTGAAGACAGGCCAACAGATATATGTTTAAAACGACTTTTACCTGCTGAAGGTAAAAACTCGAAATTTTTAATTGTAGTTTTTTCTGACGTCACGTGAAAACCAAGAATACAGTAATTAGATGTGCCGGAGAATTTCTTTCATGACAATATTATAGGCTAACTGATACAGAAACTTTTTCGATCGGTTCTTAGATATTTTGGCGGGAATTTCGCGTATAATGCGTCATTGTGTGCTTAACGATACCTTTTTCTACGCGATGCAGCCTTGCGAAGACAACTTCTGCTTGATTTCTACAGGCACAGGAATCTCTAAAACAGGGAATCTCTAAAAGGGGGAATCGCTAAAACAGGGAATCTCTAAAAGGGGGAAATTCCTCAATTTTATTACAGAAGTTTTCCACGGTGAAAGTTAACAATTTTACAACTGCAAATTAAAAGTTGAAACTGCGCTATCTCTACAACGGGGAACGAGGTATCGGAGAACGACAGTTGAATTCATTTTGAATTAATTTTACCACAAAAGCTTTCATTTTCATTACAACATTTTCTCATTGCTTTCTTAGTGTTTTCTGAACTCCAACAAATTGACGGTGAACAATAATATCTGCCTTTATCGTAAATTAAACCATAAAGCGTAGTTTTATTGGAAGTGACATCTCGGAAAGGTTTTCGTAAAGCACTTCAAAACAACAGAACACAACTATTAAATCTGAAAACGAAATGCACCTTACTTTGGTTTCCAAGTATCTATGGGAACGGTTACCCTTTATTCCTAAATATAACAAAACTATGAAAACATTACTGAAAACACTTGTTTTGTGTCCTAAAGATAAAAAACGTTTCTTCAGATTCTCCCACACAACAGAACAAATAATGAAAACTGATAACAGTTTGCGTGACGTTTTCAGAATACTCTCTCTGGTTTCCTGGTATCTATGAAAGATATTTTCCCTAGAAAGAGTATGTTAGATACTCAAGCGCAAGCAAACGAACGTATGCGCTATATATGCCTTCATTCTACGCCTTAGAGCGTTATATTTTCGGAATTTCAGTGTCCTGGTGTCCAACCAAACTCCAGAAGTAGCCTGCCCAGGTGCTCCACTTGAAATCTGTTAACGAAATCGGGTGGGACGTGAATAGAGCTAGGCAAAAAATGGAGATACCTTGCACGAACACATGCCAGGCGGAGGTGAAAATGCACGTTCTGAGGCTCGGAGGAGGTTGTTAGCTGCCCGGTGATTCGGTGCCGAAAATGGCGGTAGTCACGGCACATCACAATAAGATCATCTGGGAAATTCAACGGAGGATTTTGAATGACTTCGCCACACCCATAACATCTCGAGACTCTAGTTCCCATAAGCCATTTCAGGGTAAATGAACTTGCGTTTGTAGTATGCGGCGCTTGTGGGATGCCAGGGAGACCGCGTTGAGGAGCATACGGGTGAGTAGGTGTGCCAATCTGTTGTGTGACAATGTGGTTCGGCGTACCTTGAACTTGGGAGGAGGAAATATGACATACGCTATACTGACTACTGCTTTGAAGTTTATTATTATTATTATTATTATTATTATTATTATTATTATTATTATTATTATTGAAGAGCAACAGATGGAACGTTATACTGACTGCTGCTTTGAGGAGGAACAGACGGCGCGCTATACTGGCTGCTGCTTTTAACAGGAACAGATGGGACGTTATAATGACTGCTGCTTTGAAGAACAACGTTTGGGACGTCATACTGACTGCTTCTTTGAAGAGGACCAGATGGCGCGCTATACTGACTGCTGCTTTGAAGAGGAACAGGTGATGCTGCGAACTGGTCACCTATTGCTTCAGGGTTCCCCAAGCCACCTGGAGGTAATTCTCCTGGATTGTGCTGTAATAAATCAATATGCTGAAGGACCGGCTGGGTCTTGCCATTGGACCTTTTTCTCCTGCTCGGTTTCCTTCCTGCACTCTTTGGTCCACCTGCTGCAGCCATGCTAGTTGGATTTGGACCTCTTTTTGATCTCTTATACCATGTAACAAACTCTTGTAACGTACCATTTAATTGTGCAACAGCCAACGTGTGCTCGCATATCTTAGTGGAACGGTTTACGTAATTGCTATCGCAGCTTAAAGAGCCACCTTTACCAGGAGTCACACTGTGAACTTTATTAGAGACACCGGCCACCATAAAGGAACCATCTGACGCCCCAGGCTTTGGGACAACGCAACCAGGAGTGGACAAAAGAGTTGCTGCCTTGTCAAACAACGCCTCTAGGATAGCTATGGGGACAGTAGTAATCCCACTCTCTCGCGCAGTGAGGCTAAGGGCGGACGTTGACAGGGTTTCTGTGTGGTTTGCTGTTTCCTCGCGTATAACATCCTCCTTGCCATCCATTCCTGTCATTAAATATTCCGACAGCTTTCTCAATTTCTGCCCATGGGTCAATCGACCAAAGGATAAGTCGTCAACCGCTAAATACTCGATTGTTTCTTTACTCTAAATGGACCCCTTCCAAATACCGCCCTATCTTCGTTGCGGTGCTGTGTCTGTACTATGATTTTGACTTCTTCAATGAAGTGATGAGGCTTCTTTGGATCAAAATGCAATCCATGTTTGAGCGTGAAGTTGGCGCTTCAGGATCGTTGTTGACGTATTCACATGGAGGATCACCCAGCCCTGCTTGGATGCGAACCCCTTTGAGCATGGACTCTTTAATGACGTCAACCTAGTAAAACAGTAAAACAAGTAGTATTGTTGATGTATACCTTCTAGTTGAATGAACCTTGGCAACTCGAGATTTAGCCAATTATCATGCTTGATTGCCTGCTTGATTAATGGATTGTTCGATTGGTGGATTGATTGGCTGCCTGACTGACTGATTGATTGATTGATTGATTGATTACTCCTTGCTATAAATTTTTAAGCTTACGTTGTTTTCTACAATTACTAACCTTCTCATTCTTAAACCATTCGTAAAACGTCATGGGTAGGCTGCAACCGAGTTTCGTCTCTCTTTCCATCCCGGTTGCTTTCACTCTATCTAGTCTTACGTCAAATTCGGCCTCGGAATCAGAGTCGACCAATCCAAAGAACTTCACAGTTCCTTCCTGCCTGCAGAAGATTTCTTCGAGGAACTTTTGTTTCTTACCCGACTGGAATCCTCTATTTCCAAGCTCTCTCTTTATGTTGTCTTTAAAGTGGATAAAGCATCTTAGAAAAGTGGCAAAGTAAAAATTTCTCTTTAAGCCATCAATAAACGCTTTCTCTCCGTCTGTCCCACACGCCAAGATTCCCTCTAGAACTGGGCTTTCGGACTTAATTAGGTGGGCGAACTTGGAGTACGTCTTTCAGTCTTTACGTTGATGCATTAGTAACGGTCCGATGAACATAGGAGGCTTGCCAGTTTGTTAATTTTC
>CM042752.1:19290562-19301918 GCA_022496165.2 Catalaphyllia jardinei
CAGAATCAGCCACAGACTTCCTCCAAGTACTTAACAGCGTCCATCCTAGCTTATCCTTTACCATGGAACTTGAACATGAAGGCTCCATTCCATTCCTCGGCACAGTAATCACAAGATGTGGCAACACACTTAAAACAGAAGTGTACAGAAAACCAACTGACACGGGACTTCTTCACTTTCAAAGCCACGTTGACAACAGGTACAAATAAGGTCTAGTTAACACGATGGTCGATCGGGCGTATCGTCTATCTTCCACTGAAGAGGCGTTTACAAAAGAATGCGACAAGTTACGTATCACGTTTTCAAAATTGCGCTATCCCAACACATTGGTCAACTCCACAATACATGGGTTCCTGCAAGAAAGTGATAAAGCGCCGCATTCTGTGACTTCTTCAGAGCCATCAGTTTACATTAAGTTACCTTTCAAAGACCAGCGATCAGCTGATCGCGTCCGCAATGAACTCAGTTCTCTGGCATCTAAGATCAATGTCACCGTAAAACCTGTCTTCACCAGCAGGAAATTATCGCAAACTTTGAGCGTAAAGGAAAATAAGCCTCCGATCATCAACACGCAATGCGTTGTTTATTCATTCCAATGTGATTTGTGTGATGCAAATTATGTCGGTTTTACTGCCCGACACTTACACCAACGCATTAGTGAACACCGTTATTCTGCTATCGGCAAACACCTTGAAACACAACATGACATTTAAGGAGCAAAGATCGATCACCTTTTTAAAGTCCTAAAGAAATGCAGCCAAGTTCGATTGTCTAATATACGAGATGCTGTTTATAAAGGACATCAGGCCTTCCCTCAACACCCAAAGTGACTCAATCCGCGCCAAACTTTTCACTTGACACTTTCGTTTTCCATTGTTCGTTTTGTTTTATTTTTGGTATTATACCCATAGGACACACAAATATTTTATTGTTTTACGTTTTTATATATTCCTGTTTCAACTTTTACCACTTTGACTTGATAATGGCGTAGAGTAACGCCGAAATGTCGTCTGCTTTTTAGAATTTTTTAAAATGTCTTTAAAGAATCTTTTAGCGTTTAACTTTTCGATAAAATGATATCAAAATAACATTTTAAAAACCAAACAAAAACATGTGAGTTTTGCACTGCTTTTTTAAGGGAGTCTTATACAAAAAATATGTTTTTCGCAAAACAACTCTGTGGAACAGTTTTGGCACCACGTTAAAGGACTTTGCACTCTGATTTTAAAAATGAGCATTTTCAGGTCACATGCCACAATATAGTTAATGAATAACTAGCTCCTAAGTTTTAAAATTGATGTTCATTACAAACACGATAACTAATGGATGGTTCGAGAAGCATGGAATTCAGTTCACGCTGCTGTTCACAAGCTGGTTGTCCAGGAGCCAAACCTCGTAAAATTTGGAAAACGTTTTCTAATATTCACTAATATTAACTATATTAACTGAATAACAGGGATAGAATTTCATAAATTGCAAATTTTGGAACTTTGCCCCCTAGATAATTGTGTCCTTTACCAATGTTGAAATTTGACAACATTCGGTTAAAACCCTGTAAAGATATCGTGCGCGAAATATTGGTGATCGGTCTATTAGGTCATTTCGAGAAATATGGCTTTTAAGTTTTCCTTCGGTCTCTGGGAGTCCAAATTGGCCCTGTGAATGGGGAGGGGGTATGTCGAAAGGTTTTGCATAAAGTTTTCATTGAATACCCGAATACACACCAGTCATAGAAATGTTAACCAAGTATAAGGAGCGTACAAGATGGAACAGAAAACAATGTCCAGGACCGTGATGCAAAATTCTCTTAAGTACACATCTCTAAAGCTTTTATGTAAAATATCATTAAAATGTACTAAATTGAATCTATTTTGTGGGTACTTTTAGACTGTAAACAATGGTTGCTGCTATGTTGAAATATAGCTACAAGTGTGCGAATTTCTTAATTTAAACGTAAATCAAGGAGTAATTACAGCAAAATCGTTTCAAAATACGACTAACAATTGGTCAGGGATGGTGAATCCTCGTGTTCCGAAGAAATGTTTTTTTGGGGAAAAATATGAATGTCAGAGTATAAGACCACCTTAAAAAATGATTTAGTTTAAAAAATGGTCTGTACTCAGGTTACTTCTTAATTTTCTCTTGGCACACAACTGTGCCAGTGTTTACTCGTTGGGACTCTACCAGCAGGTATTCCTAGTTGGTAAATCTAATTGGTTTTAGGTGGCCCACTGGAAACAAGGCTGACTAAATTGTTGCCAACGAGCCAGCCGAGCGAAGACGCAAGGCTGGCGAGGCGGCAGCATTATAGAGCCGTGCAAAAGTACTGTGCAGGCGGAAAAATTCTCGAGTGATCGAGAGACATGTTTGTAAGGTAAGATTCCTGAGATTCCAACGACGTAGTGGAAAAAGGTCGATTGTCTTGCAACGGACCAATCGTAGCGCGCAGAGATTGTAATGTCAAGCCCACGCATGGTTCTGATCGTCGATACAACGTAATTTTAACCTGGTTTTGTAAGTTTTGTTTTTTTTTATTTCCAATTCTACTTGAGTGTGCTTTAGTTAACTGCTATTGTAGTATATTTATTAAGCTAGCAAGCTCAACAGTCGGCCAGCGAACCAAAAGAGTACTCGGCCACCGTGCCAAACTCGCCAGTGTGCTAAATTCCTCCAGCGTGACAAATCTAGACAACCCCAGCGGGCGCGGGCATGGGCATAAAGCAATCAAAGAAACTGAGAAACCTCTTTAAACTGAATTCAATCAAAGAAAAGCTAAAACAAACGACAACTGTAGCAAACTATCGGCCAGCGATCCACACCAGGCGAGAGTAAACTCGACATCGGCCAGTGATCCAACTTTGTCACCACCATGCCAGTGACCAAAAAGCAAACAAAACAATATTTACAATATTTACGTCAAAATTTAAGACATTTGACGTTGTTTTGAATACTTGACTACAAAAAGGTGACGTGAACAAAAACCATGACTCCGTTTTTCGAAGTTCCCAAATAGAATGTGTTTTGAATGGTTGCTCGTTTGCACTACACGAGAGCTATACATCTAGTTTATTTCCAGCAAGGTGAGACGTTTCGTAAGAAGTTTAACCAAGAAAATGAACTACAAATTTACATTCTCAGACATCATTTGGCCTTCTAATATGATCAAGTGACAAGCCACGTGATTAAATACGATTATAATGCCTCGTTTTTGCCACAGTAATCTTATCCTGGCTCTCTTCATTTTTATCTTTCAATTTTTTCGCAAAGTTCATACATAGAAACTACTCATCTCATCTTATATCATTCCTCATCGTGCCCCGCAGGACACTTAAGGTCACACAAACTACAAAACAGTAAAATCTTTAAAAAAGTAAGCCCTGGAAACATCAAACGCACTTTAAAACCTAAACACAAATTCATAGGAATGTTGATAATAATGCAAGCGATACGCAGATTTGTTCATGCATCCAACATCCTGTTGCTCATTCTCGGTCGCACAGACCAGCAGAATGCCACATGCCACGGCAGTTCGGCTTTAATGCATTTACATCTTTCTGCACAACCTCTCTCACTCTTGCAACCACATTTCAAGAGCTCCTGACAGCTCTGTGATGCCAGCAGAATTGTCATCTACAAGGGCGCCTACATACCATTACTGACTCTTATCCAGCCCCATTCACTTGGACACGGAAACGGAGGAGATGGTACTAAGGAATTGCCCCAGCAGTAGTGCTAGTCTGGTAAGTAGACCTATTTTTGCATGTTGGCGTACTACGCATCCCAGTTGAGCTCGACACCACGCAAATTTCGACACAGTTTCTACGTTTAAACTTTGACATTTCCACTGACAACCAAAATGCATTCAATTGAAACACGAACGTGGTAACGCAAGATTAATGCCAAAGTGATCATTTCGGAATGTTTTCTGATTGCAGCAATGGAGCAAACTAATAAGATTGGGAGGACTTCTATTAGTGCAAAGGCTCTCTCTATGGACATAAGGATATCATATAGAGAATTGTATGGAAAAATCACAGCCATTCGCAAGGTGATTGGTCCATTTGAATTTTAGAATTCTGACGCTGTTTAGTAACGTTATTTGAGACCACAGACCACTCCATCCATCGCATGCCAGACGTCACACCACAAATCGCTTTCTCCTCAAAAGGAAAAGTCCTAAACCGCAATAAAACCAACAGTTCCATAAAGCCCAATAAACTTCACTCCAAATACGTGTGCTTCGGCGGTCGAAAGACTCGTGAAGAACAAAACATTTGCCTCAAAATTCGCCTCTTTGGCTTTCCTGATATGCTTGTGACCAGATCCGCGAGAGCCAACCAACCACTTCAACCAAATGTCTGCCTGTATTTGTATGCTCTGGGTTACTCTTGCAACTACTGCAACCCGGCAACGGTCTGCCAAGTTTAATATTATGACAAGGGGGGAAGATGAAAATATTGGGGGGCTCCGAAAATTTTTAGACACCAGAAAGGGGAGTTCTGAAAAAAATTGTTGGGCTAGGAGGGGGTCTCCAAAAGTTTGTATACTTCAAAACCAACACATGTCATCATCATACAGATCGGGTGGTTTTCAACTAAAACAATTAATGACCTGTGCAACTCAGCTATATTGCGTGGTTTACAGATATAACAAATGTAGTCTCAGCAATTATCGCGTGGTTTACAGATATAACAAATGTAGTCTCAGTAATTATTACACTCTTGTTCATCCCAAAAATTATTTGGAAAACTTGAAAAATTAGAAATGCTGAAACTTTGTGTAATAATACCACATTGATTCAATAAGATTTCAAAATCTGCTAGTAACGGGAAGTATAAAAACGATGATTCTGTAACAAGAAATGTCAGATCGAACGTACAAACTTAACTACTTCGCAGCTTAGATATATCAATCAAGTATTGGAAGTTCTCAGTTGGGTTGAGTCATGGATGAGCCGCTACCATGAAAACTATATGTGCAGCATTGGAGTAGAGGTAGGCACTCTGCGACAATAAATACTTGAGAACTCAACAGTCTGCCATAGTATAAACCATTGAAGACGATAACGGTAAGTATATTTAATACAGTCTAGCGATCTTTTTTTCAGGGGAGCAAAGGAATTAAAGGAGGAGAGGGGCTCTGAAATTCATTCGACTACGAAGGGGGAGGAGGGGGCTTCTAAAAAACTGAACCTCTAGCGAGGGTGGCTGCTAAAGCTTCGAGTGTCAATATCTTCTTCGCCCCCTTGTCATATTAAATGAATTTTCCCTTATTCAAACTGATTTACTCGCCAGCATCTTTTCTATCGAAGCCATTTTAAAACATAAACAAGTAGCCTGCACGAGAAGAAAAATGCCGTTTACCATTGTCAGATAGCTCTTTTTGTTTCAAGGATATTGAGATTTTAAAATATGCAAATTAGCCAAGTGATGACGTCATACACTCAACCAAATCTTGCTCAAATATGCTGAATAAAGATCTCAGCCAATTTGAATCGAAATCTTCAGGAGTCCGCTCCTGAAATCTTTGATTCTTTGCAGTAAGATTCTACTAAATGTGCTTCACAATTTGAGCTCAATAGCTTTTGTTACCATGGCAACATAGTGGGTTCCAGACCTCCCCAATATTAAAGGCATTTGTGGCCACCTTTGGCATTCCATTTCCATATATGCTAGTGATGCCTCATATAAAAGATCCAACGAGCATATAAATGTGTTAGCTTGAGTTTGCGGCCTTGTTTAACGTTTTTCGAGCTGAAAATCATTTACATATTGAAATCAAGTGGGTGGGAACTGGAAAAGAGTCTAACTAATGCAAGTATTTGCAAACAGTAAACGGCGTTTTCATTCTTTCATAGAATTCTTTGTGATACATTTAAAAAATCAAGAGGTAAAATTTGATCAGAGTAGCAATCTAACTCTTAAGAACACCTATCATTTTTAAGTCCCTTAACGAAGTCTGTAAAAAAAACACCTTGCTTCGGGGATGTTAAGCCAGACAAACACAGCCGATATTTCATGCTACGTCTTTCGGTCTTTGGTATTCGCTCGTTTGTACTTGTTTCAGTTTCTTTCATTCAAACTCGTTACGAAGAGGAACCGTTACATTTGCGTTACATTGGAGTTATTGAAATTATACTCGTTTCCTACAAAAAAAATAAAAGGGTCTTCTTAGGGGGTCATCGTAGGTCTTCCTCGTTCCCAGGGCCTTTCCCTGCCCCCAAGTTAGGGAAAAGGCCCTGAGAACGAGGTTGGATACTACCTGCGTCAAGCCGACACTTCAAAACACACGGTAATTTGCAACATGGCCAACTTAATTAGTGCAGTGCACTCACTAAAACAGAAGAAGAGAAGAGCAGAAACAGTAAGCGGTGGAGAAATAGAAAGGTTTGGACTAAACCCAGTTTGTCCGTTAGCTCCCCTATTTTCTTTTTTTTGTTTTAAGTGTCTCCTGAAGGCTATAGATAAAACGTCCCACACAGCCGGGCAATTGTGAGGGTCTGTGAACCTTTTCGATGAATGTAGAAGTGTCGACTTGTGTCCACCATTTTGTGAAGTGTCACGCAAATAAATCACTTAAATTCATCATCTATTTGGCAAATTTCAGCAGCCCTGAAAGCAGGAAAAAAGGGTCAATACCGTGGCTAGACTTGATTTTTCAGATTAAGAATCTAAATTTGCAGATCTACTTAGGTTGCGTCTGAGAGGTAGGCGCACATCCGAAACGAGAACGCTAAAAACAAAAGAGCCTCTGGCACGTGGTCGACCAAACGAATTTTAATTCGTAATAGGTCAAAAAAAGAAATTAGGTAACTGCTCTAGTCCGGTTACCTAATGTCTTTTTTCGACCTATTTTTTGCTGGTAACATTCGGCATCATGACTTTACATAAATAGCGACACTTGCTAGTTCTTTTGTTTACTTTGAAAAAGTCGACGCTCGATTTCGAAGACGGTGTTGTATACTTCCGTCGTCGATGTCACAATCCTTATAGAATTCGCCATCTTTTCCAAAGACTTCCCAATTATTTTTTAAAAACGCTAACACTGCTCTCCATTTTCCATTTTTTGTTGAACAGAACTGAAGATTCCTGAAAACAACTGTCCACTTTCTTCTCAAACCTCGCTCGTTTGGTTCAACCTGTAGTTCCACGTGTTTTTGTACCCATACCAATACTTTTGATGTCCAGCCTTAATACTTTTGTCTAAACTTTTCACGTCATTGTTACTCTCCAGAAAACAACAAAGGAAGAACACTCATGCGGAGCTGTTTCCAAATTTGATGGAGGAAGAAAAAGAAGGAGAGATGTGTGGCAAACCTTAAAATTAAACCCGATCACATTTTGGTACATGACAGGAGAAATGCAGGAAACTTTGGAGACCATTGTCGGAAACATATCTTTAGAGATCTTTAGAAGTAACCGCACCTAGACATTTGCCACGAAAGCCGCGAACGAATTCAGCGCAACCGAGTACTGCTTGTTGCTATATGGCTTCGCTAATATTTAAAATTGCCTGTTCTTGCACATATATTCTGTATTTCTAAAAGTACCATGGCAGAGGAGATTTAACACGTCATGTGTGTTTGTGTTTGTGTAAATTAGCACTCGATACAGCGATGGCGCCAATTCTTGAACACAATTGCAAACTTCCCTAACACTGTGGCCATGGTCGACAGCGCCATTTCCTTGATTCGCCATCCATCCAGTCCACTTCAGCAGAATTTTACCGGTGATAATTTCTACCACTTTCTGTCGTACCTGGTGATCGTGGATGCTGACGGACTGATTGTCCTTCTCGTCACAGGGTAGTACATTGATTTTCTGCTGTTCCAATGCCAATTTTTGGGAATACCAACAAAAACATACAGCAGTCATAAGTTACCCCTTCTATTCATTCAGTTTACAGACCAGGCCACATGAATGATGCCACATGAATGATGCCCAGTGCTACCAGGCTCTTCCCCGCATAAGAAATCACAGGGAACTCAATATGTCCAGGAGAGCTCGTCAGCTGGCTGAAGGAGGCTACGCTGTGTGAGTATCAATTGTAGTGCTCCGACGGATAGCACGAAATCAGGCGCAGACAGAGGCAGGCAAATCGGGCTTTACGCACTTTTCGAATGGAGATACAACACTCTATCGGATTTTAAAAAAAGGTTTATGCATCTGTCAGTTAAAGGTATTTTTTTACCGTTTGTGGTTTGCACTTGTTGCTTTTTATCAAACAGAAGAGAATTAATCATCCGTCAGTAGAGTGCGAAATTAAAACAGTTGTTAGCCAAAATAGCGTTTTTGATTCCAAGTGTTTCTTGTGTCAATGTCTGCAGTCACTTTGTCACAACATTATTCGTTAGCAACTACTGCAAGTGTCTTTGAACTATCATAAACGTGATTGAACTCATTTCCCAAAGCGTGGAAGACTGGAGAGAACTTCCGCATGTTACTTATATGTGTCCACCCTGAAGGTTCATTTTCATGCAAATCAAACTCATTTTCATATGATAATTTGGTTTTATCAACTGAGTTGATAATGTGAATTAGCCACCGTAAAGAGATTCTGAATCTCTTTACGGCGGCTAATTCACATTATCAACTCAGTTGATAAAACCAAATTATCTTGTAATACTCCCACCGACGCAGCACCACAGTTTCTTTAGAAACTTACCCCCTTTACTCATTTTCTTATGGTAAGAATGACGCATATCTTCCACGCTTTCATGTTTGTTAAAATTTTGGTCGTCCAGTTGTAACACATGTTCTCCTCCAATATCGTTGGAAGGATAGTCACCTATCTCCCCCGTTACAGTTCGCTGATCTTTTACGAGACTCTTGTTGACTCTTGTTGGAAATTTTAATAACCTTCCCTATGAACGGAGACATTAGTTAGAGGCCCCTAAGAAATTTCCAGCTGGGTCTCGGTTTAACTCGTGCAACAGTTGTTTTCTATAATCTTCTTTCGCTGGTGGTAAAAATATTTTTCATTTTCTCTCCAGCTCCAAATTTCTAAGGAAGCTTTTGGGCGCGTTAATTTCTGACAATTTTCGTAGAATGTGCGCTGGCTCTTTTTCTCTCTAGTCTTAGACGTTGAAATTTCCCAAAACCGTGACGAACCTTTAATTTCTCCTCACCCTGCAGTGCAATATCAAGTACTGATGAGAAAATAGAATCAACTAGCGAAATCTCGTTTTGATGCCGTGCCAAATTCTCATAACTATCAGTAAAGGAAATGTATGGGAATCTATAACGAGAATGTATATTTCCATCTAATTGTGGTCTCAGCGCTTAAATAGCAGCTCAGAGAAATAACAATCACTCTAAGATGTGAAGGTCTAAAGTTTATGCCTAGAAGGTTTGTAAATTTTACAACAATTGTCAACAAACAAAATTGCCAGTCGAAGGTGTTAGTCTCCTGAATTGGAAGTATTTCTCAACCTATCGTGGATTTTGTGTCAATTTCGCAAATTAACAATATATTTGGTAATCACCTTGAATTATAAAAGCAATATTTTAGAATGACGTACATTTGAATTGCTTTCGTGTGTCTACAGTGCTTTTGAAAGTTGTGAGAAGAAACAAATACTAAACCAGCATTCTGGTTTTAGTCTCGCAAAACGTAAACCGTCAAATTGAATGAGATTAATGAGGAGGACCCCACTTCCAAATATTGGTTATAACCAGAAAACATACCTGTCTTTCTTTTATTGAAATATATAATTAACTGTGCGTGCCTTTTGTCTTGACAGCCTTTGTTTAGCCAAGACGGTGGTCATTAAATATTCCGGAGGCTCGTATGCAAATTTTCACCAGTACCAGATACATGTTCCTAAATCACTGTCTATATTTGAATATTCATCAACTCCCGTTGAACTCGACTGCTATTGTGTTATTGCAAGGGGGATTCCCTGGACCTTTTTGTGATTGGTCAGTGTACACCGAAAGCTGCGATATCAACTTAAGTGCAATCTGATTGAAACGTTGAATTGTGCATGAACAATAATGTATTCGCGCGCGTGCGTGCGTGAGACAGTGGGTCAAGCTGTTTGGTGTTCATCATTGATGAGCTGTTTTTAATACAACAACATATCTGCTCCGTCATGAGATGGGGAAACAAGCAAATCACTCCATTGCACTCCATTACATTCGCATATAAAGGGCGTGTATTTGAAATAAGTTATCGTTTTGAAACACCTCCACAACTCGGAACGAAACGTCAGTTATAAGTTCTTGATCTATTTTAGAACTTTAGAGATTGAACCATTGTATTTGACAATTCACGACAACTTTTTCTTTCCAAAGCATGTCAGACAATATGATAATCTTTCATATTTTCACTAGTAGTAACTTTTGTTGCTTCTATTACTGCATATTTAGATGTTATCTGAAGAAACAAGAATGCCACACTTTGTATTTGTAAAACCTGACAACTTGCTAAGTTTCGTCCATTGTGCCGTCTTGGTCTTGCCATTTTCTTGTTTATTTATTTAAGCTGTTTGATCATCTACTGGTTTATCCAAATAAATTTGAGAAAAGTCATGGTAGAAACTATCTTTTATGTGGTCATGACAACTGTAGCTATGTATCACATGATCGGACATGCGGATCGGACGTGTATCTGGCTCTGTGCTTATTCTGTGATCTTCCATTTCTAGCTAGAGAGCGATGCATGGAACGTGTTACCTTTCGTTAATTGTATTTACGTCAGTGTATTGTGCTAAATATGCCTCTCGACAGCTCATTTGAGCCATCGTTTCTTCTCTTTCTCTATTGTAATTCTCTTATTGTTTATTTATGCATTAATCAATTTGTTTGTTTTAGTTACCTGCCCACATTTTTTTTTTCAAAATTTCTGGTAGCATTTGCATGTTTAATGCACGATAATTCGTTAATTTTGATTCTCGTTTGATAGCCAGCATGCTTGGACACTGACCCGGCCTGTGTCCTACATCATCACTCACACGATCGGAATCTGGAGCAGGATGACACCAAAAGTCAAAAAGGAGTGTGAGATTTAAACAAAATTATATATTTGAGGTTCATTCGTTATGGGCTATCAGTGATCACAGATCATTTGTAAACAAGAAATAAAAGCATAAACGTTCTGAATATCAATTAATTTATTTCACAAAAAGGGCTTTATAATAAAGTGGGGGAAAATCAAGAATATTGGTTGTCGCAAGTTGTTCCAAAGTGGAAACCAGTATCTTTCATGCAAATTATCTAAAGCTTTTATTAGTGGTGTGAGCGGCACTGGAATGCTATTACCCTTTATGTAAATATGAATTATATATAGACCACTCTTCATGCTGCTTTAAGGCCCCGTTTACACAGGCGATTTTTGTCGCAACAACCCGATGCAA
>CM042752.1:19301928-19333366 GCA_022496165.2 Catalaphyllia jardinei
CGGGGGATTCCCTCGATTAGAACGATATCTGATTGGCTGGCTTGTGGTGAATTGGACACGTGAGGGGGCGTGAAAGTCATGACTCGAATGACAAATTGTTTACTTTGTGTTTATTTTCGAGGAACTCACAAAAGCGCACAGGAACCAATCACATGAACTTAGATTTTTCTACCTTATATGCCTTCGAGACACGTTTGGACAATGTTCTCGATTTTTCCAGTGTGTATTCACGCGGGGAGGGGCGGACAATCACTCAGAATAGACTTTCGTTTGGTTCTTGACCTCTTGAAGTGAATAAAACACGATCATCTTAAGGTATAAATCGCGCACGGAAGATACCTGTCGAGAGAGCGGGTGGACTCGCGCTTCTACAAAGACTCTGACAAACACTGACAAGCATTTGTTATCATCACCGTTATCGTTTTTACAGTGATATTAGCCGTAACTGTGACTAAATGATTTCATTGGCTAGTAGTACAGAACTTCAAGTCACGTTCTTCGTTTTTCAATTCATGTTCAAACCATTTCTTGGTGCTGCGTTAATTGTTTAAAGCAACTATTTTCTTAGCTGATAAGTCTGGCACAAAGACAGTATATAACAGCCTCAAGCAAATATAATAAGAATGAGGAAAGATTGGACGTCAGAGGTCTGAATGGCTTTTAATTCGATTGCGATAGAATTGCCTGAAACAGTGTGATTGATCTTTACTCTCTTAGGTTTCTGTCTCTGAATATGAACAGCCTCTTTTATCTTAAGTTGAAAACTGGTGGAGGCGTGATCCAAAACATGGAAACAATCTGCTGACTACAAAGCGCGACAATGCCGTTTAGAATTTTACAGCTGAGCGCGGGCTTATTTCCCGAAACAGCGGCTGGTAATGGAGCCTAATATCTGCACATCATATTATAAATGTAGTAGGTCTGGTATTGAGAGTACCTTCTACGTATTGTCAAAACAGAATAAATTGCTCTCAAAGTTTAGGTTGATATGTAAAACAAATGGTCTAGTTAACAATTAAATTCCATGTTACAGTACGTCTACTATTTATGTATGCGTCTGTCCAACAATAGATCATTAATAAGAACCAATCAAAATGCGAGAATGATTGTCCCACCTAGAGCCAGTGTGCTCAGAAATAACTTCAAGTGGCTCAGTTTGATTAATTCAGTCTTTTTCAAGCTTGGTACCAATTTATGAGCTACATCGTATTTTGCTATGTATTTTGTCTCGCGACTCTTTTTTGCATAGGACCAGCCTGATGTAATGAACGCAGCCTGATAAAGACATTTTTATTACTATGAGATTTCAAGTTATTTTTCTGACTTGTACAAAATTATGAAAAGTGAACTGATCAACATGTCATGAGCGTGGGACAATGAAAAAATCTGACAAAATTACTCTCAAAAAATTACGCGTGCAAGGTATAAACTTACGAAAGGAATAATCGTAAACACAGGAAGAAACAAGGGTGGCCACGACTCAGAAAGATTAACATGGATTACACACGACAAACTTGACAGGAAAGACCGATACTTTCGAGAAAACCCAAGATGCGTGCTCCATGCCGCTTGCATAGCATGACCTAGCGCTCACTAAAAGTTACAAAGTACTACTGCGCAGGTCTGTCCTTACGAATATTGCAGCGTTTTCTCTAAGACAGATGTCGCCCAGAAACAATAAACAAACAGTCAGTCGGTAAAACAGTCGGCTAAAGAAGAAAAAAAAGTAATAAAGAGGAAACGCAATAGAGACAACAGAGCCCCAGTACTCGATAGTTCGTCATCTCTTTCACGCCACCCCTACGCGTTGCACCTACGTAGTTCTATCTCCGCAAACGTATAAGCTACCGCCATAAGCCGCTCATGTTTAGAAGAAGGAGAGGTCAAGTACTTCACGTGCAGAAGTTTCCAGTGCAACGTATTGGCGAGCAGATCTGGCGGTCAGAATTCTAGTGAGCTTTTCTTTTTCTTTTTACTCAGATCTAGCTTTACAGACCATGATTTATCTAGTCTAGGATTAAAGTCAACTTGGAATTAAGGTTTATGATTATCTTGTACTCTTGGAATCTTATCGACTAATCGCGAAACTGAAACTGAAACGTATAAAAAACTGTTTGGCGATAATAGGAGTTTTCGATCACTTGGTATGGTACATTGTATACATGTGTTCCGGCGGGACTAACATGACAACATTGCCTCAGTTCAATGGCCAGGGGAAGTAATAATTTGGGTCCATCATGCTACAGAATTAACTCACTAGTGTAGAGAGGTGGTCTTTGTGCTTTTTTAAAGGTGAAAAGTATAGATTGTGGTGAAGACGAAAACTCCTAGCCGTGGTGGAGACGTGGCCTAAGAAATGAAGGATATCAAGTAACCTTTGTTCTTCTCGTATCTGGACTCAGATTGGTAGAAGCGACAGGTGGATTGTTATGCGAGACAGCGAAATGCAGTTATTAGGTATTTCCAAGAGACATTTCCTCTTGGTATTTCTTTATATGTCCTTCCGGAAGTGACTCGTACTTCGTTCTCTTGTTTCTTGTTAACTCTACTTCGCCCGGAACTCCAGCGAAACTCCGGTACACAGGCTGGTAAATATGTCAGTGATATGACGCAAACGGTAGTATTTGGAAGCCCGCGGCTTGCTTCTAGATTTTTTTGCAATCATTTGAGTTGACTGTTGAATTCTCAATGTTTGCAATAATTCCATTTCACACCCTGGAGAAGGAAGGCCGTGTTTTCCGGAATATTGAAAAATATTCCCATACTGTGTAATCAGCCTTGCTAATCATTTGGGTGGCTGTCCGTTTCAGGCTCTCTTTTGCCGATTGCGTGGACGGCGGACGGAAAGGGGTTGAGAGTCATCTCCGTCTCATTTCCCCGCAAGCTAATTAATTTAATGGCTATCACTTTGATTACTATAAAACAATGAAGCGCTCTCGCATCAGTTACAAAAGAGATGGTGCTGAATTACATGTCTCGCTTTTTCCCCCCGAAACATTTCATTTTGTTTTAGAAGTGACCGGAAAATAGGCAACGGTAGTGGGCAGTGGCCATTAACGATATAAATAAACCTCAATCAAATGGTATATTATAATGATAATTACAATAATTTACTAAATATATTGTTAGGTGTTTGACTTCTGAAAGTAAAACATTAATTTTGAACTGATCACTGAGGAGTAACAAGGGTAGATGATAAAAATTTTAAAACAATTATTGTTTTATTTACCATGTACGTGGTCTCATACTTGTAGACCACTTTGATTTTTCAATCGAATGTTATCATTGTTTTCCGTTAAAAAAAACTTCCACTGTCGCGTGAGACACGGCAAGGAAAAAATATAAGAAATCATAAGCTTGAGAAGCCTAACACATTTCTATAAATAGATCGTGTATCGTGAATATCCAATGACGCCCTTGTCAACGAAAAGGAACTTCACTGGGTTGAGATGACGTAGTTGCTGAGGGGTATTCCCCGGGATTGCATTCAATTGGCTTAGAATCCACAATAAATGGCGTAACTCGAAAGACGTCATGGATGACGCATTTTGAAATTAGACATGTGTTTCAATTTCCTATTTCTTTAATAAACATTCGGTTCCGTACGTAGTCATCCTTAACTGGCTTGACCAATTTGATGTCTTGTTTTTCTTATCTTAGTAAGCTGTTATTCTTAAGTTCCTGTTAATAGAAATGGCGGTCCGGAAAGTGACTTTATTAATTGCCTGGCATGACTGCCAAAGTCAAAATATAATACTCAACAATGACAGAGGCTCCCACAAGTAATATTCAATCTGTAAATTAGAATTAAATAAAGTGAGTCAATGAAACTAAGTGGCAGAATAAGTTTACGCGAAAATCAATTGCAAATACGATCATTTCCGTAAATTGCTTTTCGATTGTCTCCTTTTCGCGGTTAAATAATTCTGGCGGAAATGATAATTCAAGAAAAAAATAATCAAGATAAACTAAAAGACCCTGATATGAACTGGTCAGAAACAATAGTAATTTTGTAGGCTTACACCGCAGCATTTTAAACGTCCAAAGGTCAACTCAGTAAGAGATCACAGAGTGGGTTTTAAATTGATTTGCCATAATATTTATTGATTTATTTGACCGTTTACCAGACGTCTTATCAGTTCATCCATCTATTTCCTCACATCGGAAAGATTTGGAATCAATTAAAGGGTTATTGGGACAATTACCTTGTAGTCATTACAGGTTCTATACGAGGGACACTTAATCTTCATCATATTTATTTCCGTCGATGTGTATAAGATAACTTTCGTTTCTTGTCACCACTAAACTTTATAGTGTATAGTAAACAATTATACCTTATTATCTTCCAACATTCTTTATATTTAGTATTCCGCAATAAAATGAATATTCTATTTTCTTTTTTGTGTTTGAGACTAATATTAAATCAAAAAGATATTAAACTGGGCAATGATTGTTTGAAGATAGTGTGATTAATTCAGCTCCTTAACCTGTAATCGTTTGCTCAAGTAGGTTTGTACTGAATTTGCCTTGGTAACATGCGTAACTTGGGTTTTAAACATGCATGTCAATTAATTGCATATAAACAACCTCAATTAAATTCTGTATAAAGAAATTTACAAGCAAACTTGGTCTTACTTAATTCGGGAAATTTTTGAAGAAATGTAAGGTCTAGATTTCGGCTGAAAAGTTAAGAATCAGTCAGTCGAAACAAAGGTAAACAACAAAAAGTTGAGCCCATTTGCTATTTTTTATTTTTTTTATCCTTTATATACACACTTAGAAGGGTATTTTATATTATTTATGCACAGTTTAAAGCTATCAAGATGTTTCCATCGAGTGGAAATTCCTTTCTGATTCTGAAATGTGTTTCACGCATTTGGGTAGCATGGCAACTTCCTTACAATCTGTTAGGGTCACGTTTCACGGAAGTCACGATATATTTCATGTTCTCTTCCAATCGCACAGATAAGAAAATCCGTTGAAAGGAAAACCTTTTAGTCACCAAGGAAGCTACATCCATGTTACCGGAAAATATACACTTGTACTAATGTTTGTTGGTATCTAAACAGTGAGACTTCTCTAAGTTTTGTTTTCAGAACGATCTAGAGGCCGATAACTGCAAATTTCTTCTTAGACTTCTTCAGTCCAAAATATCTGTGTTTAAAGAAATCAGGGACAATGATCCTATAAGTCAGCCAGTTTTTCGTTAGTTTTTCTTGGTCAACAACGTGTTACTTCAGTTATAAACCTTGCTGATTTTTCTTTTACTTTGACGTAAGGCTTTTAACCCACAGCACGACACAACATTTTAGACTGTAGCTTGATTGCTCCTGTCTTTTCGTCGGGAAAATGAAAGAAAAAAAATACATAAATTTACTTATGGTTTAGTCAACTTTTTTTTCGTCGAAAACTTTTTGAAGTAAAGCTTTCCTGAATTTAAGTTAAATCCTCCCGGTATATATTTTTCGTTCTTATTCAGCGTTTCTTTTAAATTTTCGTTTCAAACAAAGCCTGTTCTTTCTATTAGGTCTTTAAATGATTAATAAGTTCTCCCAGCAAAGTCTCCCATTTTGTCTCAACATATTCGGTTTCGTGACAAACAGGCGCTATTTGGAACGCCCGGCAAATTTCGTGGCGCGATAAAAATTCAATCAGCTGACGAAAATTCTTCCACTTTGCCGCCGCGTCACTTGCCACTGGCCAATCAGCGCTCGTTAATGGAGGAGGAGCGGGCCGTTTTGATTGGCGTGGTCACTTCATGGGGGGTCGTGTTGTTCGCGCAAGGCTATTGCATATCTCAAGCATGCATGGCGGCATGCTACAAGGGTCCGAGGCCACTGAAATTCCCCTTCTTGGAGACATTTCGGCGTTTGCATGAAGAAACTAAACTGTTTCGTCTTTAAGAAGAAACTGTTTACTTTCAAGGAAAATCGTTCGCGGAGTCGTGATCGTTTTAGGGAATTGGAAAAGTGCTATGATTTCGATTGTCGTTCTGCGTTTCTAGCTTCTTGACTGCGTTCGACCTGACGCTACCGAGTTGCAAAGGCGGAGCATATCTGTTCTTGAAAGTGTGGTGGATTGCTTTGGATCGAATTAGCGGCAAAAACACTTTTGGAATCAAAGCAGTGTTTGCAAGACTCGAGTTGAAAGGCTATGTCTGGTGAGTTGAAAATTTGTTTTGTTTGAGACCTGCATACGATGACGTGCTGTACTGTAAATCCGCGTAAACTTCAATTGTTTTGCGCTCCCTTACACTCACGGTTAAGTCTTAGTTCATTGCTACTTTCATACATTGCATCTTATTGATCGGTATTTTGCAAAGTGAGTGGCTTTCACTACTGAGTACAATTTTCCTTGCATGATCTGTGTATGTATCGAGGAGTCTGAAGGACGCCATTTTGAGATGAAGTCCAAAGATTGTGGCGCGTTCCAATTCAAAACTATAAAAAATGCACACAATCAAAGAGATTATGCGAGTGAACCTTGGAAATCTTTTCTTGGTCGATTTTGTTGGTTTGAAGCAAAAAAAGTTATTTGGCAGTACCTTTAAATTCGCTAACCTATTGTCGCATCGCTATCTTTCCTTTAAACACAACGGCCGCCATTCATGGGTTATGTTGCCAATAACAGTTGATTTTTTATTCGATGGGCGTAACACAAGGCTCAGGAATAAAACGATTGGAATATGTGTGGAAGATAAAACATCAAGGCCAGGTACTTCAGGTAAATGACTTTGGTGGACTGAATACACGAGAAACTTGTGATTCTTAAAACGCGAACAAAGGCACGAACCAATGTTCTAGCGATATGAATAATTACTGCCAATGACATAAGATGGCGGATGTACGGTCGGTGGAAAATCGAAATGGTGATTTCATTTTGAATGCACTACTCTTATTTTGGCCGAGATCTTGGTCAGTTTTGGGCTTTGACAACTCCGCTTCTGTGTATCGTACAGAGAGATGCGTCGTAGAAATTGTTCTTCACCCATTTACCGGGCGAAACATCTGCGTTCTTCGCGATTTTGTATTATTTATGAATGTTCATTTGTTGTTCCACTGGAGTTCCACTGGAGTTCCCCAGTGAAATAAACCATGGCTGAAATCTACAACCTCACGATTTGATGTGAAATTTCACGTAGTCTATTTATGATGTTCGCATTTCGAGTAGACGTTAACACAATGACTATTTCCACTGTAAGTTTAAATCGCCATGGCTTCACTGGAAATTCAGTTCATTCGTAGTAACTAACGATCATTGATGTAGGCTATCAGCTGAGAGAGCAAAGTCAAGAACGCGTTTCGCAAAAGACAACTTTTCCTTGCAGAAAAATCTGAGTAATTTCCAACAGCTTGACTACGCCTTGCAGGGTAAACTACTAGGAATAAAACGAATCAAACATTTTGTAAGCGACGTTGCTATTTGCGTTTTCCTTATTTCATATCTTGCTTGTAGTCTAAAGAAGGTTTTCTTCCTTTTTCAGGACGAACAAAACGAGGCCCCGGCAGACCAAGAGTGACGGAAACTGTAGTAAGTACTCCGTTGTTTTAGTATTTCATCGAACGAAGGTGAGAAGGTTAAATCTATGCTTATTTATCTCTTCGACAGATTTGCGAGTCTCAAAAAATGTTATTTTGTTCATCATTTCCAAGCCCTTTCCTTACTGCTCGAATTACAGCATTGCTGTGTTGCTAATCGAAATTCGTTAGACTTCTCTAAGTTGCCAATATAAAAGGGTGTAGTAAATTGAATTCCATTCTTCAGTGAGACCGTAGGAGCTTTACCTTTTGGTTACGCGATACTATTTGTTACGATAGTAAGTTTTTTTACCTCTGAATGTGAAACAGAAAAAATTGAAATCTTTTGAACTGCTTACAGAGTTTGCTTTCTTTGGATCTCTATTACTATACTATTACTATAAATTATTTGTCTTGGTCGGATCTCATTGAAAAGTGGTATTGTTACATCAATCGAAAAAAATAACAAATTAAGTATAACATGTAATTGCTGTAGTTGTAATAGCAGGCTCTGTATGAGAAGGAATATTGAGAAAGTGGTGTCATTTAATGACGTGTAAACTGGCATTGGTTAAAGTTAAGCTCATGTTCTGACATTCACTGCCACATTTCTTTGGAAGAATGAAATTTGTGGAGCTTAAGCAAGGAGAATGTGAAAATCTCTGTTTGGTTCAATCTGCCAATTACAAAAAAGGAATGATACTTTAATTTATCTCTTTTAACAGACTATGTCTTAAGTTTTTTTTTGCAACCTGGAGTTCAGTTTGTTTCCTCCTATTCGTCAAACAATGAAGGTTTCATTCTGGTACACAGGAAACTAAGGGGAAGTATTTTAAGGAAGCATTTGTTATAATTTGTGTTTTGATGGTAACAGATAAAAAACGTTGGATCTGTATAATTGTTTTTGTTATTTATACATTGTTTTTGAAATTTGATTTACAGAGAAATGTTTTTCACTCGGCAAGAAATGTATTTCAAATTTCAAGAATGATTTCACTTTCTTAGAGTAAAGTGTCTTCATAGAAAGGAATTGACTGTATTCTCAACTTCCAAAATATGATTTGGTGGATATAATCTTGTGTAGCATTTTTATTATTTTTTTCACTTGGAACTAAAGAAACATTTCCAGATTAACTGGCACACTGTTAAGTTTTGACAATTGTTTTGTAGATTGTCAACTTGATTGAGTTTAATTTCATATCAACAAACAGAGTTATATATAGCCTGTTTATAGACATCCATTCAAACACTGTACATGCTATATGTATGATTGTTGTGAAAGTGATAGAAGTAACAAACTTGAAATCTAGAGTCGTTTTTGATTAGAGATGGTAAATTTTCCACAATTTGAATTAAAGTGTCTGCAAAATAGCAATGACTGCTTTTGATCAAGTTGTATTTTAATCTGCCTGTATGTAGTCAATAGTGTCTTTGTTCATCTCTTGTTCAAGTCTCATAAAAGAAACAAAAGCATCTTGATAGATTTAATTAATGTGTTGTAACTTTCAAAACAAAAGTTTCTGACAGGTCAGTTTCATCATAAATTCCATTTGATATTGGCTAAGTATGGTGTATATTTTTACTGCTTTCTGTAGTCTTTTTTTCAGTGACAAAACAATGCAAAAGTTATAAAACAAACCTCTTTCTAAGTTCAGCTGGGTAACACATATATAACAGGTTGAAAGAAGTTGTGATAACATTTCAGCATTGATTGTTATTGTATGAAATTGTTTTGGTGGGGATATGTTATTCATGAATGAGCCTTCTTGTTTGCATAGATACAGTCGTTCACTCAATTCCGTACTTTTACTTTGTCTGTTCAATACTTCACCCATTTACTCCTGTACCAGTTGTAACTGGCCCTGACGAGCATTGACCTTAGTTTCACTTCTGACTTCATCACCCTTGACCAAAATTGGCATCATCTGTACTCAAGTTCTGGAGGAGGAAGAGATCTTTCCATTGATACCCAGGTCAGAGTACATGGCTCAGTGGAACCTGAAATATCCCCAAAAGTGCTTGGAAAATGTTTGGAAAAACTCAGAGCAAAATTGCCTGTGATAATACATGGCTACTCCATGGTAAAATGTGCCTGTCTCAATGATGCTTTCTGACAATATTTTGAACTGGAAGCAAGCCCAGTAGAAGGTCAATCACTCTAGCAAAAATATAAGAACAGAAGAAAAAGGAAAGGCACAAAAAATTAAAAAATGCAAAGCCTAAAGACATAGGTCAATTTCTTGTCCAAAAACTCTCTCGCATTTTTTGATTTCTGGGCATGCCTGAGCAAGAATGTCAAAAAATTTAGTGCTAGTGGAAAAAAGGCATTCTGTCATATTGCAAACACCTTTTTGAGTAGCTCAGAGCTAATTTGGTTCATTTCCAGGCTGAAAGTCTCCAAAATGTCCTAAGAAAGTTTTTTTGGCAAAAAGCTCAAGTAGTCAATGGGTTGAGAATACTCGGTATATTCTCATGTGGAAGTGTGGAATATCTTTCCTTTGGGTCATGTACAGGAAAATTGATGGTTTTTCATATGGGCAGTTACTAGCAGCACAGGTGTCAGTGAGTTCACAGTACCTGGCTCATGTTGTGATTGCTATTTTCAACAGTCCCTGAGTCCATACCCGAGTTCTCCGTTAACACCAGATTCTGAAGAGGGATTCATAATGAACATAAGGGAAGAGGGTAGATCCACAAGGGTGCGAAACAGACCAAAGCCTCAGCCTGCAAAGAAGACAAGGGTCAATGCTCAGAGGTATGGTACTACTGTTTGTAGGTAGACTTGCTTGTGTAGGTTTCTTTGTTTTACCTTTTACTAAGCTCGCAACTGTATCATATGAATAATGGGTATTAGTATAATTTCAGAGCTGAGCAAAGAGTTTCCAGCAATCTGATTGGTCGAGTGGTTCCTTATGATGCTATATAAACCGCTCCAGGTGGTTTATATAACATTTGAGGCCTGTTTACTGAGCCTGCCACCTTTTGCTATCTTGGCAAGTAAACATGGCGGGTAGTTGGTGAATGGATTTTTAATCTATTCAGAAGTTATCACTTTAAGTCCAGGATATTTGAAAGGATGGGCAATTTTCACAAAGATTGCTGTCATCCTTGGACCAAAAAAGTCATTTCAAGAACTTGTTTTCAAGGCAGTTAAGAATTGTAAACGCAGTGGTTATGTTGACTGCCAGCAGTTCGGATCGATTGACTGAAATCTGTTTTTGTTTTGAGACAATGATAACAACTGTGGATGAAGTCAACAATGATGAAACAAAGGTACCAGAATAATTTATTTTTCGTGGTGTTTTGCTTGATTGTTTTAATGGCAAACTCGATGAGTAAACTGATTCACAATCAATGTAAGCTTACGTGTGAGGTACTTGTTAAGAGTTCATAGATGCATACATGTTTGCAAATGAACAATTGGCTCCCTGTTTTTATGTTTTAATCTGTTATTCCCTGTTGTTCAGCTCTAAAATTATACTAAAACTATTATTCGCCTAAGGCTCGGTGAATATTGTTGAATAATCCATTATTGGATAATATTCACCTTGCCTTCGGCGAATAATTGTTAAATAAGGTGTGCTTTGATATACAGCTTTCATCAGAATATGGCTTTCATTTGAAGATACCATCCTGCAGTTTTCAAATTCTTTTATTCAGTTTCACTTTGGAAGGAAAATGGCAAACTTGGCTAGAGGGAATGATAATTGAACTAAAATTGGAAAGTTACCTACACAATGTAAAGATCTGAATAAAATTCCTAGTTTCTTATAATATGTATCTTGCAGAATTTGTGCACAGCGCTATACAGTTATCTTTTTGCTTACGGTCATGTCCTTGAACAGAAAAGAAATTGAGTTCTATGTTAGCTAAACATACATGTATTACTGTTTTAAATATATGTAACAAGTGCATTCCCTGTATCATGTAAAATGCCACTTGAGTTCTATACAAGAGGGTTATTTGTTTATTTCCTCTGTTTTGTTCACATAATCCTCTTGGAAATTGTCCAGTCTAAAAGACTATTGATCACAGATAGATAATCTTGTTCCCAAGGATGATTGTTTTCAGTTAATGCTATTAGTATTTGGACAGTTACCAAAGTTTTCTCTTTCTGTTTTTAGCTCCAAAGAAATTAATTTGGCAATGTCTATTTCTTTGGTCAATATCTATGGTGTAAATGATGGCTGTCATTCTGCACAATGACCTTTGCATTGATGTTAACAAGTTCCACAATTTGTTGCCATGGATGTTGGGTTTCCTATGTAATGTTACACTCTTCCTTGAGGAAATATCAATTAACCTTCAGTCCTAAAACATGCATTTTCAGTTTGTATATAAACCAATTTAATTAGTCAAATTTTGAAGGGACATCAATTATTACATGAATATTTAATTTATCTTGTAGAGTGTAAGTTTTAGTTATTTAGGAAATTAATTCAACAATCCAAGTGTTAAGTTAAGAAGGAGGATTTTGTAGAGGGTATGAAAAGGATTTCTGTTTGATATGAAGGGGATTCCACCATAACAAGATGTTGTTTTTATCTATTGTTTACTCACTTGGCCTTGTCTGATTTAGCTGTTTGTGTGTCATTTATTTTCAGTAAGCTGAAATCTCCTATCAAAGCTTCCCCAATTGGTTCCTGCACAGAAAGTAATCGCGAGAACCATGATATAAGTACAGATCATGAAAATTTGTTGGTAAGAGCGCATCATTCTTAATGCAATAAAAATTTTATGTTAGCAACAATTAATTTAACACGAAATGACAATGAGCTTGTTTATATGGATGTAAACCTGGTTCTGTTTGTAAGGGTAGAGAGCCTGACAATTCATATTGTTTAGATACTAAAATACTATTACACTTCATACAATTTACTTCAACTTCAGCATGCTAAAAAGCATTCAATGTTACCATGAACATTTGCAGGTGTCCTGATCTAGGAGAATGTCATTTTTTTTTAAAGTTAGCCACCACAAAAAGTATATCAATGCAAAGCTTATGAAGTGTATAATTGGATCAAAATTAGTTCCTAAAATGGAGTCAAAATAAGTGAATTTGTTGTAGATGACCCTTTGTTCTAATTCCTTTGTTTGCTTATATATATGTGTGTCATTGAATGACTGTATTATGTAGAAATGTTACAAATTCTTCATAAAGGCAAGGTTGCAGTAACATAACTATAAAAACTCACAATCCACTCATAATCCACTCATATTGTGCATTTCCTAACAGGAGATCTCACCCTACTCTATGACTCTGGATGGGTCAGGCCAAATTCTGTATGACAACTTAACATCTGATGGCTTTGGAGTAACAAAGAGACCATTGACAGACCCAGAAGATGAATTGTAAATATGTCTTCATTTTTAAATAGAATTGTCTTATTCCTATCTAATATTAGTTCAACTAGCAAATTACTGATATTGTTATTAAGAAGAGCAGTTCTGTTCCTGCTACAAGCTTTGCTGATTGATGTGTTTTAAAATATATATCATGTGTAAAGCTTCAAGCTGGTTGGGAAGCTGTTGCAATTTATGATTCTATTTTTTGTCATATATGAAGTGAAGTGAAGTTTCTTAATTTTATTATGAAAAGTAAGTTTGAAGAAGCGATGGTAAATGTAAAAGAAATGGAAAATAGAAAGGGGAGATTGAGAAAGATTTTTATCAGTTAACATGAACAAGTTGTCCTTGGTATTTCTGATAAAACAGACTCCAGCATACAATTAAGCAATAGCAATAAGCCTTTGTGCATTTGTATGTGTGTATACAGCTTGATTCAAACACCATACTGAGTTTGAGACAAAGGAAATTTATTTGAATACAAGTTGTATTGTAAGTAATTTGTTTTCTTACCAACCTAAGAGCCCACTCAAACTCACTTGATTGTAAGAGGCTGTGTAAACATTATAAAGCAACTGTTTTTATCTTAAAAAACATCAATAATGCAAATATGACAATGATGATACTGTAACCATGTTTACACATCTGTGTAGAATACCTGCCTGTCTAGGTAGGTTAACTTTTGATTTCAGCTATATTGTGTTCCTTGTCTTCAGGTTGGTTAACCTTTTTTTCAATTAATCCCTAGTCAAGGGTAATTGACTAGCCCATTGACGCCTGAATGAAATTGCCTGCCACCCACCCCTTATTCCCTGGCATTTTTTTAGAGTATTTCAGAGCGAGTGAAAGCACAAAAATAAACCATATGTGCAGTAACCAGACACAAGATCAGGTTTCAAGATGTCATTCATTTAGAGTCAAATGTTTGTAAAAGACGAAAAAAACAAGCCAGTTATTGTGAGATCAATCGTATTTCAACTGTGTTAAATTAGTGCCCATTTAATTCTTTCCTGATTTGTTTTGTAGTAGCTGAATAAGACTTCAAAACATATTTGAACAAAGCGATTAAAGAACTAAACAAACCGCCTTGTGGTCGCCATAAATTAAATGTGCATAAATCCAGCCTGAAAGTTGCTGTTCGCTTTTAAAACCTAAAATTCGCAGATACATGGGACTAAATCAAAGAAATGCAAAAGGAAGTTCAATAACAATAAATTTTCATTCAAGCGGAGGCGAAGAAACCTATTTAAAAGAAAAAAATCCAAATTTGTAAACGTGCCTTCAATCATGAGCACATGTTCAAATTAATTCTTCACGCTAAAGTGCAAGCTTGAGTTTTTACCGACGGCTTTTGCTGTCATTTTCACATCCGTGGCTTTACCAATCGTTCTAAAAGTTGAATTCAACTTCGAAGTAATAATGTACATTACCATTTTTGTTCTCAAATCCAAAAAGCTGTTTAAATATGTGATCTGTCGTCAAAACTTATTTGAAAGTGCTCCGATGTTTTGCGGCGATAGTAGGAAAAAAACTTCTTCACCAGAAAGGTTTGAGGACTTTGTACTCTGCGATTTTCCGTTCTGAGGCCACCTAAACATTGATTTGTATTCTTTCTTTCTATTTTGAAAACCAAAGCAGTAATTTCTCCATGTTAAGAATGAAAACAAGACCTTGGAAGTTTGAGATTTGGCCCGCAACGCGCCATGATTTACTGCACTGTTCGAGTGCACGATTTTAAGAAGAAAAAACCATCTCTCTAGGACCCCAAAAGTCCTCTAAAAATATGCTCAGAAAGTCCATTCTGATTGGTTTATTTGTTCTAAAGAACAATCGAATAAGAGAACCAAAGAGTCTTCAGGGAGGGTAGGAAAGTCAATTGTCCCCATGTGTATTTTTTCAGGCGGTTACGGGCAGCACAGGGAAATGGCAAGGTTTTTTGCATGGGCGGTTACGGGCGGCACAGGCGTCAATGGGCTAGGAATGGATTGGAATAAAAGCAACTAACTCGGAAAAAATGAACCGCATACACACTGTAGGTGATATAAAATTAGAGTGGACCTAGACAAGTGACAGCATGTGAAGCTTACTGCACATTCTTGGCATCATAATCAAACTTCTTTTATTTAATGCTACTCTCCTACTTAACAGGGCAAGGAACAAAGTTTGTTCATTCTGCAATTGCGGTGTGGAAAAACGTATGTTTCATGGTAAACTCCAGAGATATGCACCGACACCTGGATTCGACCCTGTCAAGAAGCTACATAACAGACACAGACAGAATAGTGGCTGTGACTCTTTTAGGGACAGACTAGACTTAGATCCTTGTGATTCTGGACAGTTTATTGAAGATCATCCAGAGCCTCAGCCTGTCGTAACTCGCCGTGGACCTGGGAGACCACCTGGGCGTGGCAGGCGGAAGGGAATAGTTGTTGTGGGTTTACCTTTGAGAACCGGTAACCACGACCTGACGGTTGATAAGACAACATATGGAACTGTGAAAGAGAAGGAGCTGAGTGATGTGTTTGAGGATGACGCTTTCACATGGGCTCATCACTGTTGTGCAGCATGGTCAGAAGGAGTTAGCCAGACTGATTCTTATGATTTGATCAATGTTGATAAGGCTGTTGTCAAGGCTTTGTCAGAGGTATGCGATTTCGCATTTTTAGCAGGGAAAGTAGTCAATATAGTTTCCTTTTTTCCTTTTCAGATACAGTATGATGTTGTCTTAAAAATCTTTGCATGCCATATTCTAATCTCTGTAAAAGAAACACCGGAATACATTTGCAGTGACTGTCAGAAATCAAGAATTTCTTTCTGTCCGCTTTCTTGTGTTCTTGCAGCATGTGTAGAGTGAAAGTACTGTAATTAATTTTGACTATATGCATTAATAATGCTTTTTATTCTACAGCGATGTAGTCATTGCAATCGATTTGGTGCAAGCGTTGTTTGTCAAATTCCACGGTGTGGGAAAACCTATCATTATCCCTGTGCAGCAAGTAGTGGTTCTTTTCAGGTGTGTCTTACTTCTTGAGTACCAGAAAAAGACTGGAGTAACTTATTTTTGTGTCTCAGCATTGAACTTTCATTGGATACATGCAATTGAACTTTAATTCAGTTGTTGAAAACTTTATAATGTAGAATTCTCTCATTCTCTCACTTGCTCTGAATGTCCAGAGACAGTAAGGATAATTTGTGTTGATGTTGTTCAGGGTTAAGATTTAGTGTTATTTAACAGTCAGGGTTTAAGTGTCACTTAACAATTAAATGATGAGCTCAAGCTTTTTTGAAGTGAAAGCTAACAAGGCATTAGTTTGTAGTAGTATTTGTACTAGTATGCCAGTGAAATTCTTCTAATGCTTGAAACAGGTGAGGTGGTACAAATTGGACTGTGTATTGTATAAAGCATTTTACATGGAGTGAGTGTAACATGTTTTTAAAACTGCTAATAAGCTTTTTTTTTCCCTCTGGCACAGGATATTAAATCTATGACCATGTTGTGCCCAGATCATTTGGAAGATGCAGGACGTCTTGGTAAAGATTAATTTGCTACACTATTTTTTTGCAGGAATGTGCCCATTTAATGCGGGGCACACCTGAAAAGGAGTGAAGTTTGAAGTGATATTAGAAGGGAATAATTGTTAGGATTAAAATTATGGGTTGGAAACACTACCAGACAGTTGACCCCCCTTCCCCCCCCAAAAAAAAATGGGGCCCCAGGTTGGTAGGGGACTGTTTGTTATTCCAATATGCAAATGTGGCTGTAATCGAACGGCTCTTGCTTTTTGAGTTTTCCTAACAAAGCTAGTTATTGTTTTGTCCAACAATACTTCACAAAAGAAACAGTTAGAGGTGAATAACAAAGAAATACCTATGCACGTATACGAAGAAAGGCCGTGTTAAGCGACATCAAAACAGCCTTCGCATGTACTCCTGCCTTGGGTGGACCGGTGAGGGTGGGACTCTGCAGAGACTGCTGCCCATAACTCAGCCCCATGAGGGGGGTTGGGGGGGGGAGCGGAGATGGAGGAGCATTTTACTGAAATAGTTTTTTAGATTCTTTTTCATTGTTATATAAACATGTTAAAATGCTTTTATAACTTTTACCAAGAATAGTAGACTGTATCTGGCCCGGAAAATTGGATGTAGACAGGGCTTGAAATAAACTTTTTGAAGTACTGGTCCATTGTCCAGTGCATTCAGATTTTCACTGGACAAAATGCAAGTTGTACTGGCCAGGTGCTGGAGCACTTAACATTTTCAGAAATTGTTAGTACTAAGTTCTTGAAGCTTTGTCATTGCGATAAGTTTTCCCGAAGTCCACACCGTGTTTCATTTCAAGTTCACACAGATTTTTTTCATAAGTAGTGAATGACAGCTCTACTTGAGCCACAAAGTAAGCAATCTAAAACAACTTTTTGAGTTTGTTTTGAACCTCCTTGGACACAATCTGGGCAGCTCTTGCTAAAGGGGCAGCCACTGTTTTTGGGCACGGCGGGGTTTGACCACATTGTCGTGACCAGTTGGGATATTGTGGGATCGAATCGTATCGGTCTTTAAATTTGTACATCCCCCAGGGCTCATCCTCCAGTAACAAAGGAAGACGAAGCATTTGACAAGTTGCCATGCTCACCACACCACAAACAAAACATTTTCCCATTATCATAGTCCAGCCAAGGATACAACTGCTTCCACTTAACTCTGAATTTTCGTAATGTAGTCGTAACCTTTCCCCTTTCTCATCTTCTTGCTTGTCTTTCTCATCTTGCTTCTCTTTCTGATTTAATTTAAGCTGTTCCACAGTTTTATCTTCATTCTCATTTCTTGTTTGTTTTGAAACACTCGCGAAAAATCAGACAACCGCTTCTGTGTCATAATTTTTGAAGCAAAACATAACAAAATGGTGACAGTGGGAGCCACATGTTAAAGATGTTTATTTCATCTGTCCGAGAATGACTGAGTACAACTAGAACCAGTTCCAAGACAAAATACCCGGCCAACACAACAGATTTTAACATGGCGGAGACATTCCCATTTCGCATGTGGCAACTGGCATTCATTTGTGAGAAATTGACATTGTAAAGTTTTCTAAGTAACATATGCAAATAATTCCCAATTAATCTGAAACGTGAAGTCACATATTAAAGAGTTCCTTCAGGCCAAAATGGCCTGTGTTTCCAAACTTTTACAGGCCAAAGTGTGAGTTTTACTGGCCAATGTCCAGTTGACCACTGTTAGTGTCGAGCCCTGTGTAGATGTCAAGAAAGCTCCGTAATAGTCAGTCATTAAGGCTGGGGTACACTTGAAAAGGAGTGAAGTTTGAAGTGATATTAAAATGGAATTCTTAGGATTAAAACGGGTGGGAAACACTACCAGACAGCTGAGCCCCCAAAAGAGAGCCCCAGGTTGGTAGGGGACTGTTTAGTATCCATCTACTGATTCTTGACTTCAAATTTCAATTTTCGGAATCCATCAAATCTTCAACATTTGATATTTTCTTCAATTCAATCTATCCTTTGAGAAAAAAATCTCTTTCCCAAAATGCCCAAAAATTACCCAAAAATTTGACAAAACAACAGTGACAAACAGTGGTTAATGAAATAAGCATAGACATTGAGTGTCGCGTGAAACGTGACTGAGATATTGGCAGAAAGGCTGTGTTAAGTGACGTCATAACAGCCTTCTCGTTTCCCCCCACCTTTCCTAAACTTAAAGTGCTACTATGATCAAAAAATCATTTCCTTGTTTTCTTCCGATTTTGAAAGCGTGTTCGCTTAACACCTATCTGGCAAAATTTAGAGCTTTGAGTTTGATCCGAAGGCTGTTAATTTTGAGTGTAAGTTTTGGATTTGACGGCCCACCATTACTCATGTTCAAAACTGACTGTTAGGACATCAGAGGGTTGGATCTAGAGAAAATGACGTCATTTACTCACTAGCTTAACATTTCAGCATGTAAACACAATTTGTTATATATGCAAAACACAAGTTTAAAGGTCTGAAAGCCCAAAACTTCTGTGTTACATATTAATGCATTGCATTCGTAAACTGGTGAGTCTTTGACATCACAAAAGAAGTAAGCGTGCGAACGTGACTGTGAGCGTGACGTGGGAGCGGTGATGCTGCAAGCTGCTAGTAGCGTGGGCGTCGGGAGATGAGCGAAAAGAGAGACTGCACTGGTTTCATACAACGATTTGGATGCCCGGCACTCTGGTGATGGAGTAATTCTATTGGTCGGTCTACGAAGTTATGATGCCCATCTGTCAGTAACTTTTATAAGTGACATGCAACACATGCCAAAGCTTTGTTGTAATGTTTGTCTCCTATGGTGCAACTCCAACGGTTCGTGACATTTGCCGCTCTATTTCGAATTTCGATCTCCCGACCTTTTTATTAGTTTTATGTTTTACGTTTTTTTTTAAGGACAGTGGTATTAGGAGGACTCTAATTCAGAGTATAGCCATTTGACGGAGCAGGATGAACATTTTTGAGAAGTCATTTTCGTGGTTTTAGCTGCAATCTGTCGAATAATTCATCATATCTTACCGGATATAGCTTCAACAAATTCCCTTTAACAATTAGGTACAAGGGTGTCATATTCAAAACAGGGCGGAGGTGTCACTGATGTTACCTGTCAAAGTAGCATCCAAATCGTTGTATGAAACCAGTGCAGTCTCTCTTTTTGCTCGTCTCCCAACGCCCACGCAACTAGCAGTTCGCGGCATCGCCGTTCCCACATCATGCTCACAGTCACGTTCGCACTATAACTTTTTTTGCATTCTTCCCCACAGATTTTAGAGGAAACGAGAGACTGCTTGCAGTCTAAGGGGCTCTAACAATCTTATAAGTTTTCTTCCTGCGTTTATGGGGACTTGAAAATGATGTTATGACAAACAGCAAAGGGCAAAAATGAAACTTTTACGGTCTGTCTTCAGCTGTTTGTCCTGTGTGGCGAGTAGTGTGAAGCGGTTTGTATTTGCTGTGAAAGTTAAGAGACTTTTTTTTTATTTTTTGATCTTTTTTTGAGAATTAGTAGAAAAGAACACAAAGTGAGAGGTACTCTTTGTTGTTTGAGATCTGCTGTGAATGTTTTGCTGAAAATCTCTTTTGTTTTTCTCTAGCGGCCAGTGAAGCAGAGTGTGTCCTCTGTGGGGAAGCTAAAGATTTTGGTGAACAGATATTCTGCACTAGTTGTGGCCGTCACTATCATGGCCGCTGCTTGGAGCCATCTGTTGATTTGACCTCACTTATCAGAATGGGCTGGCAGTGTCCAGACTGTAAAGTGTGTCAGGGTTGCAGGTTGGTATTGATCAAAATTGCTTTTTTCTAACATGATGGAGGCAGAAAACAGAATAGTAGTCATAGTTATCATAACAGATTCTTGCAGTGCAGGTTTCTAAATAACTTTTATTGGGCTTCACTTGGTCCTTTTACCATTATTTATTTTTGTGTATGGTATACAGAAGCACTATCTTAATAGGAAAAAAAAAATATGTGCAACAGTTGGTTTGTCTCTCTAAAATCTGGCAGACAGTAACATCTAACATTGACTCTGTAGGCAACCTGGCGATGACAGTAGGATGTTGGTATGTGATTTGTGCGACACTGGGTATCACACCTACTGTCTTGACCCACCAATGAGCACCATACCCAAGACAGGCTGGAAGTGTCTGGTGAGTGACTGTTGTGCTGTAAATGTTGGTTGGGTGATCTGCCTCTATTGTAGAGGGTATTCAGGTTGTGAGACCAAAAGAGATGGTCATGATAGATACATTCCCTCAATCCACGGTAAGGAAAAAGATGGCGACTGGTACATTTACCTATAATGCTTTGCGCACGAAAACTTTAAAAGAGCGTATAAAAATACGAAGGAAACTTGTAAGTCATTCAAACTCGACAAGAGCAATGCTGTTAGTATAGGAACGACTGCTTTTAAACCATATCTTTCTATATGCCCATTGGGCTTAGTTTGGTTCGCAAGGTATTGTGGTAAAATGTACCGCCGCCATCTTTTTTCTTATGGTCAATTGGAGATGCAAGAATATGGAGAGATCAGAAAAGTCAATTTGTGGACACTTGGGTTCAAAGAAGTCTTAATTTGATGATTTTTTTCTACAGAAATAACATTTTTCTGCCCTGTGATAGGCTCTTTACCTTTAAAGTGTTTGTTACATGTTTTTGAAGCTGCCATTTATAGAACAAAAGTCCACTTTTTCACAGGGTTGCCGTCGATGTGAAGACTGTGGCTCAAATACCCCTGGGGGTGGACCTACTTCTCGTTGGCACCACAACTTCTCTGTGTGTGACAGTTGCTATCAACAACGCAACAAAGGTCTTTTTTGCCCATTATGTGGGAGGGCTTACAGACAGTTTACTGATGTTGCCATGGTGCAGTGTCTTTCCTGTGAGAAGTGGGTCCATGCTAGCTGTGATAACATTGACAAGGATGAATATCAAAAGTACAACTCTAAAGATCTACCATACTTCTGCCCCAACTGCAAGCCAAAGAAGGGTTCACTACAACTTTTGGTAAGTGGTATTTTGATTTATTCTTTCTTTTCTTGAATTTCCCAATGCCTACCTTTGTTGCTATCCGCTATACAGCTGTTACAAGAAAGGTTGTCCTATAAAAGTGTTAAAGCGTATGCAACAAAGTTGAAAGGTATTATGGGCAATGCTGGCCAATGGTTACTTGATTGAAGCTAAAGGCATTTTATCATGATAGAAAGAGAGAGCGTAAGCAAGTGTATTTGTATGTTTCCTTCCTGAAACACAGTTTACCTCAATCAAGGAACACTACCTATAATACTAATCGGCATTGTCACATTCACTTTTACGCTTGTGTGGGACAACCTTTGTTGAAAGAGCTGTATATCTGTTACAAGTCAGTGTTGGGTTACTTTGGCCATACTTTTTAGCCCTTTTCAGTTTCTCTTGCATTCCATGCAATCTTGAGATGGCATTTTTGGTTTGGGATGAGATGATCACAATGCACCTTAAAATTATTGGATTATCAAGGTAGTAGTGTCTATTAGTTATTCAAATTACATTTTGAGATGTTCCTTGAAACCATTATTCATGTTGGCATTTTTAGGACAAGAATCACGGAATTGAGCTTGGATTTAATGAACGGCATAATGTCATGGACATGAACTTGGACTGTCCACCAGAAGAAGACAAGCGCACGCTGACAATGGCAGGTCGCATGAGCCCTTGCAACGAGGATGAGGACCTTCTTCTTGATTCTCACCTGGATGATTTGAATGCCCTGCGGCCTTTTGATCATGTTCTTGATGATACAGAGACAATTCCAATGCCAAACCTTGATAACATTGAGCCTGAGAAGTTACCCTTAAGTGAGAAACTACCTTTGGATGAGGAAATGGAAGTTGTGAAGTCTGATGAACTGGACATGTTATCATCAGCTGCTGGCCTGTCAGAGGCGTGCTCATTACCATCCTTCTCTGTAGCTAGTCAGTTGATGGACAGACATCTGTCAGTTCCAAAAGCTCCACCTCCAAATTATTATCAACCTCGTCACTCACTGATTACACCTCCAAAGTTACCAGGAAAGAGAAAGCTGACTAGCAAACTAAAGGTTTGTTCATGTATTGATTAAACATATGCACTATCAACCCCCCTCTCCCAAACAAGTGGACTCCTTTTTAGTAAAAGGCATAATTACATGGGCATAGTTAGAATGGGTATAGGGAGACTGGCAACTGTTCCTTGTGGGATGTGTCTGAGTGAGTAGTCAATCCTCTCTAATGGTCATCTGGTGGAACATATCCTTTCCAAGGTAGCGTAGCTCCTCTAGTCTGGGGAGGCTGAAATTGTAACCTCAAGTAAGATTTCAGGCCAGACATTTAGTGGCTAAAAATTACAATCATCAAGTCAGTTGAAATCAAAACACAGAACTCTTCAGTGGTTTCCTTTCAGATGATTGTGTGTGTTTCTTTCTGCAGCCCAAGTCTGGTGGGACTCCTGCACGAAAGAAATCAAAGCATGGTAAACCAGGCCCAGGTCGTCCGCCTAGTAAACTAAAAAACAAAGCAGCGCCTCAGACATCACCTGGAAAGGAGAATGTGGTGAGTTAAAAATATGTTATATTTATAAGTTCTCACTGGACCTCAGGTGACTTTGTTGAAATGAAAAGAAGAATGAGTCAAGAAACCTTTGTTTGGATTGTAAGCTTTTGACATTGATCACTTAAAAACCTAGTTTAGGCATGTTGTTACCTATAAACTGTGCTAAAACCATGATTTCTCTTTAAACACACTCATACTCTTTTATTGGCCTGGTGCTGTTGCATTAGTCTGTAGTAACTGGAGTACTCTTATCTACAGCCCAAAGCTACCAATGTGACAGACCACACAAGCAAGGAAGATGAATCTGAAAGCCTGCACACAACTCTTGTACTGTTCTCAGCTAATGATGAATTCACCACTAAACAAGATATGTGTCTTTGTTGTGGCAGTTTTGGCAAGGGTCCAGAGGGACAGCTAATAATGTGTTCACAATGCGGCCAATCTTACCACCCCTACTGTGTTGGTGTCAAGGTAATATACCTTTTCTCTGATTCAAGAGGAAAAGTTATTATTTTCAGAACTTTTGTTGGGATGGATTAAGTGCTTCAGAGCAGCCACTACAACCTTAAATGGTTACTTTCCCTCTTTCTAACCTCCCTAGAATTACAACACCCATGTGCAAGCAAAAAAGAAAAAAATAAACACCACTTAAATTTGCTATTCTGTGTTGACTAGGAGCAGTAGGAAAAAGTCAATTTTTATGTTTTCAAGACTTGCTTTTCACTGCTTCTGAAAAGCAAAAGCTTGAAAAATATATGCAAAGATAATAGTTCAAGTATTGTTTCAAATCACTCTGGTGATTGTCTCCTCTAGTCTTGTTCAAAGTTCAGTTGTCCTAGCTTTTAAAGTGCTACTGAAACAAAATTTTTGTGTCCTCTTTCATTCACCCAATCTATAGTTTTAAATGTACTTAAAATCATTAGTTATCGATGACTTTGTAAATTTACCGACAAACTCAGTTTCTTTGACACTTGCTCAGGTCTTAAGTTACGGAAAATGGGAAGAAATTTGAAGCAGTCGCTTGAAGTCCCTATTTTAACATGTGAACTTTATGCTTTTACAAGAAAAGATCTGTGTTTTGCTACATGTTGGCAAGTCTTTTGCGAAATGTTTATTTAGCGTTCTTAAGATCGATCTTCAGGATCGTCGAAAAAATGATATCTCCGGTTATATTTGACACAGATCATTCATTCAAACGGTAAAATGCTCTTTGCTTGACAAAATAATCATTTGCCAAAGTTTCTATGGTGCGCTGGTCAGGTTTAGTATTTTTTACTTCAAGGAAAAGTTCTGTGTTTCGGCACGCGTCGGTAAGACTTGGAGATGTTTGTTGCCGAAGTCCCAAAGTATGTATCTTCGGTTATATTTGGCACGGATTGTTCATTCAAATGGTAAAGTGCCCTTTCTCTAACCAAATAATTGTTTGCCAAGTTTCTGTGGTGTGCTGCTCACATTAAGTTATTTTTTAATGTCAAGGAAAAGTTCTGTGTTTCGGCAGTCGTGTTGGCTAGTCTGTGACTTGCGAGATGTTTACATTGTGTAAAGCATTCCGAAGACCTTGTTGAAAATATTACATCTCCGGTTATATTTGACACAAATTGTTCATTCAAACGGTAAAATGCTCCTTCTTTAACCAAATAATTGTTTATCGAAGTTTCTTTGGTGAGCTGCTGAGGTTAACTTATATTTTTTTTACTTCAAAAGTTCTGTGTTTCGGCACGCATCTGCAAGTCACTTTCAAAATGTTTGACCTCTTCGAAAAAATTATATCTCTCATTCTCCGGTTCTGTTTGACATAAATTGTTCATTCAAATGGTAAAATACTCTTTCCTTGATGAAAGAATTGTTTATCGAAGCTTCTACAGTGCACCGCTCACATTTTGTTATTTTTATCTTTCTTCAAGGAAAGTTGTGTTTTGGCATAAGTTTCCAAGTCGCTTGCTTGGACCTTGTTTCCTTGTGTCGGAAAAATGTTATCTTTCGTATCCCTGGTTCTATTTGACAAAAAACAATAATTTTTTTATTTAACAGCAAAATAGTCTCCCTTTTAATAATATTCAGTAAGTTATAATTTTCTGTCAAAGTCCCCAATTACAAAAGGTTAATTTCAGCTAACATTTTGGTAAGTCCGAAGACATTCAAAATAATGAAATTTTTTTCATGCTCTGTGGCAAGAAACAATGATCTGTTAAGAAAAGAAGAAACAGCAGGTTAGCTCATAAATACAAATGGGGCATACACACATGTACTGTATACACGTATGTGCATATAAGCATACGTGTATATGCTGACACGAATTACGCATATATTTTGGTTCAGATCTATCTGAGCTGCACTGTACATAAAATATCCTGGAAATCTCCAATTAAATAGCCTGAAAGGCCCCAGGATCAACTCTCCACCTCTGCTTTACAGCTCCAAGATTTCCTAAAGACAAGTTTTGGGGGGCTTCAAACACTAGTCTTTTCTCACAAAATCGGTAATGTAACCAGTAATGTTACTAGGCTGTTTTGTCTGGGCCAAGATGGCCATCAATTTTGGGCTCAACCAGCCAACTTCATTCAGCTGAAAGCAGGTTTCGCTTACTGTATGCAAAAAAAGTTGGCAGTGTTTCCAAGTAAGGTTCAAACTTTGTTATTAAGCAAAAATCTCACGCACGAAAATTTTGTTTCAGTAGCACTTTAAATGTAAAAATTTGCATTTTGTAAACTTCTTTTGGCTATTCAAAAAGTAGTTTACATGTCATGTGTAGTTCTAGTGGATGTGTGCTGCCTCCTGAGGTAGTTTGCAGGAATGCCATTTAACTGGGGAAACTAACATTTCCAATGGATTTATTACTCTTCCCAGTAGACTGCGACGCCTACGAATTTTTTTCCGCCTTCCAGAGTAACATTTTTAATACCGCAAGTTTGTTTCAAATCAATCACGAGGTACATTGAAATGCACCACATGAGGGCATTTTTTCTGTGTGGCGTCATGACTTTTTCGTACTACATGATATTCATTCACAACATGTTTATGTTCAAGAGAAAAGCTTACCGGGTGTTTTGCGTCTAAAAAAAACACTCTGAATTTGTCCTGATCATATTTTATCTTCAGCTGATAAACAGCGGCCATGCTGACAGTTCCATGGCAGACAAAAACCACTATAAGTTTTTTCTCTTGAAGATAAACATGTTGTGAATGAACATCACATAGTACGAAAAAGTCATGACGTGACACACAAGAAAAATATCCCCACGTGGTGCATTTCAATGTACCATGTGATTGATTTGAAACAAACTCGCGGCATCAAAAACGTTGCTTTGAAGGCAGCAAAAAAATTTGTGGGTGTGGGTCTACTGGGAAGAGTAATACATATAGCATGGTTACTATGCCTTTCAATAGCATGTGGACTCTAAAACCAACAAATCCATTTTTCACAACCGTCAATCAAATGTTCCGTGGCTCCTCCCAACTACTTCTGAGCACTGTTTCATTGTCTGAACTGTGCTCAAAGATTTCATTACTGCGCACTCAGCAGTAGTCAGAAGCTCGGAGGAACTGCTGAATATTTGATTGACAATAGTAAGAAATGCATTTGAATTTTAGAGTGCATGTTATTGAAAGGTGAAGTAAGAATTCAAGATTTCGCTCTTTACGAAGTTGCTGTCATACAGTACCACTCAAAGGTAGTTTACCACCCCTTGTCTGGTTTCTCGCAAGATGAGACTCTCACCTCCTTGAGAGACGAGACTCTTGTGAGAACCATTGAACACAGGCGGTCCAAGCTCTCGTTGTGAGGAGTTATTATTATTATTATAGTCTTTATGCGAACGTTCTGTGGCATACAGTAGCTACTGCAGTCGTCTGCTGTTACATAACGACTAAGTTTCATTACGCGAAATGTGACTCTGGCCTTTCAGCATATGGAGGTGTTATGTTACACTGGGTTGAAATTTACAAAGGTTAGTATGGGAAACAACGTTAATAGACATTTCATATTTTTGCAATTTCGTGACGGGAAATTTTGAATTTTCATATCTCTGGTTCTATAAGACGTAAGAAAGCGCTTGAAATGGGAAAATATTCCGTGGTTTAAGCTCTTATTAGAAATGAAATTCAATTTGACGTGCCAGACAAGACACCGGGTTTTTGCGAGTAGATTGTATGTATGTTATGGCAAGACAAGCGACACGTCAACATGATAATTCTTTTGACAATTTCACGACAAGAAGTTTCGAATTTTTATATCTCTGGTTTTACAGAGCATAAGAAAGTGCTTAAAACAAGAGAGGGTTAACATTGTGAGGCATCCGATGTAAATATCGAGAGAGAAAATTGTTGCCATGTTCTTTCAAACAAGACATGCAAGTCGTGTAATTTCGTAACGGGAAGTTTGGAGTTTTTATGTCCTTGGTTCTTGAAGGTGTAAGCATACCACACAATGTAATTCAGCTTGACTAATAGAGCATCAACTCCCTTTGATTGTGACGATAACGACCGAATTGAAGTCTGCGATTTTGCAGGACTGTTTGACAAATATTTGAACGCTACAATGTCTGTGGTAGCTATGTTTACCTGTGAACAGTAACTAACACAAAACGTGTTGAGCTGAATAGCCAATGCCTAAAACATGTATACCACAAACAGCCATCAAAACTAACAACAAAATAACTACAACAGGCGAACAATAGGCTAACTCATAAATACTAATGAATTTGCTTTCTGTGCATGTCAAAGACGCAAACGCGTGCATGTCAAAGACGCAAACGCGTGCATGTTTAACATGCAGGCGCGTTTTATGGGCGTAGTTTGGGCCCAATATCTTCAACCTGTACTGTAATTGCGAGAAAACAATGAATTTCTCATGACATGGAAAAGTTTGCCCTGTGAGAGCATCTGGATTTTCAGGCTCTTATTTCAGGCTCTTATTTTACACTTTGATTACAAAACAAATCGAAAACATGACATGCATGCATCCTTTAGTAACACATGTGGAGGACTTGTCCAAAGAGTAAATGGAACGTGAGATGGAACGCAGAAGAATTCAGTTTGAGTAACGAGAGTTTTGTTGATCTTAATTCAAGAAAGTTTAAGTCTGTTGAGAGATGGATGGAAAAATTGCCATCTTTTGGTGAAATTAGTTGTGTTGATGCTAAACTTGCGCAGCAACTATAAAGTTTAACAAACTGCTGTCTCTTGGTTGATTGATAAAAGGCTTTCACTCAATCGCAATTTTTTCGACTTTAGCAACAAAGAAAAAGCTGAGCTGAGTTCTTTGCATCGTTACGTTTTCTAACATACCTTTGTGATAAGAGTAAAACCATCAATACATTGTGTTCATTTGTCAAGAAAAATAGTACAGATAGTGCTGATATTGAGCAAATAAAATGATCGCTGTATCAATGCCATGTTTGTTGTTATGCAATACTTGTGCATGCAAGAATTGCGTTAGTAAGAGTGCACTCGGAAACTGTGTTCGGCCACCTTAATACAATGTTTGTTTTTATGCAATGCTTGTGTGTGCGCTGAATTGTGTTAGCAAGACCACACGCATAAACTGTGTTTGGCTTCCTTACTGCAAAGTTACCAAAGCCCGTCAGTCATCAAAAGGAAACAACAATTTGGTACACGGCTTTTGAACTGGTAAACCACTCGGAAGTTAAGAATGGTGTGTGTTTGCTCATAACATGACTTTAAACTCATTTCATTGATACTTTACTTCATGTATAAAGACCTTCCTAAATTAAAACAAACTGAAGCTAAGTGACTTCATTTAACCACTTTGTTCGCTTGGTGAAAGAAGCAACTACTATCGATCAGCACACTGTGGAAGTGATGAATGATATGTGTTTGATTTAAAACTGAGAAATTTGCAGCATATTCAGAGATACCAATCTCAAGCCACAAAGATTTGAGAATTTCAAGAGTTAGATCTTTTTGATACGAATGTGGTAAACAACAGAGTTGGGGGTGCTGGCGCTCGTAATCGAAGATTTATCAGATAGAGCAAAGTTCTGCCATGTTGCTGCAGTAGGCTACTAAAATCTCTTGAGAAGTTCAAGCAGCTGTACTTGCAGTTTTTTAAAGCTCTCGCAAGACGAGACTCTTGTCCCTCAAGATGCCATTCTCATCTCACGAGAGGGTGGTAACTTACTTTTGACTGGTACTGTAGAAATGAACTTAAAATATATACCTAGCACAAATGAAGTTAGTGATATTATGGAGGGTTAACATCTGGTACTTTAAGATTACAGGAATGGTGGCCTGTGTACTAACAAATTTTTGTTCTCCCACAGATAAACAAAGTGATCTTAACAAAAGGTTGGCGTTGCCTGGATTGCACCCTTTGCGAGGGCTGCGGTAAAGGAAGCGATGAAGCACGTTTGTTACTCTGTGACAGCTGTGACATCTCGTATCACACCTATTGCCTTGATCCTCCATTAGGACATGTTCCTCAGGGTGGATGGAAATGTAAATGGTGAGTCACATATAACACTCTACTGGTAGGCAGCCACCACAACCTGATCTTTATTGCAAACTCCGCAAAGCCGTGCACAGGTACTGAAAATTTCAAAATTATGCAAATAGAGAGGTTTGGGTATGCGGATCAATAAAAAAATAGTGAAATTCTTGATGTGGGTGAGTGAGAAAAGGTCAGTAATGGCAGAGACGAAGAATCGACTGCCTGCCTTTGGTCACATGATTTCTTCCCAGGCCATGCAGTCCTCGAGATTAAGGTAGCCAACTAGCCACAGACTAGTTAAAATTCCATTTTGGCTAATGGTTTTTGTGCTTTACTTCAATATGTAATTTATTGGCCCAAACAAGAATTGCGAATCAAAGAATGATTGACTTTTTTGTTTGTTTTTCCCCTGAGTAAAAAGCAAAGAACGACAAGCTGCTCGTGGCTAATAATAAGTTATGCCTGAAATCTTACAGAACTCTAAGGATCATGATGTTTGAAAAATTTGCAGTAGTTTGAAAATTTGAATGATGCCTTTATAATATGGATGTCTATGTTTGAAGTTTGTAAATAAAGTTAAGATGGAACAAATCACTCTGTTCATGAGAAATTGCAAATCAGCATTTTGAAAGAAAGGAACGTTTTTCTGTGAGAATTTCTCACTGAAGCAAAAACTTCGGCTTTCGTTGTTGTGCGACATCTGTAATTATAAATTTGATGCACATGATTGCAACGTATAGCAATAAGGTGGAATGAATTATTGTTTCCGAGAAAATTGTGAATCGGTATTTTGAAAGCAAAGCATGTTTTTTAGCGTGCCAGTTCCGAAGTTTTGATGGCGGTTGTGTGACAATCAAGGGCATGAAAACATTGTGCTTGCCAGTTGTTCATTCAAAGCATACTGCAAGCTATACAGGCTAGCATTTACCGTATTTACTCGTGTATAAGTCAACCTTTTACGACCAAAAAAATCAGCCCAAAAAAATCGCCCTCGACTTATATACGAGTCATACACAAAGACCTGACGAAGCAGTCCAAGAAATTAGCATAACAATTGCCTGAAGTGCATTCGGAAAACTAAGTTTACAAAATGAGTTCTAATTGAAGGCTTCAGTGGAAAAAGGGCGTTAGGTTTTTTACTCAAAAGTGAACTTTGTCAAAAACGTTCCAAATTTTGCATGCAGTTTTGTTTACGTGTGTCGAACAATGTTCTGCATTTTTTCCCCTGAAGTTTGCATCGTTTTTGAGATATTACGTATGCAAAAAACCCTGTATTTGCTGTCACGTCAGCACGTGACCGCAAAGACAGTAATTTCACTTCAAATCCAGCAAATTATTGGTCTTTCGCAACGCGTAACCTTAAAAAATGTTGATTTCAGGTTGAAACCATTACAATTTTGATTTCACGTTAACGTGCGACCGCAAAGACTTTAATTTCACGCAATGCACAAGCTAGACAATGTTGATTTCACATTATCACGCCACCACAAGGACTTATATAACCCTTAACAGTTAAGAGTTCCCAGTTTTATTAGAGTTAAGATTAGGGATTACCGCCCGAAACTAGGGTTAGCGTTGAAGGTTAGGGTTACGAAACAAGCAGATTAGGGTTACAGTTAAAATTCAGGGTTAGGGTTATTGCTTAGGGTCAGGACACGTTAGGGTTAGCACAGTGTTGAGGGACGGAAAACAATCAATGTGTAACGTTAAGACGATGTTGATTTCAGGTTTTTAAAACCGTTTAAACTCATTTCACGTTATCGCGCGACCGCAAAGACGTCAATTTCACTCAAATTACAGCCAAATCTATAAACTTTGATTTCACTTAAAAACGAGCAAACTGTCCATTACACGCAGCTCGTAAGCTCAAGAACGGAGATTTCAGGCCAAAATAGGTTAAAAAGTTGATTTCATGTGAAAGCCTGACAGCAAGGATCTTGATTTCACTTAAAAACGAGCAAACTGTCCATTCCACGCAGCGCGTAAGCTCAAAAATGGAGATTTCAGGCGTAAATAGGTTAAAATGTTGATTTCACGTGAGCC
>CM042752.1:19333376-19345865 GCA_022496165.2 Catalaphyllia jardinei
TAAGCTCAAAAGCGGCGATTTCAGGCCCAAATAGGTTAAAATGTTGATCTCACGTTAAAGGGTGACAGCAAGCACATTGATTTCACTTAGAAACAAGCAAACTGTCCATTCCACGCAGCGCGTAAGCTAAAAAACGGAGATTTCAGGTCTAAATAGGTTACAACGTTGATTTCATGTTAACCCTTGACGGTAAGCATGTTGATTTCACTTAGAAAACAACAAAATGTGAACTGCCTGCAACGTATAAGCTCAAAAATGAGGGGCTGACAGACTAACAGATTAACCCTTCCGTGCAACGTACAGGTCTCCATACATCTGCATGGCCGCTGATCCAAGAAGTTTAAAACACTACAAATCCTGCCGATTTAAAGAAAATCAACGCAACCTGGATCAAAGATCTAGGTTTCAATCGATTGCTTCCTCTTGGCCAATATTACGTTGGAATAAAAAAGGAAAAAAACCAAGCTCTGTAATTAGTTAAAGTGTGAGTTAATAAGTATTGTCTTGTCTTGCCTTACTGATCTTGTTTTGTCTTGCCCTGCCAACGTGATCGCAATGCATGCCGGGAAGGTTCTGTTACACCTCGTGCACGGGTAAACATGGCGGATGATACAAGAAAAAGTTTATAAGTCTAAAAGCAGTTCTCACTTTCCAAACTTTGATGCTACCAACGCTTGGCAAATGGGCCACAACTCACGACAGGCTTTTATTCTTGGGCAAGAACTGCTCTTGGACTTTGCTGCCTGGATCGACCTAACTTCAAACGCTGATAACTTGCCGCTTATATCAGTTGCGTTGGAAGTTAGAAAACACATTTTGCTTCTTTAAAACGTGTTGGTGACTTACGGGTTTATCAAGGCTTTATGATGCCTCTCAACCACCAGGCAGCCTCATTCATTTCATTCATCCTCTTCGTTCCTTGAGTGGAACATAAGGCCACGCAACAACAAACGCCATTCGTCACGGTCCAATGCTTTCTGCTCAACCCCGGTCCAGTTTGTCCATCCAAGATCTTTTCGTTCTGCCTCAATGGTTCTCCTCCGAGTGATCTTTGGTCTGCCGCGTTTTCTCCTGCCCTCAGGGGTCCAAGTGAGCGCGACTCGGCAGTTGTTATCCTTCTCTCTCCTCAAAACGTGACCGATCCACCTCCATCGTCTGACTTTCAAAGTTTCCGAGATGGGATCCTCTCCAGTTCTTTCATAGAGCTCACGATTAGAGATGGTGTGCGGCCAAAATATGCCAAGGATTCTTCTAAGGCATTTTCGATGGAAAACATCCAGGCGCTCCATGTCTGTCGATGTAACCCTCCACATCTCGGCGCCGTATAGGAGAATAGAAATCACACAGCTCTTGAAGATTCTCAGCTTAGTGTGCTTGCTGTATGTCTTAGACCTCCAGATAGGATTTAGAGTGGCATATGCTCTTCTTGCAATTGACAGCCTGCGTGTGATGTCTTCGTGTGACCCGCCAGCTCCGTGGACTGTGGCACCTAAGTATATGAAGGAGTTGACGTCTTCGACTTCTAAGCCATCAATGGAGATCGTGTTGGCGACCTTGGCATTTGTTCGTAGCACCTTTGTCTTGGTGGTGTTGATACTAAGTCCGGTATACCTTGAGACCTGATGGAGGTGGGTGCACTTCTCTTGGAGATCTTTGTACCGGCTGGAGAGAAGGGCTATGTCATCCGCATAATCTAGGTCCTCCAGGACTGTGGTTAACTTCCATCTCAGGCCTCGCCGTGTATTGGTGGTGTTCCTCATTACCCAGTCAATGATGATGTTGAATAAAAGACCTGACATAACACAGCCCTGCTTGACCCCTGTCTCTACAGGAAACCAGTCTGATGTTCGTCCATTTTCAACAACACAACAGGTGCTTCCATCATAAAGTTCTTGTATGATGTTAACGAAGTTGTCAGGAATGCCATAATGCCTGAGGATGTTCCATAGCTCTCTCTTCTTACACTATCAAAGGCCTTCTTGAAATCAATAAAACCAACGTACAAGGGTGTTTGCCATTCAGCACTCTGTTCTAAGATATTCCTAAGAATGAAAATCTGTTCACTTGTTCCTCTTCCTCTTCGGTAGGCAGCCTGTTCTTCTCGTAACTTATTCTCAACCCCTTCCTGCATCCTCATCAGGAGCATTCTGCAGAAGATTTTATATGGCACTGAAAGTAGGGAAATCCCTCTGTAGTTGTCACAGACAGAGGGATCACCTTTCTTAGGTATTTTGGCCAAGAGAGCTCTTTTCCAGTCAGATGGTGCTTGACATTGGTCAAGAGTCTGGTTGCAGATATTAAGAAGTTGGTCCAGGGCGATTGGAGGGCTGGCTTTTAGCATTTCTGCACTAATGTTATCCACACCGGGTGCTTTGCCGTTCTTCATACGTGATATCACTTGTCTCAGCTCTTGGATTGTGAAAGGGCTGGTATCCATCTCCATTGGTTCTACACAATCACCGAGCTCACACTCTTCAGGAAGGTCAATTTCCTCGTAGGCCACATTCAGGATCTCATAGAAGTGGTCTTTCCACCTTTCAAGCACTTCTTCCTCTTTGGTGATGACTTTGCCGTCTTTTGTACGTATTCCAGTGCTTGGCTTCTTGAGGGACCCACTTAATAGCTTTGTCTTGGTGTAGAGCTCTTTCATATTGTTTTGTTGTGCTGCTCTTTCCGCCTCTTCTGCGACTCTTTCCAAGGCTCGCCTCTTATCGGCTCGCGCTCTCCTTTTTACTTCCTTGTCCTTCATGTGATACATACGCTGTCTGGTTTCCTTCACTCGTTCTGAGCGGCAGTTCAAAACGCTCTGTTTTAGCTTTCGTCTCTCTTCAATACAGTTCCAGGTACAAGGGCTTAGCCAGTCCCTCCGTGATCTTTCCCTTTGCCCAAGTGTTTCAGTCGCCGTCCTACGATAGATGTCTTTGTACTCTGCCCATGTGTCATCTATGCTTTGGTGGTCGTTGCTTAGAGCCTCAAAACGGTTCTTCAGGGTGATGTAGAAGCTTCGCTTGTGCAGTGGATCCTTTAGCTTCGCGGTGTCGTAGATAATCCTTGTAGTTTGTTTCTTCCTGTTCCTTGCCAGCTTCAGACGTAACACATTTTGCTTCTTTAAAATGTGTTGGTGACTTACGGGTTTATCAAGGCTTTATGATGTCTCTCAACCACCAGGCAGCCTACAAGGTACTTAAAAACAATGCTTAAGATATTAGTCGAAAGAGCTGTAATGCATCACTTTTCTCTGCTTTGACGCTCGATCGAAACTCACATGTTGTGTGCTTTCGTCACAATAGCCTGTATAAAAAATGTCTCCAGATTCCAGCTCTATACGTAATTTCCTTAAATAGATATCTTGATTTTTCAAAGAACTAAAGGAACAGAACAAAAAATAATGGAGCGACCTCGTATCGAACCGGTGTCTCAGCAAAACAAATTCGAATCTGGCACGTTCAGCGCCTTACTTGCTTGCGCTAACGAAACAGTAGTACGAGAATGAAGCTATTATAGTGACTTCATCGCTTAGCGAAACAAAAGGTTTCATTTGTTTTCATTCAACAAAAGGTCCCCAGAGAATGCCCTTGGAAGAATGTGCAGAGCATTGTTTGACACATGTAAACAAAACTGCATGTGAAATTTGGAGCGTTTTTGACAAAGTTCACTTTTGAGTAAAAACCCTAACGCCCTTTTTCCACTGAAGCCTTCAATTGTGGTCAAGTTTCTTAGTTTTCAGCGCAGTCTTCTTCAAATAAAATTAATGTTAAATGCTTTAAACATAAACCTACTGGAGATGATTTCTATTGTGTCTTTTGATCTGTGGAGCATACATTTCTAGAGCTTCGCTGCTGTTAACAGTGCTGAACTTTGCGTTTTCATCGAACGATTACTGTAGCGTAGTGACCTGGCAAACTTCAGAAAGCACGTTTTCCATGATGGTGTTTTTATTGAGGGATCTTTTGAAGCTCTTCTGCGTTCCTTTGGTCTTTTTACCGTATCTAATCTCTTTTTAAACTCAACATCGAGATCAAGGTTAGTTAAATGTAAATGCAAGGCGATTTACTCCCATATATCATGAAATACTTTACTAGTAAATTGAAGAACTCGTATGTGCTTAAATCGTGACTAAACAAGTCTTGGTAAACTTCACAGCGTAAGATTACACCTCTGCTTTTTTTAATTCACCATGGTTTCAATACATTCTCAGGAAGTAAAGATTGACGTTTTGGGAAATTTCTATTGGTGTGAATTTTGTTTCTTTAACCATAAGTGATGAAAAATCTGATTTTTTACCTGGAAAATGAGGGGTCGACTTATACACGAGTTCGACTTATACACGAGTTCGACTTATACACGAGTAAATATGGTACTTGACTTGACTCGATGATGGATATTAGAGCATACTTGCTAGTGAAAAATTCTTTCTGACTAGTGAATCTAACCTGTCACAAGCCACTGGGCTAGCAAGGTTAAAAGTTAGTCTCGAGCCCTGCCATGGTAGTGCATGAGAACTTATTTGTCATAAAAGGTTGTTATTCCTTGCAGTGAAATACAGTAATAATCAGGTATTCCCATTTGTCTCACAATGTGGTCACTAGTGATGTAGATTGTGACGTTTCAACTGCATAGTGCTAGTCTTCATCCTCACTGTTTCCATGTCTAGTCTTTAAATCAATCCAACACAATATACAAGGCAGATACAACTATAGTGTAAAAACAGCTACAGTTAATAAGGAAACTCACCAGTTTCATTTTTGCTGTGCCAATTGCCATAAACATCATTCTTAACTTCTCTAATAATTAAGTTCAAAGTGTGCAACAAGGAGTACTTCATGTGTTGAAACTTCATTCACTTTCCTTTAACTGGTAAGTGAAGGAGTTCTAATATGTTTAATTTCAAAATATACAGATAATCAGTTGCCCAATTTCTTGAGAAAGGAGAAGGAGAGAACACATTATCAATTTGTTAGGGAATATTGTAGTGCCAACAGCTTTTGCTTCAATGAGAGGGTTACCAAATGTCTATTGTGAAAGAAAATAAAAATATTTGCACAAAATGAATACACAACGACCAAAACCACGAAATCTGCCTAATGCTTGATTAATCCATTGACTCCTGTCCTCCCGTAACCGCTTGTAACGAGCCTTGGCCTTTGTTCCACGTCATCACCTTTGATCAGTTTAAACTGGCTTCATATATTCAACTTCTGCAGGAGGAAAAATTCTTTACAATGATATCCAGATCAGAATGATTGGCTCAATGGAGCCTGAAATATGCACGAAAATGCTCAGAAATTTGAGTGAAAAAAATGGAGCTACTACACATGGCTACTCTATGGCAAAAATTGCTAGTCTTGATGATGCTTTCTCAGAAGTTTTTGAATGGGAAGCAAGCCCAGTGGAAGGTCAATCACTGCAGCAAAAAGATAAGAAAAGGAGGAAGAAAAGTGGCAAAAAAACCCAAATAGCTTAGAGACATGCACTAATCACAGCTGCTGAAAACCAACCTATAACAGTGGAGCATCCTGCTTTAAAGGTGACTCGTAACCAGTCAACTTCATCGCCTGATGAAGAATAGCACTATGCAGTCAAAATATCCCAATCTACATCATGAGACAAACAAGAGTACTTGATTATTGTTGACAACCTATTTGTTTCACTCAGCCAGTGGGAAATTACACTTGATTTGGTATGTGTATATATCTTTTGGGTTATCAACTGTACTGTTTTGTCCGTCAGGTGTGTGACGTGCTTTGATTGTGGAGCTACCACACCAGGAGTTGGCTGTCAGTGGATGTCAAACTACACACAGTGTGGCCCATGTGCGAGTAAAACAATGTGTCCTGTTTGTAAAATCAAGTACAACACAAATGACCTTATGATACAGTGTGCACATTGTGAGAGGTAGGAATATTTTTAATGAAAATATGGGGATGCTCTGGGTGTTTGCCATCAAAACTGAACATGTGTATAGTGTGTTTCTGACGAGGTACTACCTGTTACAGTAACATAATAGCCTTACTTACTTTTTTATTTCATAGGTGGCTCCATGGCTCATGTGATGGCCTTGTGAATGAGGAAGAACTTGATCGAGCTGCAGAGTATGGATATCACTGTTTGTATTGTCGGCCAAAAACCAAGCGTGCACTAGTTGGTGTCAGTGGTATGTCTAGTAGAACTCCATCTGCTTCCCAACCTTTCCTCTCCTTCTTATCTTCTGCTGGAACTTATACTCTGCATGGTTAGTAAGTACATCACTGTGCACCCTTCAAAATGCCCTCCACAATGCTCTTATCACAGCAATGGTACTGTTCTGTTTCTTTATTTACGTTACAACCCAAATACAAACTCGCCTCTAAAATCGACAGGGAATTAGAACCAGGAAACAATTTTTTGACAAGAAATGCAAAAAGCTAATTTTCAAGCAAGTTATAGAAAAGTAGAATGAAGCTTTTTGTTTCTGGTTTTACTGCCTTTAAATTTTCTGAAAAAAAGTTAATGTGCACAAGATTCATATAAAATCTAGCACTTTTGAAAAGCTACAGTTTTTCTGCTTTCTAACAGTTCATTTATTTATGGCGGATTAGAACAATAACTTAAAATGCACACTGTTTCTTGGAATATTCTATCATCGCATGTATGAAATACCACTTCAAATTTGCTTTAGATGAATTTTATGCATGCAACTTAGGGCATTTTGATCAATGTGTTACTGTGTAAAAAGGTTGAAGTTTATCATGGACACTTATATTTGATAAATTGGTTTTTCTGGCTTTGCACTTACTGCACAAATTTGCTGATGTGGAGGGTGTTTTAACTCAATCTGTTTCTTCAATTCTGTACTCTTTGATCTCACTATATTTTGCCTAGCAATTCTGGTTCTGGACTGTATACTCTGCTTTAATTTATCTTTTCCTCCCTGTGCTGACTTGAACATGTAGCTATAGCCCTTAATCATTTCTTGTCCTGTCATTGCCAAGCCTGACTTTAAAAGTGCATTAGCTCTAAAGGTTGATCACAGAATTTCTACAGTGATAATCAACGTGGCTGTAAGCCACTGAACTTGAAAAATAAATTATGAAAGGTTGTTATGGGGCATTGCTCATACATTAATTACTGTATTTACCCTTGGATTTTAGAGTAGCTTATGCAGTGAGAGAGAGATCACCACACCAGGAACTATATCACCTACTCTTTTCAAACATTTTAAGGAACTACCTGTGATGTGAGGGCAGTCTAGCTTTTTTTGAACAAGCCCATAAAGCCTTTTTCCATACAGGAATGTATTGTGATATTTGCAAAATGACACAGTTCAACATTAAGAAACTGTCTGTTACTCAGGCCTTCCTACACTTTTTACATTACATTTAGCAGTACATTCCCTCTAATGGCGGGATCATTTTGTTCCGTCAAAAGTGATGTGTGAGACAGAAGGAAACACTAGAGCCTGCTGTTCGTATGTGTATGATTAATATTTTCACCCATCTGGTTAACTAATGTACAGGTAGCTCAGTGTGGTAAGTGCTAGCTGGCCATGTTAGCATTGGAAGTTTGAATCCTAGTAGCAATAGGTCAACATTTTTTTAGTCATTTTTTGTCTTTTTCTGTCAAGAAACCATTGACCAAAAGGTAGCGTTTGTCTTTCTGTTTCTTGTGTTAAAAAAAAAACCTGTGGAGTCTTATATCCTACATTTATATCGATTGCTTTTGCACAATATTGCATTATAATGTGAGGGAAAAACGACAGAGACTTTCCTTGAATTGAATCCCTAAGGAAGTACCATAAGTATTTCCTTGAAAGTGAAAAAATCATTGTTCCTTCCACCTCTCGAAAACAACTAACTTGACATGCTGCAGTGGACTGTAAAATGGCCTTAGACCAGTGGTCAATCTAGGGCGCGTTTTTGCGTCATTTACGTAGAATATTCTATTCTGACACAAAATGAAATGATCGTGGGGTTATACTGATGCAAAAAACAAACAAACAAATAAAAACCCCCCAAAAAAGTTTTCTCGTATATAAGTACTTCCAAAGCAGCAGGCAATAATAAAAGTACATTTAAAAACAAATGTGTGCTTACTAGCCTTATATGATCGCGTGAAACGCGAAATTACTGGTGTTTCAGATTACGTTTGTACGAGTACTTTTTGTGTCAGGCGTTCCAATTCCGAGAGAGACTGGACACTACTACGACGATCGATTCACGCTTCGTTCAGGGTGTGTTGTTGTGTCTACATTAATGTTAGTTTCGTGAAACGCCAGCAAAAGTTAAGTCTTTTTTTTTACGCCCAAGAGAGTGGCAACGGAAAGTGAAGTTCAAGGTGAACTGGAGGAGACAAATGACGAAGGTGGAGAAATTAGTACAACAGCGAGTCAACCCGCAGAAGTTGCAGAACTTCCAGTCGAGCCGACGAACTGGTCTTTTTCGGCTTTACAATTATTTGACTGTTTCCAGTTACTGCAATAAACAAATCAAAACTGTGAAAAGTATAAAAACTGTAATAGGGATAAAAAATTCGAAAACGTTGAAACTGACTTAAAATGCTAAAAAGTGGTAAAAATATACTGGTACTGTATAGCATAATAGGGATATTGCCAGTTTTTCAAAGTTTATTATTATCATAATTGACCCAGACCATTTTTGAAATGACCCAATTTAAAAAGTCACGTGGGACATTTGACCCACTTTCCATAATTTCTAGATTGAACACTGCCTTAGACAGTGGATGTTTCAACCAGGGGAGACTCCTATATGAAAGGTCAGGGATGCTCGTCGTCTCGGGTACAAATCAAAGATTCTGGTTCTCGCTTAAGGATGTTCGCACGAAAATTTTCCAGTTGATAGAATTTTTTTAAATTTTTACTGCAGGCAGATAATGAGTTACTTGTGTCAGGAATGCAAAAAAAAAAAAAACATGGGGGTCACTGTCTTCATTTCAGAGATAAAGCGTGTGGTAAACTATACTGATTTTGAAAATTGTCCCATATAATTGACCATGGTCTACAGGGGTTTATAGTTAAAAATATCAAAGGTGAGTCAACGGAGGCAAACAATCTTAGTCATATTTTGTAGAAGTGGGTCTGTTGCATAAATAATTCCATTTTCACAAAATTTAACCCTTTAAGAGGCATTTGAAACTGCCGCGCAGATGTACGAAGAGCTAATAAGAACAGAATTCGATGGTGCATTTTGCCGAAAAATTCTAACTTCTAGTTGATAGATTTTCTTCAGTTTTTCCCTAAACGTAGAAAATCAGTAGAGAAAATGATCCATCAAAAAACATTGGGGTCACCGAATGTCCAAGATTGTTACAGTTGATTTCACATTACTTTTCCGTGTGGTATTGCCCACTTCGTTGGGAAGTTGAGTACTAGCCTACAAAGTAGCCAATTACGTGGAGAATTAGACAATCACATTGCGAACTTCGATTTGAAGTTCCCAACCTCGGCCACACTAAACTTCGCAACTTCACATCTTTGAATCTTTGTGTAAACGTATGTACCTGTAAAGAGATGGAACCTAATCCTTTTACGAAACAGGGGAAGGCATTGTCATGTGAGGTCTGTGACATAATCGTACAAAAGTGGTTAGAGGGTTCAAAACCATTCCAGATAGGGCTGCAGTTAAAATTACCGAGAAAGACTGTTTCAAATATTGTAGATCGGTTCCTACGTACAGGAAGTGTTCAACCAGAAGTTGGTGGGAGCAAGATACGAACAGCAAGAACGGATGATGTACAAAAGGAGTTAATCGAAAATCAGGTTGTCTTACAACCTGATGAGAGGACGGCAACGAAATTCTTAGGTTGCGCTTGTGCACTGACTTTCATGTTACTTCCGGTCGTCGTCCACCCTGTCGTCTTTGTGGTTGCTTAAGCTCCCTAATATTAAAAGAAACACTCATTTAATATCTGTTTTCAGGTTTGATTTCTGCTCTTGAGTATGTGAGTTGAACCTATTCCGTTTTAAGTGGTATCCCTCTGAGGGGTCCAGTGAAAAGCATCCCTTACCTTTTCATATGGTAGCTCCCCCCACACTTCCCCGGGTTTCCAGATGTCTATGGGAAGTGAAGGAAGGAGTGATGGACTGAAATTGTCCCACCATTTTGAAAAACTGGCTTAACATACATTAGAGATTCACTCCTAAATTGTTTCCTTTTTCAACCACTGAGGTTTCAGGTCTCTATTGGTGTGCTTAATAGAACAGAAGGATTTCTAGGGATCAGAGTCAGTTGTAAAGACAACTTCAATTAAACAGACAGCATTTTAAAAGAATCCTTCACTAGTCAAGCAAATAGTTGTTAAGCTGATGTACAATATAGCCCCTGAATTTGAAGAAAAATTATTTTGTTGTGACAGTAGAACGTTAGTCAAAGATGGACTTTGTCTGAATGTCTCTTAATTGGGCAATATACATTCTGAAATCATTGCATAACAGTTGCAAAGAAAATGGCATCTAGAGCTTACACTTTGCAAGGGAAGTAGTGACATTCACTATCGGCTCAGGGGTATTTCAACTAGCAGAATTGGGTCAATGTGAAGTGCAAAAATGGTTATAATAGTAGTTACAGACCTTCTTCTGTACAAGTATTGAAACTATATCTCTGCTAAGTAAACTTTCAGATTCCCTTTCTCTATATTTATAAAATTAAGGTCTTCTGTCCATTTCTTTACAGGTCCTCCATCACCAAAAGCAACAGCTTTGCATCACTATAGGCCTCAGTCTTTGTATGAAAGTAATAGCTCTCAACCAAATGGGAAACCATTACATCCTTGTCAGCGAGTAAACAACAATTTAGTGGAAGTGAGGTTATCCAACCACTTCAATAAAATGCAGATGACAGCATCTTTTCCTGCTAACAACATTGAACTGACCGAGTCTGGTGTGCGGCACATGAATAGGCTGAAGTTGCCCCCAGGAAGGCGTGTGATTAAGAGTAAGATGAAGCCCAAGAAGTTTGGTATGCCAGGCGGTCCTCTCAAGAGAAACATTTTAGCTGATCACTTGCAGGATAAAGATGCCATTTTCAACAGGGCCCTCATTGAGGATAATACAAACTTGGCAGATGACCTGGACAGCCTTAAAAACCAAACACCTTTTGTTCCTTCTAAGTTGAGCAGGCCCAGGCAATCCAGCATTGGACGTCCAGGTATTGGTGGTTTTGTGTTGCGTGGCCGTGGCTCAGGGGGAAGGAGGTTTGCAGGCCGTGGTGCACGGGGAGGCATTAAGAGGAAAAGTCCAGGTTTTCCTGTTATGGCACATGGACCTTCTCACTTGAGTAATCTGGGAGGCCATCTGTCACAGGTATGTGTTGAACTATGCTTCACCCAAAATTTCAAGTTTCCCTCATTGGCTGGTGGGCTAGTAATTGATTGATTGCCTGACTGAATCACTCATTTTGAAGACAAGGTGTAGCGTATAGTGAGAAATATTTTAGTGAGGATTTCCTAGCCATGCACGAGTTCTCAGATTTGGAAATTCTGGCATGAAATGTATTGCACACGTTTTTCACTTTGTCACAAACTGGTATGTAAAATGTACCAAGTAACAACTACAATTTTATAGTAACAGATCTGATGTTAAAGGAGAACAGAAGGCTACAGGGTATAATTTTTGAAATGAACTGAAATTGTAGAAAGAATGTAAATTGCAAAGACTTGATTGAAAAAATTTTGTGTATCAGTGTAAATAAATAAAAAAGTAAGAGAATTCACCATAATTGAACATCTGCCATTTTGTTTGCATTTTCTTCTGGTTACTTCCAAATAAGGATTACCAATCGCCATCTTGTGATGTCAAAGCACTCATGCTTTCTGTCCTACTTTGCATGCGTGCCTGCTAATATGGCTTAGATTTAGAAGACCATCCCCCTATTCGCTGAGCTATTTTCTAGACAGACTACATTAAGAAAGGACAAACACTGCAAGTTTTACTCAACACAGATTATTTGCTTGGTTGCAAATATGCACGGATACCTTCATTTTTTGCCTTCTATTCTCTTGTAATATCATTCATAGGACCTGACCTGTTGTGATGATAATGTAGATGGAATTATGTGGTTGTGTATATTTTGTACATTTTGAATTTTTTAACCAAGCAAGTTTGACAATAAACTGAAATTTTTTTGGTGTATTCCCTTTTGCCATGTACAACAGACACATCCAGGTGGACTGAACAGTTCATCCTTTGGTGCTAAGCAGTCTTCATTCAGCCAGTTAGATGAATCAATTAATCAGGGAAGCAATGACAGTTGGGCTGATGGCAGTGATGACACCGGCCTGCAGGAGTCTTATCCTAAGTGGATGCAGGTAAGGGTGTTTGCTGTTGCAGTTTTACCCTTATGAGTTATTTTGTAAGCATCATACTATTTTGATGTGAAGCATATATGAAATATTTCATATTTTGAACTGCGGTTATAGATGCAAGTGAAGAATGATCATCGCAGTAAATTTTTCCAATTTAAGCAACTGGAAAGAAGAAGCCTGAAAAAAATCAGG
>CM042752.1:19355865-19383365 GCA_022496165.2 Catalaphyllia jardinei
ACAGAAAAAATCCAAGAAGTCAGAATCGAAAGCTAAGGATTCAGAGCTTGAACTTCAACAGCAGATGCTTCAACAACAGCTGTATCAGCAGATGGAGCAGAGGCATCGCTTAATGCAGCAGAAGCAGGGTGCTTTTGTGGAACATGGCCAACAGCCGGCTACACAGCCAACAATGCCATTACAGCAACCAGGTCAACAACCTCCAGTGTCATTACAACAGCATATGGTCGAGAACCCTGCGATGTTGGCACAACCACCCATTGATGTGCCTCATACAATACGACCTTTGTCTCATACTCCAGACCTTTCACAAGGACCACCATCGAGGCCTGATTCCCAAATGGCATTGCCTCCCTGCACACAAGGCTCGCAGATGACCATTCCTCCTGCTAATCAAATGCCTCCAGGGTATCTCCAAACTTCAGAACAAGGGTCGTTTTCCCAGAGGTTTCCTACACCCGAGCATTATCTTCAACAATTCAACCAGCAACAGACGCATCAGAGGAAACCACAGGTTCATTATGTCGCTGAAGCAAACAACCCTTTCAGTGATCAGTTCCAAGAGCTTCAGAGCAAAGGCAAAGGAAGAGGAGGGGCAAAGAAAAAGCCTGGCCCTAAGAAGCCGGGAAAACCGCGCGGGAAGAAGGCAGCTGAACTAGCAGCTTCACAGGTTGATTCCCTGAAACAGGAGCACCCAACTAATCCTGCTGTACCTGAACAAAGTCCACAGTGGCTTGTCCCTACTCCATCGCAGCTAACACAAGCTATAAAGCAGGAGAATACCGAATTCGAAGGAGGTCCTCTTGAAATGCCGAAAGTTGAACCAAGTGTAGTACATGCTGATCCTCATGATTCTGCTTCAAAATTAAATCTTGAAGAAAGCCAAGAAAAAGGTGATGCTTTTGTACAGGAGGTGAAAGCAGCGGAAGACATACCATCAGAACATTACAACGAAGCTTGTTCTATTGTAGCCACCAGCGAGAATATTGCTAGCCATGTGTCATCCGCTGGCGTTGATGCATTAAAGAAGGCAAACCTGACCAATAAAGAGAGCACATCATCAGGTGATACTCCAGCTCCTGCAGAAGAGTGTGCTAATGAGTCTGGTAGCAAAGGTTCAAAGTCATGCAATGGCACTGGACTTGAAGCGCTACAGAAGCTCGAATCTATGGTTGCAGACATGGCAAATGAGGAAGAGGCCTGCAAAGAGCTCGAGAAGCAAAGTGAATTGGAAAGGTGGCCCCTTGATGATGATGAATACGACCCGGAGATGGAAAAGATGTATGAAGGAAATTTTATAGAGGAGACACCGTTTGAGCGGAGCCTACTCTCACCTGCCAAGGCTGTGGGCAACAGTTCTCAAGCTAATTCTGTGGCCTCTCTTGAATGCCATGAAGAGAGTCTTATTTCTCCCTTGCTCGACGAAACAGAACGGCGAAAAGAACGTCAGACGTTCTTTGCTGAAGTCTCGTCCAGTGAGTCAGTTTCAGTGGAAAAGAACACATCAGATGTCACAAAAGAGTTTGCGAGTAAACAGCAGTGCGAAGGAGTGATGTCATGTAATCTGTCTGATCCAGGTGATGTTACGCCGTGTAGTCTAACGAACCCAAGTGGTGATGTGAGGATTGGGCAGATTATAAGCAGTGCTGAACCTGCGTCTGATCAAACTAAGTCTGAAGAATCTATAAAGGACTCATTAACAGACTGGATGGAAGATCAAGGACTGGAACGTCAATCCGACATAACAGATCATAATCAGGCAACTCAGGTAGAAGCTGGTGCTCAAAATACTCCCCAAGATAAAGACCAATGTCATGATTCGCTTGCCTGTCAAATGCGTGAGACTGCTTTCAGTGCATTAACTCAGTCTAAATGCGAGTCATCGGAAAACGTAATCCCTCCTGTCATAACTGCAAATGTTGTAGCTGAAGTGGATGAGGTGAGAAGTGTTTTTACAGGTAATGGTGACATTCCAGCTCCAGAAGGTCACCAAATGCCTGAAACAGAGAAATTTGAAAGCAGTGCGCCTCAAAGTAACTGTCAAGCCATCCCTCAGTATGATGCAGCAAATGTAGCAAATTCAATTGCGCCGAAAGCAGTACATGACACTGTTGGTCAGATTCCCAAACCATTGAACCAGTTCCATAGTAGCCACCTACATGAATCTATTCCATCAAACCCCATTCGTCTTGCTCAACGTGAGAAACCTGCTAAAACACCTAAGGCACCAAGTCGACCTAAAACCCAGCACAGTTCTGGAGATGGATCAGTAAAGAAGAGGCCATCTCCTAAGGAGGACGACCCACTGAAGAAACAGCTTCAGGAACTCCGCAGGCAGGAATACGAGCGAAAGAAACGTGAATACGAGGAGCAGCAGAAGAAAAAACGTGAGCTTCAGAAGGAACTTCGCATCCAAAAACAGATGATCAGAGAGCAGAGGAAGCGGCAAAAGATCTACATGAACGCAAACAGCCGCAAGCAGAAAACGAATTCTGAGAGTTGTGCAGCTTCTTTGAAGCTTTCTACTCCTAACAACACACACAGGGACCTCAAGCCGGCCACTCCTCTTTCTCTTTGCGAGCCCAAGCTGTTGTTGACTCTCGCATTGACACATCCGTATGGAAGCAGGCCTTTCAATGGTCAATGTCTTCTGAAAGGGAACTTCGGTTCAGCCAAAGTCGATGGCGTGGTGGATTATTATTCACAGTTCCCATCACTGGACATGGACATTGTGGTAGGACATCCACCCACTCCACCCTCGTCTCTCCCACCCTCACCAAGGACTCACCAACAGCAGAATGATTCCTCTGGAAAAGCTCTTGTCAATGGCGACGTTTCACCTGAGGAGCGGCAGCATGATGAACTACTCACCATGACTAAACCGCATGCACACGGTCAGGACAGTAAACATCCAGCAAAACGAGCTCGGTACATTAGCACTCTGGAGTCTAATAGAATTGGTATTAGTGTACCGCCATCGATGCCCACACCACCATTATCGGATTCGGCGGCGACTGTTAATGATCGATTGGTTGAAATAATATCTTCTGCAAAACAACTCTCGAACGCGCACTTGGAAAGAAATGGTAAAGAGTCGAACAGTAGCTCTTCGTCGACATCACCCGAAACAGTTCAGTATATAGCATCTTCATCTCCAGAATCGGACGCTGTCAACAGAGTGCAAACTCCTAAGTTTTCAGCATTGTTACATCGTGATTGCACAGACTCGCCGACATTTCCAGCAGTGACAATCAAACGTGAGCAGGTGGAACACTTCCTGGACAATGGAGTTAGGCAATCGTGTAGCAATGTGTCAGATACTAATTACGTACAGACTACTTGCAAATTGGAGGCACTTCAAACAACCAGAATTGAGAACGATTCGGATGATTTGGATAGCATTAACGTTACACTAACTCTGTCTCCTACATCTGAGCAAAGAGTTACAGACACTGTAGCATCCGTTGCAGATTTGATAGGCTGTTCTCCTCCCAGGAGAGCGGACATTGTTATCGAGCCTGCTGGAAAAGGTTTTTCTACAAAGGGTTTTGTGATGCCCCACTCGCTGGCGACTCCAACTGGAGATGGTCTTAACAGCTCAGTGGCTCCAAGACCCCACACTTCATCGGATATTTATCAGAAAAACCCTTTCCCGTGTTCGAAATTAGACCTACCCCCAAGCGAGGAAACGTCATCCCGGAAAAAGCCCGAGGGTCCGTACTGCAGGCACTGTGACGTTTTAATAATAGGAATCGGGGTGAAGCGAAAGCAAGACGAAGAAGACACAGTTCAGACTGCTGTGACAGTTGGTTCAAATCGAGTAGAGTCTGATGCCGCGGACTATAAAATCTATGGAGTGAACGTTGAGGCAGGAGACTGTACAGGGGACATATTTTGTGCGGAAGCTTGCTTGAAACAATATTTCGCGCATTTGGGTTCAGAGTGTTCATCGCCCACACAGGAATGTAAAACAGGGTCAATTGCTGAACAGCCCCGTTTAGATGCGAGTGTGACGTCAGTGGGTCAGACAAGCATTGGAGTGGGGAATGTGACGTCATTGAGTGCAGTTGATACTCGGGGAGGTGTCGTCGCTGAAGGCTTATCGCCGACATCCTTACGAAAAATTAGAAGTCCCAGCTGGAAGGAAGAAGACGAAGATGAAGAGGTAGAAACTTACTATAAAGAAGCGTTTGGTTAAAAACAAACGGCAAATTGTAACAGGCCATTTTCGGCATATTAACATTCTAACATGGCTCCGAGGCTTGGGGGAATAAAGCAAAAGAAATTAATTATTCATCCCTCAACCTCGTTGTGATTACTTTTGTTTTATTCCCCCAAGCCCCGGAGCCATGTTAGAATTTTAATATATCGAAGATGGCTTATTTTCCTAGTTAAGCCTTGTTGTAGCGGGTTGGGTTTGTTGTGCAGGGGATGTAAACAACATCAGTCAGAATTCCCCATCTCCTTTCAGTGTTTTATTTTTTTTTTTTACTCTGGGTTCGTGTGTTCCTGAAGGAAAATTTACTGCGGAATCAGCTGGACAGACAGAACAATTTAGACATGCACATTTTTGCTGAAACTCTCGGTTTAAATATTTTTACAAGTTGATGACCGCACGTACTCGGTCATGCGTTGGTCAATCAACAGGAGAAATCGCTACGCACTGGATGACTAACTTGTTTTGTCAGCACTCACTTACTGGTTTGTGATCGAAGGACAGCTTTCGTGGGCAACTGACTCCCAGTAACATTACTACTTAAGCTCAAGAACTTGTGATGAATGTTTGGTAACGTGACACGTGTCTTTATAGACAAAGAATTGCAAACGTCAGCGTCGATTGCGATGGAAGAGGTGGCAGCAGAGCGAAGCAGCAAAGGGTGACAACAAACAGAGAGTGGAGCTAACACCTGAGGAGATCGCTGAGGTATGTATAGCTACTAACGTAATTAGACCCACTGCGTGTGGTGGACCCAAGCATGTGAGCAAGCTCTATTAAAAAGAAATTATCAAATGACCAAATTATCTGGATGTCTGTTTATTTGTAGCTTCTGGAGAACCACAACGGAGTATTGAAGCCGTCTTCTTATGTGGCGGATGACAAGAGGTTATGTACTCTGTGTGGAGAGACAGGAGACGGAGAGAACAATGCATCAGCACGGTGAGAACGTCTTTTGTCTCACTTTGAGAGCCCAACACGCAAATGAAAACTTCTTATCGCTTTTGCTGTTGTCTTATTCTCCAGCCTGTTAAATCTCGATGTGGATGTGTGGGTTCACCTAAACTGTGCACTGTGGTCACTGGAAGTCTACGAAACCTTGAACGGTGCCTTAATGAATGTGGATGTGGCGGTGAAGCGAGGAACTATCACGGTGAGTCAGTGTGGATCTCTGTCGACTTCACAGAACTGTAGAGTGGGTATAGAACAGATACAGTGAGAGTGATTTCAAGAAGCTGGGTCACGGTTAAACTGTTTGAAAAATTTAGCCTAAATTTTTCAATTTCGCTGTTGGTAGTCCGTGTCAATCTTCTCCATCCTTCTCCATCCTTGTTCTCTTGTGGTTTATTATTATCTCTTTAGTGTTTTCCTTCCTTTCTAAAATACTATTTTCCGCTTAATTCTTCCTTGGGTTTAGTCCTCCTGTATTTTATTATTGTGTGTTTTTCTTATATTGTTATTTCGACGTGTGCCTCGTACGATGAAATACGAAAAATACGCTTAGGTTGCAGGTCGATTGAAAAGTTTTGAGAACCTTTCACTGCGTCTGTTGTTCATTGTTTCTCATTCAATACAGAATTTGATGTAACCACCCACTCGTAGCTCCCGGCTGTCCGTGGCGGAGACGTGGCGTCTATAAAGGACTCCTTCAGAATGATTCACTGCTGGGAATTATAAGTGGGTAATACTGATAACGTGTTTGTTTTACCAACAGAACTGTGTTGTGTGCTCGAAGAGAGGAGCTACCGTGTCTTGTAACCAGAAGATTGGCTTGTCTAAGATCGGTTGTCCAAACAATTTCCACTTCAGCTGTGCCATCTCTCACGGTTGTGTATTCCTTAAAGACAAGGTAAGAGGCTGAACAAGGCCATTAACTGCTGAAGGGTAGCGAGTTTATGAAGATCAGTAGCATTTTCTTTGAAGCTTCTCTTGACGTTTTGGCATCGTTATGGCTTTACATACTGTCGCGAGTAAGCACATCCGTCGAAATTGAAAACTAGATGCATTATTGGCGGTGTGTTCCGTTTGTCCTGACAATCTGTTGCTTGGTTTGGTTCAAATTAAATTGAACCCAAACGGTTAAAATTAAATAAATTTTAAATAAAAAAATTCAAAGGAAAAAAAACCATGGCAACACCGAAAACACTGCCTTGAATTTAACGATAAAATGTAAACACGGTTGATTTGTTTTTTATCAGACGGTTCTCTGTCGAGAACACAGACCGGACACTCCCATACTGAAAGATCTGGTGCTGTCCTCTTACGCTGTGTACAGGAAAGTGTACGTCAACAGAGACGAGATTCAGCAGATTGCAAGGTAAGATTGTCATCACTGTTGTGACAACAATTTGTACTCTCAGAATTTCAAGCCGCAGCGCCCGCTCGAATAATATTCTCGTATTTCGTTGTTAATCGGGAGCAGGCTAGTTGCTTTTTCGTCCAAACACGGCTTATCTCGCACTCATCGTTCAACGTTTTTCTGTACCGTGATAAGTTAGTGTGACGTAAAGTTCCTATATTGTATTCTGATTGGTCAGTCCGTAAGTCTTCTGGTATCTTTCGTCCCTTGTTAACTTACTCTGTGTTTTTTTTTTCCTCCAGCATGTTACGTCACAATCAGGAGAGCAATGATAAGCCTCAGACGTTACGAGTGGGCAGCCTCGTAGTGAGATCGCTGGGACAGCTTTTGCCTCATCAGCTGCAGTCATTCCACACCAGAGACGCCGTGTACCCGGTCAGTGACAGTTTATTTGCATACGTTTCAACATTTCTGTCTTTTGCCCCTTTGCAAGTGCCTTTGTTGAAGTTTCGCGAATAATCCTTAACAAACTTTATCTTATTTTAGCGACGTAGTCGTAACGTTCCTAAATGATTACCCAATTAACAGTTAGAACACACCCAAAGGGATTGTATGTTAGTGTATTCGCAGATGACCTTTTTTATTATATGGAGGAGAGTGTTTCATTGGGAACTAAACCACTCGTAGATTCCATACGCCACTTCATCCGGGACCCGAGTGGCGTATTTTCTGTGTGTCACCTTTGTGAGTGTCATATCGTTCAATGACGTCACGATTCCCGCCTTTTGCTTTTGCTGAATTGGTTTCTCGCGTCGCGGTTGTTGTTTAGAATAAAAGTCTCCATATAATAAAAAGAACATTACACGTTGGCTCGAAGTTATGAATTAAAGAATTTTATGTTCTCGTGTCAAGAACAATATCTCACTCGTTCGCCACTCGAACATAAAATTCATATCTTCTCGCCACCGTGTAATAATATCCTCTATATACGCGTCACTTGACACGATCGGCAGGGGTAGACTTGCGTGGCGTTTGAGTTTGTTGTATAAGCTATAAATTTATCTGTAAACTTATTTTACGTGTGGCTTTAAACTTAGGCCAAGACGTGATGTTTTTGTCAGTAGTCGGTATATATACATGTTCTGAAATCGTTCTCTTCAATATAGGTGGGCTTCAAGACCATCCGTTTCTACTGGAGCATGCACCGTGTGAATCGCCGCTGTAAATATTATTGCGACGTTGAAGACGCCGAAGGATCTCCGAGTTTTACCATCAGAGTGGATGACGAAGAACATAAAGAACAACTTGTTTTCAGGGGGAAATCACCAAGAGGTACAAACTCCAAGAGTAGAAACGCAGCCTCTTGTTGTCACAAGGTTATACGCCTCACTAACCGCTCGTAACGACTGAGTGGGTGTGTTAAGAGAAGCGGAGTTTTTTTTAAAGTAGCCTTTCTGTACACTTACAAATACACTCCTAACTTACCTGCAAACGTTTTCTTTCCAGCGCTTTTGAGTTACAACTATGGCTGTAGGTTTTCACTCGTTCGCTTTGCCATTTTACCGCGACATTAAGGCATCTCTTTTTGTGGAGTTTTTGTGATTTACAAACTGACGGTATACCAAGATAGTTATATGTACTGCAAAAATCTCTTGTGATATAGAGTTGTGTTAATAACAAGGAGATGCTGTGTGAGGAAGTTGGACTTGTGTATTTGTTGACCCTCCTGTGGTACTATATTCAACTGGGTTTTGTTGTAATGGTTTTGGAGTAATGACCCTTTTGGTGGTGTTGTTGTCTTTTCGGCAGATGTCTGGCAGCAGATTCTTGTTCCCATTTTGAGAATGCGAAAAGAGGCGGGTCTTGTTAACTTGTTTCCACAATACATCACTGGAGAGGTGAGCGAGTAACTGCAATCTTTTTTTTGGCGCAAAGCAGTACGAATTATGTTCAATCTTCTACTTCCAGTGCTGATTTTCTTTGCTTTTTTTAGGATTTGTTTGGTTTATCTGAGCAGTTTGTGCTACGGATTATTGAGTCGGTAAGTGGCTGATTTGCCTACATGTTTTCTTCGTGATATGTTCAATTGTGAGGCTGCGAGGTGACTAGTGAAGTCGTTGAATCCCGCTTCGAGTTGTCTATCTCCGGTGACTTTCATTTGACTTTTTCTCTTAACACTGTTAGTGTTGTGCAGAGTTTGAGCCGGGTGTTGTTTTTCAGATGCCTGGAGTGGACCAGATGCAGGGATATAATATGCGTTACGGCCCATCGCCCATCATGGAGCTGCCGCTGGCGGTAAACCCCACGGGCAGCGCCAGATCCGAGCCTTTACTCAAGACACATTTTAGGAGCGCCAGGTAATGAAATTCTTGCTGTGACCGACACAATTCAAGGTTGATACACAAACACAAACCCAAAAAGCGAATAAGTGTGTCCTTGTAGGTCCAAGTGTGGGCACTTCAGACTTGATGGGTCTTTTCCGCTAATTTGGGTTGAGCTACAGATTCAAGTAGAAATCCGCGAAATGACAGGTATTCTGCAAAGAGAAATATGTGCTTTAATGTCAAGGTTGGGAGGTTGAGTGGGTAGCTGGGTTGGCTGGGAGTAAGTGATATTCTTTAGTTCGAGTTACCACGCGATTCACTGTCTAAGTTTTCATATGATTTCTCCACAGAGCACGTGCTCTTCGGTCTGCCACTAGTTCTGGGTCGGCCGTCTCCCCCGCGGCCACGGTTGGTGCAGGAAACTCGGACGAGTCATCTGGGCTGTACCTCAAGCAGTTTGTGTACTCCAAAGCTGCACAGTACCGCAAGCTCAAAATGGAATGGAAAACAAACGTGTTCCTGGGAAGGTCCAACATACAAGTACGTTTTCTTATCTATTGCGGAAATTGACATTCCCACAAGGTTTTAGCCTGGCATTTATCTATATTTATTATACGACTAGCTCGTTGAGCCGGCAAGACGAACCGAATCCTGCACTGTGATTGCCTACCCGAGCGGCAAGATGACGCTATTTTGCCCGCTTGGGATTACGCGCTGTGTCCTGCAAGAAAAACTTGTTTTTTATCCCATGTTCGGTCAAGATGGCTGAATATTGGCCTCGTTATTTTTTGGCCTGTTTTTGTAACACGCCAAAAATACTACTTGGTCAATATCCAGCAATATCAATAACCCATAATTTACAGAGGGAGTGATGGTTTGAACGCTGAATTCAGCTCTTGGACTACACCGAACAAATTATTTTAAACATTTTCCCACCTCCTTTCAGGGCTTAGGTCTGTTTGCCAACAAAGACATGGAGGCGGTAAGTTTTTTTTTTCTTTTGCTCCACTTTGTTGGTTGTTACTGGCATTTTTGGTATTTCTCTTTGTTTTGCAAGTCCTTTTCCGATATGAGGGTCCTAATGATACATACTGTGTTGTTTGGGCATACAGGGAAGTATGGTGATCGAATATATCGGTTCCATTATCCGGAACGAAGTTGCAAACAGAAGGGAACAAATCTACGAGAAACAGGTATGTCCATGTAGGATAGCTTTGTTTGCCGTTGTTTCTTTTTGAAGCAGCTGGCGCGATCTTTTCACCCCTTTTCCTCGGGTTTTCAACTATGACATTGCGTAGGTCTTTTCTTCGATAAGACTTTTCCCACGGCTACTTAAGAATTGGTTCATGCTTAGCGTGCGTATATCGAGTTATGGATGCACGCGGGAAGTTTGGAGAGCACGAAAGAAGCGTAAGAGTTGCTCGAGGCGCAGCCGAGAGCAACTCTAGCTTCTTGAATGCTCTCATAACTTCCCGCGTGCATCCATAACTCGATATACGCACAGCTAAAAGCATGAACCAATTCTTTTATAACATAGCGACAACAACTTTGTTCGCTAAACTGACTACAACTAGTTCTCACGGTGCACGGTGAAGGAAAACAAAGGTCTTCATTATCCTAACACGCCACAATCAGTTAAGCAACAGTTGAACGAAAACGCTTAATCTGTTCTCTAAAATTGTCAATGAAAAATTCGCTTCTTCGAATTAAGATAATGAAAACGTAGCCAAACAAAAAACCAAATACTCAGTGAAAATGTAGACGAGCAAAGCCAAAATACTCACCTCGAAGTAAACATCTTTGCCAGGCAAAAGTCAAAGGCTCGAAGTAGGGTTAGGACTGTTTAGAATATCTCCACATTGCCGAAACTTAAACAAAGGAACTTGCACTAAACGCGACGGAATTTTGCCGCTGAAATGAATTGCACGCGTCATTTTATGGAGCACGGCTGTGCGTCCATAGAGATTTGGTTCATGATGACGCAATGGGAATTAGGTAGGACTAGCGCGCGCGCTATGTTATAATAGTTTTTGGACCAAAATTTTGTATTGCTATTCACTTAAGGAGAGTGTTATCCATGAGTTTATAAGTCAGTCTTCAACTCCAACTTCATTTGTTGCTCACTATTAACAGAGTTTACCTCAGTGAGTGTTATAAAAATAGAACGAGAAATACTTGTTACGTATACTTGGGAAAAGACTTCACAGATATGTGCGTGGCAACCAGAGTAGCCATTGGTGGCTAGATTGCAGAATACCGGGCCCACTTTTTGGAATTCTTAAATGCTGCTACCGCAGTCCCGCAGTCGACATAATTTACATAATTAACTGTATATAAAAACCACGAATATACCTCGTTCTTTCATCCACTGCGGGACTGCTAAATGCTGCTACCGCAGTCCCACAGTCAACGCGAGTTCCATAACCACTGTATACAAGCATCACGAAATATACCCCAGTTACGCATATACAGATTATTCATCAATCTTTCATGATCATTCGTAGTCTTAACGCATATACGAAATATTCTTTTTCTAATTCATCCACTGCTGAGCGAAACGGGTAAAACGAGTCATTTGACCTAGGATTTAACGCATATACAGATTATTCAACAATCTTTTTTCATCATTCGAAGACTTTACGCATATACAGATATACAGATTATTCAACAATCTTTCTTCATCATTCGAAGACTTTACGCATTTTCAGATTATTATTAAACGTATTTCTCTTCAACAACTCTTTCGTCATAACCTTTTACTGATCTGTACGGGACCGCGCACCGCGGTAGCAGTAGTTCATAATACTTACATCATTTCAAAGTCCGCCACTACTGGACCGCGGACCGCGGTAGCAGTAGTTCATAATACTTACATCATTTCAAAGTCCGCCACTACGGGAATGCGGACAGCCGTAGCAGTAATTTATTTTCCTTTTACTTAAAGTTCCATTCCACTGCGGTACCACGGTAGCATTAGCATCGGGGACAACTAGTTGGGCCGGGTATTCTGCAATCGCTCCCCATTGGTTTTCGACCTTGTTCTTAAAGGGGCACTATCATGGTATTTACAATGTCGAAATAATGATGCAGTTTTGTGGACTTTATCACTACACCGAAACCATTTATTGCTGCCTAGCACTTAGCATGGCAAGGATGGAACTGGATTGAAATTTGAAAAAACTGGCCAGTTTTTTCAAACTCTCAGGAGCCATTTCTCGAAAACATTGCCAGAAATTCATCATAGTTTGCTCTCTGAGCCACCATTTGTTTGATATGTTTCTTTTAGTCCATTTGAGTATTTTGGGAACGTGTAAAAGGTACCAGGTAAAGATTTCAGCAACGAATGAAGCTTAGAACAGCAAAACTCCAGTGACAGTGCTCCTTTAAGCAGTGTTTTGTGTTTCTGTTGTAGAATCGGGGTGTGTACATGTTCAGAATAGACTCGGATGCTGTGATCGATGCAACAATGGCTGGCGGACCTGCGCGTTACATCAACCACTCGTGTATGGTAAGTTTTTCTCGCCTTAAGTTTGCCACATTGGTATCACTAGTAGTCAATCTGCATTTATATTCCAACAGTGATAACCGACTCTATCTGCGTCGTTGGAGAGCCCTTAGGCGTCTTTTTTGTGCGCAGGTCACAAATTCAGGCGATAATAATTTTTTTACTAACATTAACGGAACAGTATCTTCGTTACCCCATAGTTGATTTTTAAAAGTTCTCTCGAAATTTTTATTTCCTTGTTATGCTTGTCACGTCCGTTTGGGAAAATGTTAAATTGACAGATACTTAGATCCCAAAGTCTTTCATACTCTCAATTTCAACTTTTGCTTGGATACGATCTTTCATATGTTGACTTGTAATAGAAGTTGCTTTTGTATTTTGATGTGTTCTTTTTGTATTTTTCTTAGCCAAACTGTGTCGCCGAAGTAGTGACATTCGAGAAGGAGCAAAAGATTATCATTATTTCAAACAGAAAGGTTGAAAAGGGAGAAGAGGTAAACACAATTGAACTGAGTTAGGCAGGCTTGACGATATGCAGCTGTGAGTTGATGAAGGCTGCAAACAGAAAATTGTTGCAAAAGTTTGTTTCGTAAAAGAAATTAATAAAAAAAACAAACCTTGCTTTATTTGTTACCACACTGTTATGGAAACATAAGTGTGAGTTTGGGAGAATTCGAAAGAGGCTGGAAATACTCGGCTGGTGTTTTCCCATCTTTCCTTGTTCTCCTGGACATCTGCTAGCGTTACCACGAGTTGATGGCGGTTTGTTGAAAATGTTTAATGCGGGTAGCGTTTGCTATTTTTTAATTACGGCTCGAGAAAAACTGTTTTTGTTGTAAACAACGCGATGACTTGACGAGCAACTATTTCAGACGTGTTTGAATTTATCTTGCATACGATACATGTACGACCACAGAGAAGTGTTTCCGTGTTGGGTTTCCGTCATTTCGAGGTGAAACGTGTTTGCATGTCTTGTCATGGCTCTGGGCACGTACATACACTAAGGCAGTTGTTCCCACCTGGCCGTATTTTTTTTCTTTTTAAGCCAATCCTGTATCCCATGGTTTGAATAAATAAATTGCGAATGAACATGTGTTATTTGGTTTGCAAAGTTCAACCATCGACATATTCCGTTGATTTTTTTTTTTTAATTTGTGTCAACTTGTTTTTTTTCACAGCTTACCTACGATTACAAGTTCGACTTTGAAGACGAAGAAAACAAGATTCCATGTCTCTGTGGCGCGCCCAATTGCCGCAAATGGATGAATTAAGATGAGGGAACTTTGTGTTCCTCTCAGAAATTTATTTATCGTTATTTATTTAACGCATTTCCTTTCATGAAATGTTCTACAGTTTTTGGCCGGTACAAATCTAGAATTTTCTTACTCACAAAGACAGCGAGGAATATTATATTGCATGGTGTATAATTAAGTTTTAGTTCGCTTTTTGTCTAGCTCCAATAAACAGCAGTTTCACATAGGAATAGCTACATTCAGTTAACATATTGAATTCGCGAGTGTTTTCTTTTGTAGTCCAGTATTATATTAATAGTTCCAAAGAATGTCCAGAGTTTTTAAGAAATTTTACACGCTCCAAACGCGTGGCTCATCAAATGTAGTGTACATAATACAGTATTGCCTGAAGTGAAGTTTTATTGAATATGGAGAATAAGTAATAAATGTGCGAGACAGACCTATTTGAGTGGATGTGGCTTTTAGCGTGTGTGCGTTTGTGTCTGTTTTTCTTTCTTTTCTTTTCTTTTTTTAATGTGTAATTACATGAAACTTGCGAGTTGTCAAGTTATTCCCGGAATACATCTGTGTAGACTTGAAGGCTATATTTTTTTCAGAAATGCCAAGGGAACATTTTGCTTTTGTTTATACATATCAAAACAATATCGGCGACAGGAAGGGGTTCCTTTTTTCTCATTAATGGGAAGCGAGCTGCCTTTGCAAGAAAGAGAAAACTTGGCAACTACGGGGGGTTCCGACTAGTTGGACACAAAAAAAGTGCTTTGAAAAATTATTGTAGTTGTGACGGTGGTGTGAGTATCGGTGAATTTGCTTAAATCGGCTTCTTCCAAAGGCTGGTACACATTATTGTGGAATGATCGCGTGTGGTGTTAAATCGAGTTTGTAAGCATTCAACTTGTCACAGCGTTCAAGCGAATCCGCGCGTTTTAAACACATTAGGTGCTTGCGTGCTCGAAGCATATCACTCCGCCTAATTTTCTGCTGCGAAGCACTTAACGAATGACGGAGATCGGATAAGATAAGAGCTTCCACTTGCGATCGGCGTGCTTTGAAATTATCCCAGTTAACTATTCCTTTCGTGAAGGTCGACTGAAAAATAGTTTATCGCCGTGGGCGAAATAACTTGCACACGCTCACGATTTGGTGGTGTTAATAAATTCAGTTTAGCGAGAAGCTGTCGCTAATTATTTTCTTCATAGCGCGCACAAAACAAAACCCTGAAACAAAAGAAAGGAGGTGTTTAGCAAGAATCGGTAATAAGGGTTTGGTGCTGGACAGGTTAAAGTAAGAATGAACATGAGAAAACTGCGCTCGAAATGCTGGCAAGATTTCTTGAGCATATGACAGAGGTCCTCTCTGCCGAGATAGACAGGTGTCGTTTTCAAAGTAAAGCGATATTTGACGTTCCTTAATTTCAGGGCGCCGTATTGACGAAGATGCGTTTTGTTTAAGACAAGATGTCGCCGTACATCTTTTCCAATTATCTTGGACAAGCGATTGACGGACAGAAACGCAAAGCTTTCTGTCATGAAAGCCAAGGACCTCAATTATGTCTTCAGACCTCTGATGGGTGCGCACGGAAAATAGAAGATGGTAGAGTTGGGCCTTAAAAGTCACTTTTTCCATCTATTACCTGTTACATAGAGATACATTTTCACTGTAATTGCAAATTGTTTTGAGTTTTGCGTGAGGTTGAATACATCATTGTGTTTGATTTAAACACCATCTGCTTGTTTGAAATATCCTTGAAAATCCATCAAGGGTTTTTTTTGCAGCGTGTTTCAACGACAATTTTAATTTCATAGTATTGTTTCGATTTTAATCTTTTAAAAAACGTGTATATGGCGGACTGCATGAAATTTTTATGTCATCACTCGAGGACTTTTTGTTTACACAATTGTACCACCTGCACCAGCTCCGAAAACCGACATAAAAAGTCATTTTTAGGCTCAGTTCACCGACTTAACAATTCCATATAATAAAAGTACATGGCAGAAAGTGAAATTATATTAATTTTCCGGGGGAGGTGGCACTTTATAGAAAGGAGGGCCCCCAAATCTTAGCCGGATTGGCTAGCCGAAAAATGACAATGAACTTTGGCTTACTGAGAAGTTGGAGTGGGGTTAGAAACAGCAGACGTCGTCAATGAAGTCCTATGTTCTCTATAGCATGGCACCTGGGGTCAAAGACGCTGGTTAAACCCTGGTCACAGTGGTTTGATTGACCCCGTTAGGTTAATCTCCGGCATATGGTGGGCGGTAAACGATTTGTTAACAAAAAAATTGGAAAAAGAAAAATGCAGCATGTTTGGCCAATAAAACGGAGACGACAACCCTTTGTTCTGCGAACCCTTCACCTCTTTCGCAAAGGTTGTGACAGGTCACCGTAAATTCCTTTAACAAAGTAAATGGTCAGTCGCCAACAACAGTTTTTTTCAGAACCCTCGACCGGACGATCACACAATACGAACTAAAATAACTTTCTTAAGAGAGTCCTTTTGACTGTCTTTCATAAAAAGGTTCCATAAATTCCACAAATTCCAGTAAATATTAAGCTTAATAAATTCAATTCATTATTTTACATTGTTGCTGTTGTCAGCCTACTTAACATGGTTTTTTGCGCTTTTATTATTCTGGTTCATGGTGTTGTTCTTTTGTTCCATTCGGGAAACGACTTGTCAATCTGGAAGGGGGCAGCTGACACGGAACGCCTCTAGCGGAGGTTTATACACTGCGTGAGCTCTACCGATGCGGGGTTAGGTAACCTTTTAAAAAGGTTTTCTCTTCGCTTGATTGATTGCCTTGCTGGTTATCGAAGAGGCCTCCTGGTTCAATTTTGTTTTGTTGTAGCCGCGGAGGGAAAGCAATACAAAATTGACACTTAAATTTGAAGCTTTCGCAGCATTGCTTCCAATTGAACAGTGTTAGAACATGTGTGGAGTGTACTTATCCTATTTTCAGGTATTTTCAAATTAAGTCCTGAACTTCAAACGACTGAGGAAAGTAATGACACCGGGTCCAAGGTTGCGGAAAACTCTTAAACACTTCAAAGCTTCCGTAGCTTGTGTGTTGTTTGTTCTTTTGTGTCCAACACAAGAAATTATTAAAGCAAGTGTTGTAGCGGGTGTAGCAGGCTTAACGTGTACTTGCATCATTCTACACACCAAGGCAAGTTTAGGCTGCATTCCAAGGGCTTCCCTCAATGGCCAAGTTATGTGGAAACGGAAACAAGCACATCCGGTCTACGTGGCTGAAAAAAACAATACTACAAAGGGAGACTGCTTGTCGAGTTCTTCGATAAGCATGGAAAGAAAAAGCCTCGATATTGATTTCAACCTTCCTTTTTACGACTCCATGCCATATGCACCTTTACAATGAACTTCTTCATTCGTGATAAACCGCCGGCTTTGTGATTTAAGATACTGGATGATATTCGTGCCTGGCCGCCGGCGCCTGTCCCTTGCAAACAAAAGGGGATGCACGCTAGTCAATTTAATGCTTTTGTATGGTTGAAAATTTCAACTTTGAGCAACTATTATTATGGCGAAGTAATAAAGCAACGCTCTTCTCTGGCTGAGCCCACCCTGCCCTTGCAAGACAAATTCTTAGTCCCCCACGGAGCGCGACGAAAATATGGGCGAAAGCAGACACACTCAAATTCCAGACAGACAAACAAGACGGCCAGACGTTAGTATTCGGAACCATAATTGTACCTCCCAGAAAAGCGATTAGACGAGACAAATCCGACTTTTGAAATTTTCAGACTACACCTGTGGACTGACGCATTCGTGCTAGGTAGGAGCTCGCGTGACAGCACAGTGTAACTGTGTTTTTAAACAACGCTGTCAGAAGCTGCCTACAAAACACGAACATCGCTTTTGTTGATATTTTACTTCATAATATATGGCCAACTTTGTCGCCCGATGCAAATGTGCAAGGCACACCTTAAAGAACAAACAAATGGGTAAAAAATAATTCGATATTTCTCTTCGTTTTTAAATTAGATTTCAGCACCGGTACAAATGAGTTTTCACTGCGAACTGGCCGATGTAAATATTGGCCCCTAATGATCCAGAACTAAATGAGACAAATAATTTCTTTAAGTTTTTGACCATAGATAAATGAAAAATAAGGTCAGATATTATATATGAGATATTTCCAATGGATCATTTCTGTTCTCGCCGTTTTTTAGCCGAGTTAAATTCATATTGCTTCAGCTCTCGCCAATTGACACCGTCATTGTTATTCCGATATACGTTGATTAAATGGACGAAAAGAGAATGCGTGGGCGAAAAAAAAACACACAGGCTTTAAGAGTGCCAAATCATTTGGTTTTTGCCTCTTTTAAGGTGCCGAAATCAGAAGGGAGTAAAATTTACTTGCCAAAGCTTTGAAGATAAAATTAACATTCTAATACGGCTTTCTCCGGGGTGGAACACCCGTTAAGCTGGTCTTTTGTTTGCGAAGAAATTTTGGTTTACAGTAATACGGGACGAATATCATTCGGTAAGGTTTCATTTCAAAGTAGTGGGCGTTGAGGAACGTTTATAAGAGTGCAATTTACAGGATGAAGAGAACGTGGGTAACAAAGTCCGGAAACTTCTAATTCGTACGTGAAAACCCGTGAAAACGTGTCACAACACAGTCGAACCGAGATGGCCCGTTTAGTCTAAGTAAATAACGGATTATTCTATTTAAACAAGTGTTCGGGAGAAACGTGTCACTTGATAATTTTTTTAGTCCATTTTTTTTCGTGTCTCCAGCCTGAAAGTACCAAGACGAGAAAATGCATTGTTTACCATCGCCTTTCAGTCAAAGTGATTGACAGGAACGCGTGTAAGGATTAATTGCTATCGTTTTCTGAGTAATGTGATTGGACAAGAGGCTTGCTATGACATGACCGTACTGGATTCAATCTGAACTGGTTCTGCGCATGTAGAGTTGTTTGGGAAGGAAGGTTCGTGGGGTTTTGGCTGAGGGAACCTTCCTGAATTTTGAACTATTGACGATGAAATGAGGACTATCGAAGGACAGGGGAATGGAGAAAACCTTGGTGCAATCGGCTTCCCCGAAGAGAGGACCGAGCTCTGCCGATGCGAATTTAAGCATCGTGTTAAATCTTATGTGTCATACAACTTGCCACCGCCAAGGAGGCGAAACTGAGAAATTTGCAAAGAGAGCCATCGAATCCCTGGTGAAAAAACTTCGAAAGAAGTCTGAAGAGCTCGACTCTCTGATCACTGCTATCACGACTAAAGGATCGAAGTCTTCAAAATGTGTTACGATTCAGAGAACTTTAGATGGCAGACTTCAAGTTTGTGAGCGCAAGGGCTTTCCGCATGTGATCTACGCTCGGTTGTGGCGATGGCCCGACATTCAAAAAATGGAGATGAAACATTTGGAATTTTGCCGATACGGTTATGATTTGAAGTACGAGAGTGTTTGTGTCAATCCGTATCATTATGAGAGAATTCGCAGTCCAGCCGGTAAGTGTGATTTTTTTTTCGTTTTTGAAGGTTGTATGTTGGGTCAATTGTGTGATGTCATGTAGGGTAAGAGAGACCAAGTGAACGCACGCACAGTATATGAACGTACGTGATGACAAAACTCACACCAACGCCATGATATGTGACATTTGTTCAGTGTGCAGCGTACTTAACCTGCATAATCTAAGTTAATTCTAGCAAATGACCTTACCAGAGATATTTTTTATGTTCGTTCTACCAGAAAAATTAAAACAGAACTTTTTCTGTAGCATCTCGATCGGGGGTAATATTTTTGTAATTCATTCAATGTTTCCTTCCGACATCATATCGAATCATTCGACCATATTGTCGTAATAAGGTCATTCTGACCTTTGGAAAAGCGTACAGCTCTCCAACTTTCCGTACCGTCCGATTGTTTTTGCTTGAACATTGCGTTCATTCTGTTGTACATTATTCGCTTCACGAATTCATCAGCGATAAACTTGTCAGAGCGAAATGCAAATTTCCTTGGGAGTGGGTTTCTTGTAAGCTTCGCCTTTGTTTGGATAACGAGCCAGCGGCTATTTTGCATTTTTAATTTGTAGTTGAGAGTCGCTTCGTTTTTTGGCCGATTTTTCGCGCGATTTTGCTGCGACCGCCAGCCAGACTTTGTCTCAGACGGCCTGAGCTCTGAATCACGCCAAATGACTGGCGATCGTTTCGTGTGGGGCAGGAGAATTATTTTGTCTGGGTTTTGTTTAAGTATTATTGTTGGTTAGTGGTCATTGTCTGGCTGGAACGTTTCTTGTCTGAAAACGTCTGAAATGTCGTCTGCTTTGGCTCTAATTTATTTTGGGACGTAAATTTATTTTTGTCGAAGGCCTTGGCGGGCGCGCGCGCTATTTAGAACCAATTTTTTAGCCAAAAAACACACTGTGAACAGGGAACGTGCTTCAGTCAAGGAGTAAACAGAATACCTAATTAGTATTCATGAATGCCTCAATTGAATATATTTTTATTTCAGTCTCTTTGACTGTCTAGACGTTAGCGTGAAAATTATCGACAGTTCGCAATCAGTTTTGTGAGGGATTACATTCACGCCATGTTTACCAGCGAAAAGCACGCCATGCGTGTTCTTGGCCGAACAGATTTAAGAGCGCGGAATGCCTTTTGAAATTTAGAATGCCATTTCTGACAACGCTTATTGTTTGTAATTGTGTGTTTGACGTTTGGAGGGTGATTAATTTTGTCGCGAAATTCTGTTTTTTCGATTGCAAAATATCGCTTTACTTCGACTGTTTTTCAAATTGTTTTCTAAATGATTTTCTGGAGCATATTACCCCCGTAGAAATTCGAATCATAACTTCGTCGCCATTAATATTTTTCATCTCTTGACAAACAAAACCACAAAAGCCACGTAGGTTGTATTCAAATTGCTTGGTGAGTTTCATGTCACGTAATTAAAATGAGTGTTCGTTCGCGCGGCACGAAAACGTTTTTTCTCCGTAAAAGATTCTTTTTCGATTTTTGAGATGAAATGTGGTATTTGAAGTACTTTTGTGCTTCTAATGGCTTACTATCGCTCCAAATGTTCGATGCGGCGGCTTCTTTTGTTTACATCATTTCTATTTTCAACCCTGGGGGATCAAAACCAGCACTGTAGACACACTAGTGGTACAAGTTTTCAATTTATTGTTTGGCTTTGTCTTGTTGTTTTTTCCATCCCTGTATTTGAAGTCTCAAGATAATAGATGTGGAGTGACTTTCACAATAAGAGATCACATTCCTAATATTGTAAATCTGTAAAGAATGTTCAAAATTAACAATTGTTTGTACCCATGACTCGACATTGCCTGTGGCAAAATAAATTATCTTTAACCTGAAAAGTGGTAATTTATTTGCTTTCCTTAGCTTTAAATCATGTTTGTAAGAAATACTCATGAAGTGGTCAATTTTTTAAAAGTGTTCTCCCAGCAATGAGTGTATGCAAAAAATATAGAAATAAAACAAATCAAATGATTTTTACTGGTGTTTTTTTTCAGAATGTCAGAACATAATATAAGAATACTGAGAACTTGCAATTTAAGATTACTTTTGAGGTTGCACTTGGTACCAGCAAGTTTGGCACTGTCTGGGATGAGCAGAAATTTGAGACAGAATTTGTGTTAGAGATCAGTTTTTGACACAAGTGTCTGGTTATTTTGCGTGGTTTCAAGCTTTCAAGTATATTTCTTGTGACCTGTGATCTCCACACCTACTGTTCATGACAATGCAATCTAGGGTAGAACATGTTGTTATTATAAAATCTGGGCAAGCAACCCAAAATTGCTTTGTTTCAGCTATCAAGAAGGTGGAAAACATTATTTTGTGTTTTTTTTTGGCATGGGTAGTTTTTTGAATGATTGGATTTTTTGTCGCATAGATGATTTGCGACAGATTTTCAAATATTGTTCAATATGTCACATTGTTCAATATGTGACAGCTTTTATCTTTTCAAAAGCTACATGTATGTTTTCAAAGTTAAATAATTTTGGCTACTCAGAAAGAAATGTGGATATTTTTAAATATCTTCATCTCAAATGACTCTGGAAGTCTTTTTGTTTTAACCAATCTGGAATCACACACATGAAATATACATGTGGGTTTTTATATTGTTGCCAATATTCAGGTGAACTGAGACTGGAAAGCTTAAAATTGCGACAGCATGACAGTGGTGTATAAAGTGTTACCTGTTGGTGTTCAACTGTGAAAGGTGTTGTCTTATGTTGAAAAGGAAATACGTTTCCTTTTTGGGAGGGGCAAAGTATATTATTCATTACATACAGGTGGTGCAATTTTCACCTTTTTTGTGCTGCAATTGTTACCTTTTACTCAGGATCTTGTGAAAGCAAATTTTGGAAAGTTACTTTTTAATGTAAGTTCGTTTTTTTCCAGAACATTTTTTGAAAACATCCAGTTGCTTAGTAAGGTTTTTTTTATTGACTAAGGATTCTTTTGGTCAGTTGAACTTGAAATTTGTGTCAATTTTTTCATTAATAAAATCTTTCGTATTTGTGGAAAGTGATTTATCGTTTTGCGAGTTTTATTAAAATGATCTGGATCTACGGTTCCTTGTAGCTACTTTTCTTCAGTAGGTTGCTTTTGCAGGCTACATAATCCAAGACATGAAATTTAAGTTTGTATCACAATACAGAGTAGAATAATTATATTCTTTACACCCATGTTTTATATAGAATGGTACTGTAAGATGTGTTAAGCAAAACGTATTATTCATTTGTTCAGAACTATAATACATCTGTTTAAACAGTGGATTGGGCTTAGATACTTTATGCAAAATTTATTATTTTGGTTAAGCCATGTTCTTCAATTCACATAGAGTGAAGATATAGTTTGTTTCTCCTCATGTAACTTGGAGCTTTGAGTACTTTTAAAATCTAACTTCAAAAACTACACATTTCTTAATAATTAGTCCTTTAATCCATGATTTCCTTTTTGCATATGTGTTCATAAGGATAGTTAAGAGCGTTTGATTTTTTTGTATGGGCCATCTATTTTATGTACAAATAAATTTTTAGGATATGGAATTATATTATTAAGTAGGATTTCATTTGTTCATTTCAAACAGTACTGTGTTAAAGTTATCATGTAATGAAGTATAGCTTGAATTAAACATTACCGTGGTCACACAGTTATGTTTCAGTCGGATTTACGCTTGTTTGGAAATATACATGTATGGCAGACAAGTGCACCAGACCATTGTAATCACTGTTATCATTTCAGAGTAGATTAGAGGTTTGTTTGTAATATGTTTAATATGTTTGGTATGTGTGATATTGGTTATCAAGCTTGAAAATATGAATGAAGAGACACTTCCATATATTAGGTCAAGGAAATGAGAGTGAAATATTTTTATGCAGCTCGAACAGACATTACGGACATAAACTTGCATCACTGACTATCACACTTGTGTAGATTCCTTAATCGGTCAGTGTTCTTAAGAAGGGAGTTGATGGTTTTCCGTCACCTGAAACATTTGCTATGTAATTTGATGTAAATGGGTTTTGTGAAACATTTCCGCTACAGTTGTCTGGGTGCAATGTTAAATGTTCTGGTTTCAAATGTCAAACTGCAGATATCACTTGTTGTTTAAAGCATCGATCTCTTGCTCAAGTTATTTTTAGTCCTGAGAGCAGAACTTTCACCTGGCCCACTTGTGTGGAATTTTCCTAGCCTTAATTGGAGCAGTGGTAATTTTTGATGAGTTGTTTTACTCGGGCAGCAATGAAATACATCAGCAAATATTTTGCTCTGCCTGAAGGTCAGATGACAAGTCTGTAATTTTAACTGTCAAACCAAGGAGGTTAATTATAATAATACAATGTATTTTTGTAACATTAATCTGCGCTGCAATAGTCTTTCAGTTTGCCTCTGATTAAAACTGATGTTCTCGAACTAATCTCAGTTTTACGCATTGTGATGAGCTTTTTATAGATGGCAGGGTTATTTTCAGACCAGACATGACATCATGGACATATAAATCATGCATGTGTTACATTTGTCTGAACCATATGTTGCATATTCATACTGTCGGTATCCATGTCTGAGTCTGTGCTTATCAAAGTCACACAAAGAGAGTGACAGAAAAAAAACATAGGGCACATAATGCGTGTTTGAGCTGTGATATCATTATTTCCAATAGGTCTTGTGCTCTCACATTCTTTAGTCAGGAGATGGGGAAATTGGCAAATTGTGATTACAGTTAGCTAAATGATATCTTTGACTGCCTAGAGAGGGGATCATCATAACGTGACAATGTCAAAGGGCAGTTAGAATTGAGCATACTAGACAGGATCTTGAAGTTAATATATGGAATATTAGGCAGGCAAGCAGAATTCAAGCGGAAAATTACGCTCTCAATTTGCCGCAATGAATGCATAAAATGTTACTGTGTGTTTTATATCACACTGAGAAATTATGTTGGTTGTTACGTTTTTTTATTTGTGTGTGCTTACAATGTACTGTAGCTACCAAAGTGATGATCAGATGTTTTGTGGTAATGTGGATAGAAATTGCGTGGAATATAATTGAAGTGAACTTGACAACACTAGAATGTACAGATTCATTACATCATAGATAGAAATCTTTCAATTTCACGGTCCTTGAATATTGACAGACAGACAGAGACTAGAACACTGGATGTGCCTTTTTAAGTTTGTGGCATTCTTACATGAGAGAAAATCATGGTGTTTTTATTTATTTGGTAGAGTTTGCCTTGGAGTTTCATCGTGAGGTTTTTTTGTTAAGTTATTAAAACTGTGTTTTTTTTACACTGTTAATGAAAAAGCAATTGTGGTAAAATTAATGCTATTACAAGGTTAGTATTTACAGTTATTTATTTGTTCGAAAGATGAGTGCTGAAAACCAATTTTTGTTATGTCCTTTCAAATCTCTGTTTTGGCTTGACATATCACTTTGGTCAGACATGTGTTGCGTAATTGTGTGCACAAATAATCTGATGACTCAATCAATAGGCATATATGAGGTTATATGGGGCAACATTTTCAATTCTGGGGAAGATATCAATTGAAACAAACCATGAATCTCTATAGTGGTTTCTAACAAGTTTCAAAGCAATTAATGGTGTACAAACAAGATCGTCAGTACAAAAAGCTAGGTCATCTTGATGCCTAGTCATGATGTAAAATTTGTAAAATTTGTTGACAATTTTACAAAATTGGTTACACAAAGTCTGATGATGACAGGTATTTCCAGTACTGCAAGACGTTCCTGGAGTGACATGCAGAGATAATGATTTTGTAATACACCCGCATATACATGTAAGAACACATGATTTCGGAGGTCAGGCTGATTGGGTTCTTATTTGACAGGTGCTTAGTGACAAATCAGCCCCAAAGTGTTCTTAAAATGTTCTTACATTTCTATATTAGTAATATGGGTACTACCCAAAAATGCCCCTAGATAAATGCCCCCTGTACTCAATTTTTTATGTATTTACAGTAGAAAAATCAATTACAGTAGAAACATCAGTACAGTACTCAATACAAAAATACAACCACTTGACAGCTGATAGAGTCATGACTGCCAACATAAAATCACTTGTTTTTTTATGTAATTATGACACCTTTTCCATTTTATAAGAACATGCTGACTTTTTCAGGCTGATCTTGTTCTTATAAAAATGGGGCTTTATTGGCCAAATTTCAGCCTGGTGTTCTTGATCCATTTGTTCTTATATGCAGGTGTTTACTGTAATGTACTTTAGATCGGAACAAAATGCAATCTCTTCCTTCCCTGTTGCAGCTGCAACTCTTTCTGTGAAAGCAACATCTCCAAACTGCGACAAATGTGCATTATCTGTATTAAAAGAAAGCCCACCTCAGCCAGTAACAACATATGATCAACCAAAATATCTGGAGGCAGGACCTAGCAACTCAATACCAGGACCAAGTAACATTCCATGTTCTGCAGATCCATGTCCTATCATTGTGCGCAATTTACTTTGGCATGCTGTTTACAGGCATCAAAGCACTGATGCAGAGAGCTTTAGTCGGCGGGCTATTGAATCCCTGGTGAAGAAACTTAAAAAGAAATTCTTCGAGCTGGACTCACTGATTGTAGCGATAACTTCTAAGGGGCGGCAACCGTCAAAATGTGTCACTGTGCAAAGGACCATGGATGGAAGATTGCAAGTTGGGGACAAGAAAGACTTTCCACATGTTATCTATGCTCGTCTTTGGAGATGGCCTGATGTGCACAAGATGGAGATGCGGCATAAAGAATTTTGCCAGAATGGTTATGATACAAAACGTGAAAAAGTTTGTGTTAACCCATATCATTATGAAAGAGTTCAGCCACCAGGTATGCGAGAAGTGATTATTTTGCATGGCTTTATTTAATCTCGAGTTGATTAACACAACTGGGTAAATAAAGAAGGAAAAAGACTTTGCCAAAGGGGAAAATGCTTTAGAGTATAAGGGGGTCTTCATTTTAGACTTTTTGTAGTCTTTGTTTTAGAGATGCCCCATCACTATATAGGCTATTCAAACACTGGTTAATTGTTTTCATTGTATACCCCTCAGCCACCCCATTTATTGTTATTTTGCCATTTTTTCCATTTCTGCTGGAAACACCCCTCATTACACAAATGTACTTTTACGACACACATTACTCTTAGAATTCACTAAGGTTTTATTGATTTTAATTCATACCTAGTGTATTTGTTGACAGTGAAAGTTTGGACTTGAACAAACTTTTCAAAATGTTTTAGAAGAGACTATGCAGTACTTTTTATTTCATAGGTACATCTAAACAAAAAAATAAGTAACTAAAGGTAATAGTTGCATATGTGTGATGCAATACAGCTAAAATGTGAACATAAATTGGCAACAACTAGCGATAATACTTTTAAGTAATGAGTGAAAATTACAATTGAAAACAGGAAGTAACAATGGTGTTGCATTGTCTTTGTGGAATAAAAGGGTTACCAGTTTCTACAAAGCACCTTGATATTTGTCCCCTTTGGGTTTAAAACCAACAATTTCTCTGGCTAAACTTGGTTGATACTTTGTTAGTGGCATTCGTTTTAGTTTGGATCCAGTACTATGCAAAATACATATTGGACCAGGTCACCAATATCATAACAATTTAGAAGGGACACATGTTTTTGAATATTTGTGGTTTTGTGTCACAAACAATAGAAGAAGCAAAATACATCATTAGTAGTCAAATTGATAGGTGTCATGTTGTTTCATTGTTTTTATGGCTTTGTTTCATTATTTAATAGATGAATGAATGGCATTCCAACTTGCATGTGTTAACTCGTGTGTGTACATGTTTTCAGCTGTTATCTTGAATTGTTTCTTCTTGTTTCCAAAACTTTAACTAGCTTTGATTGCCTTTATGACATGTTAACCAAAAGAGCATGCAAGTTATTACTAACTTCAAACATTTGCACTGTTAATTAAAATCCTTCATCATTGCTCCCAATACTAAATCGATATGGTGTTTTTATGGTGTTTTCAGCGCCATCATAATCCCTAACACAATAATCTGCTGTGTTATCCGTGACCTTATCAAAATAAGACTTGTCAACTGTTCATAAATGACCAAGTTTTATTTATTTTGACTTCCTGTTAAACACTTCAGATTAAAATCCCTCGTGTTCTAGATTTTACTAATCTTTCACAGTACACTCCTAAAACAATTTCTATCCAATGTGAAAAATAAACCTGTGACCATAATTTATTTATGTAGCTATTCCTCCTCCCCACTAGAATATCCAGTGTCTTTGATCCCCCTCCCTAGGCTCTGAGGAGGAAGCCTTACACACCTACTGGCATAAAGAGAGATGTGATGATGATAATGACCCAACCCCATCCCTCCAGAATTTGCCAATGTCTCCTTTAGACATTGAAGTAT
>CM042752.1:19388365-19389506 GCA_022496165.2 Catalaphyllia jardinei
GACACGTTAATAAAGGTTATGTATGTATGTATATATGTATGTATGTGAAAAGCAGGTTCCATGAATAATAAACATCGGTGGGATCATCAAAAACTTCACAAACTTGAAAGGGCGCACGGGCAATGTCGCTTTGAAAATTTCTTTTACTGAATTTGTAGAAACAAACAGCGGAACACGTCGTTCGAATTCTTCTCAGTTCTCTTGACTTTTGATCGTCTAAAACAATAACTTCGATCTTATTGTTATCTGTAGCTCTGCTGAAACCTTGCCGTGACCACTACAACCCACGCTATAACATTCCACACAAAATTCTGCCATGTTTGTTTTGACCTGCGTCCCCCCAAATAATCCCATAAGCGCTTGCGGCGCGACTACGTCTTCAGGCTATCACTCTTTTCCAAAGTAAGCTATTGCAAGATGTCGCGCCGCCAGAAGAATGTGAAGCGGTGTTAAAATTCTAATCACATTTCTGAGGGAAATACCTGTTTTTTGTTTATAAAGACTTTCTTTCTTTGATTACACAGTCCCTCTTGGTTCCATTCAAGAGCTTCCTGCTGAATCGTGCAGTGAGATCAAGGCCAGTGAAGGAAATGAGATGGTTAACGGGGATTACTGGATATACTCTGATAGGAATGGTCAGACAATCTTGGCTAGCTGTGAAGGTACGGCCATTTGGTTTAAGGTGATTCCCTAGTTTTGCATTGGGCACTCCTACTGCGCACGATTTTTGCGTCATTAGCGCGCGCACATGAGTGCGCGCGCGTACAAAACGTAAGAGATTTCTCTGAAAGTAAGGTCGACAGCGAGATAAATGCTCCTTTTCTCTTAAACGAGCACGGTGACCCCCACTTTTTATTTTATAAATTCAATGAAAACAATATCCTCAATAACTGAGAAAAAAATTGGCAGAAATCTATGGCTACTTTTTTGGAAAATGAAATACATGCTACAGATCGAGATGTAAACGGGCCCAACAATGCGTCCTTTCTAACATCCGTTTTTCTATCAAAATGGAAAAACGGGCAAAGAACAATAGGCCCATCTCACTTGTACCAGATTTATCTAAAGTGTGCGAAAGGGTTGTACATAATCAACCCACTTGAGGCATATGCGTGCAAAACTGCAATTTCACTCCCTTCCC
>CM042752.1:19419872-19426488 GCA_022496165.2 Catalaphyllia jardinei
CTGTAGGCAGCCATTTTCCAGAGTGCAATCTTCCAATGGTATCCATAACCCTAAGACACTGGGTGGCTCTGTATACAAAAAGGTGGAGTCTCTATGAGGAGTGACTGTTAAAGAAAAATATAAGAGAAAAAGGATTATGTGATTAGCTAGTTGTGAAATGAGTTCACTTGTTTTACCCCTGTCTTGTCACAGGGTTGGAAATTCACCTTGGATTGCAATATCATGGAGTATGTTCAAATCCAGTCAATCAAAATAAACATTTTCCAAGCCAGTGGGAATGCAGCTAGGTACACATACATCTCATCACTATACTTTGGGTCTGTGGTATGAAAGCACTGGTCAGAAGTAAAAATCTTGATCATGAGATTAAAACTTGTCTTATTATATTTAATTAATATAACACTATTTTATTGTGAGGTTTCAACCTGTGTTTAAGATCTAGTAATTGAAAACTTTAATAAGCTATTTTCATCAACAGCTGTCATTTTTCATATATAATACTTATGCAGACTCCATAATCTGATTGCCTGAGCTATCCATAAGTGTACAGGGACTGAGAATTTACTCCAGAATGGGAATGTTTTCATGACATTTCAGAAGAAACTTTAATCTGAAATATTACTGAAAGATTAAACTGCTCAAAACTCTTAAAATGGTATATTGATAGATGACCACTGTGTGACTTTAAAAATCAAAACTGTTCAGTGAACAGTCGTGAGTTTCAAAGAACAATGTAATCGGCACATATTTTTGCTAAGAAAGAAGTTTTTCGGTCTTAACTATCACCTCATAGATTTAAATCGCTGGCTCAAAATCTTATTGCTAATGAGCAGTAAAGTCAGTTGTTACCTTCTCCACCAATTCCTGGTTGCTGAGGAGTGAAACAAAAAGAAAAGGTAATTCATTAGAAGAAATATAATTAGCAACAAACTTTTAGGTAAATTACACAATGGCTGAAAATTCTGATGGATAACAGTCATGTTCATGTGAAGAATGAACTCTGATTGTTTTGCAATGCACATGCTTATATTGTGGAAAACACACTATAATTATTATACTTTGCATATCACCTAAAAATTGGCAGATTTCAATTTTAAAGATACAGTGGCACAGTGGCTATAACCAGAAGCATATCACCTAGACCTATGCCTCTGCTATAATGAAGTGTCACGGTACCGGTAACAAAAATATTTGTTATAGCAGGGTAACCAAGCTAAACAATGGGATCTACACCATGCAAAAGAGTCTACAGACTTGCGCGTGAACAGCTACATTTAAATAAAGCAAAGCTTTGAAAGTCAAAGTTTCCCTATCTTGACCAATAGGAGTCGTGTTTGGCTTATCAACCATTCGTATCATCATGTCGTTTTTACTGACTGTGAGCAACAGGACAAAATATTTGTTATAGTGGGATAAATTGTACGTTGGGACCGTCAAAATCAATTCATTATAACGGGGATTTCGTTATAGCAGGGTTCGTTATAGTGGGGTTTGTTTGCACATATTTTACTGTAATTCTGCCGGGCTTTCAAATGTTGTTCGTTATAACGAGGTCTTCGTTATAGTGGGGTTCATTATAGCGTGGTGCCACTGTATGTTGAACCATAGTTAATAATAGGGAAATGGTTAGGAAATCTGGCAAAGTTCTTTGTTGTATGTTTTTGCTTGCCATTTTGGGGGTTGATCCTGCACAAAAACCTACACCAAAATACAAAATGTGTTTGCATGTGCTCATACAACTGACCACTAGAAGCATTTCCCTCTATTAACTATGGTTGAAAATGGTACAGAATTATTCTGACAAAGGGACAAAAGGACTGAATTCTGTTCAAGCCTCACTTTTTTTCAGGATTTATTGTTGACTAAGTTGCATATGTTGTGGTTTGAATTTATTTTTGGTTTAATTTTTGTTAAACCAGTTTAAATTTTTCAAACTGGTTCATATTTTTCAAACTGGGTTGAAATTTTTAAACCAGTTTAATTTTCAATTTTGAGCAGAATGTGAGCATGTGTCTTAGTAATTTGGGTTAAGCACTCAAGTTAGCATAGTTAGTAGTACTAACTATGACGTTAGTGATAAGGCCAGCACTTATTTAAAATGATAAGCTTTGATGTTAGGCTGGGAACTTTTCATATGACTTAGTAGTTTGGGTTGAGCTCTCAGGTAAGTAATTAGGCCTAACCACTTCTTTGGAATTGCTTACTAGCTTCTTAGTAATTAAGACAAAGTTCATGTATGAATAAATTAAAATATATATGAGAGGGGCTTGGGGTGAAGAACTGATAATCAAAACAAGTATGAGAGCTCTTGCATCCATTGCTTTCATGGTCAAGTGGTAATGACAGTGGGAAGCAGATCCAGAGGTTGGCGGCTCAAATCCAGTTGAGTACAAAATAGGAAGAAAAAAAGTAAAATCTGCTTTTAATTAGTATTCATGTTTAATGGGAATTTGAGGGAAGTGGTAGAGTAGGAACTCAGTGAAAAAAGGAGAGAATAGGATAGAGGAAGATAAAGAGATATTTTCCTTTTTTACAGATAGTTGCATTGACCAAAAAAAAATAAACTGGCTTGAAAATTTCTATCTGATTTGAAAAATTTCAACCTGGTTTGAAAAATTTAAACTGGTTTAAAAAAAATTAAACCAAAAATAAAATTCAAACCACAACACATACGTAACAGCAGTAAATTCTCATGTAAGTAATCTTTCTTCTGCAAAATACTCCTCAGAAACTTACCTTAAAAATATACATACTCTGTGGGACAACTGGATGTTTAAATCCAATTGACTTGATGATAGCCTGACACAAAGATGAACTCACTGATTACACAACAGGATAAAATAGGTACATATCACAGGAAACATCAAATTGACAGCATTCACTTTAGGGGAAAATGTACAAACTAAAATGAAATTCTTTAATTACCTCTATTCTCTTATTGAATGTGACTTTTTTGAACACTGGATTTAAAGCGTGAAGTGCTGCAAAAATAAATAAATGGGTAAAAATTCAGAAAGGAAGAATGGGAGGGAGAGAGGAAATGAGGGAGAAATGATTTACAACAATATTCAGCTGATGATAGGAAAAAATTTTGAATACAGAATTTACATTTTATAAAGGCGGTAAAAGGCAAAGTGTGTGTTGGTGATCCATACTGCTTGGCAAGTAGTACTACTACCCCCCAGGATGAAATGCTAGTCCATCGCAGGGTTCTTTGGAAAGGCAGGGTGATATCAATACAGCTATGTTTTGAAAGTGAATTTTACAAGTGTTAAAGGCAATATATATGGTCCATTTGCTGGAGACAAGAGCACTACACATTATTACTAAATAAAGGGAAAATCAAATCAGATGGCACATGTTTAACATTTTGATAATAATCTTACCATGACCAACTTTGTTGATGGCATTATGTTTTTTCACGATAAGTTCACCTAGGAAAAGAAACATAAAGAGGTGATGTGAAAATTCATTCCACAACATTTTTGCTTATGGCTTCAATCAATATTAATAGAAAAAATTCTAGAACCATATGGAGTGTGAGTATATATACAGGTATGTAAGAGAGGGAAACATTCACTACAATTAAAGGAGTGCAACTTGCTAAGTCAACATCGCAGAATTACATGTAAACCAGTTTGTTCATGACAATGTTGATCATGAGTTTCATCTGGGAACCACCCTGCTCTATATTTATGTGGACACTCAAAGATGCACAGATATTAATAGTTTTATAAAGCCACAATACATAAAACTATTGATTATCTTACCTTTATCATTGAAAGCTCCTTCTTCAAAGAAATACCTGATTTTGTCTCCACTAGTCATGAAGTAGTCATCTCTAAACTACAAGAATGTAATTATTGACAGAAGGATTAGAACTTGTTGATGGTAATGCCTCACTGGTGACTTGCTAATGTCAATCAAGGTGCAATTTATTCTGTACCTTGGTAACTCTCGTCAAGTTAAAAAAAAAATAAATAAACCACAGTGAATTACACATCAACCATCTAATGGTTCTCTAGAGTTAAGACTGCAATATTGCAGAAGTAGAACAAGATTCTACCTCTGCAATACTGTGAAGCCATCATGCAATTTAGCAATAATTACAAACAATAATTATTACAAACATGTTTGGGCCAAGTTATCAGTGAAATGTAGAAAAGTGAAAGATGGCATGTCTAATAAACCAAACAAAAACTTAGTTACATTTATTATGAAAGTTCATTTAATAATAATAAAGGGTTGAAAATTGCACAATAATAAAGGGATGAAAATTGCATACAAGAAGTAATGATCAAATTGGAAAAAGGGTTCCAATCAGCATTAATTTGGATCTTAATGGTTAGATATCATGGGGTACTTACAGATTCTATGGTCATCAGGTGTTTTCATGATTTAACTAACCATTCAGCGGCAATATCACAACTTTACACATTGAGCTTTTACTAAATGAAGAACCCTAAAATAACCGGTCTTGTGGGTAACTAAATCATAGTTGAACAGAAAAGGAGATGAAAGGAATCACGCATTTATAGTTTCTGATCTTCCACAAAGCCTTCTAGTGAATGGCGTAATTCCCTTGGTAGTAGTAGCCTGCCAGCAGCCTCACCTTTGAGTCACACGCACAAGTGGTGAAGAATATTTTAATTTTATGATAACTGCAGAAATTCCTGTGCACTCATTGGCTAATTTTTATTGCCAATATGCAGACAGACACATGAATTTATAATTTATGCAATGCATCAACAAGCGAGAGTGGACAATTTGAAAATTTGTTATTATAATAGTAAAAAACAAATTGATGCCAGTTTTGTTATTGACAGTGAACTTCGTCATAACATTGTCAAAGTAGCCTGCTTTGACAAAATGTTATTACGAAATTAATCATCAATAGCAGGACAGATGCATGTTAACTGACGTCAATTTGTTAAAGCCCTACAGTAGTAGTTGATGCATGCGTTGCGTTGCATGCAGGCAAACTCTTGCCAGTATCTGTTGTTCAGTTGTTTTACAAAAGGCTCTTACCTTCGTCTGGTTGTCACCTGTATTGAAGATGCTTTTGGGGTGATCGTCTAAATTCATATTTTCCACAATATCATGCATTGCATTTCTCATTTCTTCCACTTCATCGAGCGAGAAGAATCCTTCGATGACAAGGAAGCCATCTGTTTTGTACTAAAGGGAATTAATTGGATATTTGTGAGCTAGCAGTATTTACGTCTTTAGCGTTTAAATTATGTACCTTTTCAACCTGCGCCGGGGAAAGCCCTGGCCCTGCAAAGTCCGCCATTTTAGATCTGAAAATGTACCGACGGAAACTGGGAACTACTTTATGTTGAGTGGACCGTCAGACTAACTCAGTGGAGAGGGGTCAGGATCACGTTGGTGGTACAATTTTGTACGTTTTAGTTTTCCTCTGTTTAAACTTTTCTGAGTAAAGCTACAGTTACATTTATCATGTACATTTCTGCAACATTTATTTCACATGAAGCGCAGGTAACAGTGTAAAAATTATGGGTCCTTCCAGAACTGATGGGTCTGTCCAAGCTTTAATTTGCTGACAGGTACCTCGGGTCCCAGGCCTCTTCATTGCCACATGTCGGAAGAAGGTCCCATCCATGTTTTGAGAAAATGCTCTCACGAGGTTGCGGAAGCTTTTGTTCGTTGAAGAAGTTATTTCCTGGCGTTGTTGCAGGGGTGACTAGAGCTAAACACACTCTTCCAGATTTACCGTACGATTATAATGCTCTGGAGCCCACAATCAGCTCGGAAATCATGCAAATTCATCACCAAAAGCACCATGCTACCTATGTGAACAACTTGAATGTTGCCGAGGAGAAGTTTGCCGAGGCTCAAGCAAAAGGTTATCTGACATCTGATTTTTAAATAAATATTCATATATACATTTATATTTACATTGAAAATACATATCTTCTTGGGCCAGAGTTTTTAAGGAATCAGGGTACATGTATATATCTACGAAAGGCGTACTTCACATCCCACAAAAATCAATTTTGTACATGTTTTACTTTATATTGAGGCCTGCTTTGTATGGCATTAGTTTAATAATGTATCAGTACTGTTTATCTGGATTGACTGCTGTATTCACAAACTTTGTTAACCTTTGTTCCATTATTGCTGTCTCTGAAGTTGGTGCATGGTGGAAGTGGTAGAAGGGCGGAGGAGGGGGCGCTTCCGTCAATTAAGAATAGGTTTATGTCATGAAAGGTATTTAAAGAATTAAAATACAAAACTGATGGCACAAAATGTCCATCTTGTTGGTAGATGTTGTGATCTGTTGACTAGGTTTGCTGTTTAATTGCTGGCTCCCTTTAATTGCTCGCTTGCACGGCCTGGATCACGCTCTGCCCCCCGCCAGCTCCACAAGAACTTTATTTCCCTAACATAGGTGAATGCACAATCATGGCAGTTTACTTTGTAGATGATCCATTGGACCTGGTCGATTGTTGGTTGGTCCTTTGGCTTTTTAAATATGTGGACCAATGTTCCTACTGGCCTAAAGGCTGCCGGAATGCAAAATTTTTTGAGGATGTGGCCCAGGTGATCAGTTGCACCAGTCAGCAATAGTCTCAGTTTTGAATTCGCCATGACC
>CM042752.1:19426888-19458129 GCA_022496165.2 Catalaphyllia jardinei
TAAGTGTCGATCAACAGTTATATAACTGTCGATCGACACTTATAACTGGTGATCGACACTTATAACTGTCGATGGACACTTATAACTGTCGATTGACACTTATAACTGTCGATCGACACTTATAACTGGATACCAGGCTCAGCGCAGCAAACATGTGGAACGTCATTCTGCTTTCAAGATTCAAGATGGGGGACACGAACACAACACAACTTTGTTACGTTCTACATCAAAACAAGGAGCTTTTTAATAACCTGATGAGAAAATTATGACTGAGATCATCCTTTCTTGTTATCTGCTTACCTTTCCTTGGCCATTTTTGCCCTAAATAAGTAGAAAGCAGTAACTTATACCTAAGAGCATCAGGGACATCAATGTCGTTTAAAAGCAAGATACGCCGACTCAATATATGTGAACTTTTAGATGATGGCTGCGCAGGCTGCAGCCTCTGTTCATTTTGACTTCTGTATATTTTTACTATAAATCTTGTAATTAGATAACTATAGATATTTTACCTACTACAGTATATAGTTTTTTTAGTTTGTGTATTCTCCCCTAATTGGTGTCCCCAAATTATTAAGGGATTCTTTTTTCCCTGGCTAGACGGCTTTTGACACTTTAATAAAGTTTCTATCTATCTATCTATCTACTTCACAGATGGAGAATTTCCTATGTCTAATTAATTTTCAGTTAACATTCTTTTACGAAGTAAAATTTTATTCAGTTTCTCCAAAATGCCTCACGAGTTTACAGCGAGTGTTTGTGAGCTACTATACAAAATTGTCCCGCATGCGTTGGATCATCAAGCTATTGTACTTCTCAGCTCATTCTGCGCTTCTATGTAAATTTAACAGATTGAAATGTTTATGATATTAAAAACACAGATTGCACGTGTTTGCCATCTTTGCACGTTGCACCGCGGAGGCCCGGTACCCAGTTCTACGTTTCGACAGTTACAAGTGTCAATCGACAGTTACAAGTGTCGATCGACAGTTATAAGTGGCGATCGACAGTTATAAGTGGCGATCGACAGTTATAAGTGGCGATCGACAGTTATAAGTGGCAATCGACAGTTATAAGTGTCGATCGCCAGTTATAAGTGTCGATCGCCAGTTATAAGTGTCGATGGCCAGTTAATAACTGTCGAAGTAAAAAAAAAGAGGTACTTTTGATGGCCCTAACAAGCCACCGTAGATTCACGAGGAAAACCTGAGAACCTGGGGTAAAACCCTTGCAGCAAGGTAAGATCTAACAAAAAACTCAACTCAGATTCATTTGTTCTATCTGAAGTTTATTTACAAGTTGCAAACATAGGCATTGATATTATATAGGCATCATTCAAATTTTCGAACTGCAAATTTTTAATTTTTTTCAAAGCGTATGTGACCTCCAGATGCTGCCTGCACAAAACGTGATCCCTTAAGTTCCGCATCATTTCACTCATGGCTAATAGCTGCTAATGATTAGCAGCAAGCAATTGGTTTGTCGTTCATTGCCTTTTAACTAAAGAAAAAAACAAACAAAAAACTCAATCATTCTTTTGCATTTTAGCAATTTAAAGTTCTTGTTTGGGTCAGTAAATCACCATATATATGATATTTATTTTACTGCAGCCGATGTTTCAAATTCTGCACACTTTGACTCAGTTTCGTTGTGTGAAAAATTTGAAATTAATTCTACTGTTCTACATGTAATTGGTTTCCTTTAGGCCTCCAGTGCTCACAAATTTTCACTAGCCAAAATGGCTAGTAAGGTGCAAAAACCACTAGCCAAAATAGAATTTTTACTAGTCTGTGGCTAGTTGGCTACCGTTAGTCTCAAGCCCTGTCCTGTTGTCATGTTTAACAGATACATGTCAGCTACAGTCCCATCAGTTATCCTCATAAGGAAAACTCTCTCTTCACTTTTTGCGTCAATTAACCAATAATTTATTAATTGGGTTTCATGGCTGGCAAAAACTCTAACAATTGATTACTTTTAATTATTAAAAGTAATCAATTGTTAGAGTTTTTGCCAGCCATGAAACCCTTACATTAAAACAGCAGTAAAACTACAAACCAACATTTCTTTGCCTTGCTGACTTCTTTGGGCTTTAAGTACAAATCCTGTTGTAATACAGGTGCTCTGATGGAAGCTATCAAGAAAGACTTTGGTTCATTTGAGAACTTTAAAGAAAGGTTCAGCACAGCAACAATAGCTGTACAAGGTTCAGGATGGGGCTGGCTGGTAAGCAAATCAAAGATTTTTCTCATTATTGTGAACTGCTAATTTGAAGTTGTCTACTTTTAGCTCAGTGTTGATCAAGCAGTTTTATTATTAATATAGTGTTAATACAGTGACAGCTATACTTGTACTATAACTACAGTATTATAAGCAGATGCCCACAGAAAACCCTTACTAGTGAATGCAGGGATGGCACAGTGGTTGAAGTGCTAACCTCCCATCAATTTGGACCAGGTTAGATTCTATCGTGGTGCCATATTTGAGTTGAGTTTTTTGTTAGATCTTACCTTGCTGTAAGGGTTTTACCCCAGGTTCTCAGGTTTTCCTCCCTCCACAAAAACCAACATCTCGAAATTCAAATTCAACCAGGATAGAGGAACTGCTTTAAATGCAGGTTTCATTTTACACAACTTGGGAATTGCTGATTGGGAAAGATTTATGAACCCTTATCCACTAATCCGCCTGGGTCGTAGCAAAAAATCTCCACAATACCATGATAAAAATTGACTGCAAGATGCAAGGGATGTATACGAAGATAGTGATGAAGTCTCAGAAAATAGAGGGGTAAATGAGAGGGCACTCAGTGATCCTCTCTAAACCTATTGATAGCTGCCCGAAAATAAGCTCTTATTAAATATAACCCTCTCAGGTCTCAATAGCCTGTTAAAGTAGATGTATTTCTGGCTGTTGCTTGTCTGAGTTCCAAACCAGCCCTCAGATATAATAGTAGTATGAAGAGTATGAGGAACAGAGAATATGTTCAACCACTGTGACACATTACTAATGAACTAGTAGTAATGGACATTATATTATAATACATGTACATTCTCTGTTTTTCAGGGGTATAACAAGGTTGATAAGCGCCTGGTGATCACTACATGTGCCAATCAAGATCCACTTCAGGCTACTACAGGTAACAACATTTATTGATTAATTAAACCCCAGTGAGGGGTGTTTAGGTACAACTCAAAGTTGTGACAATTTTCTTGTAAAGATTTGTTCATTAAACGCATAAAATTGCGACCCTCTCTTATCTATTTAGCGTTCATCTCCACTTAAGAGAGTTTAATAATTAATCTGACCCTGGGAGTACCCTCAACAGGAAGGACAAACTACTGATAATCCTGGAGTAAATGTTATATTAGTTCTGTTCTGTTATAATCATAAAGAAAAAAAATTAATGTAAGGTCATGTGATTGATGTAAGGACAAACAATGGCAAGTTGATTGCTTGATCAAAATCATTTACTCAAGAACAAAGAATACTTGAAGCTATCTGTAATTGTTAACATGAATTGCTTTCATTCAGGTTTGGTGCCCCTTCTTGGAATTGATGTGTGGGAGCATGCATATTACCTGCAGTACAAGAATGTACGTCCAGACTATGTGAAGGCCATTTACAAAGTTATCAACTGGGCAAATGTGTCAGAGAGATATGATGCTGCTAAATCATAACATGTTGCTTAATGTGTGAAGAACAGATTTTTAGTTTGGTGTGAAGTTCATTATACTTTTGTGATAAAAAAGTTTGTAATAAGTAGTAGTCAGTAGATTTAACACTGTTCAGGATGCTTTCTTGTCGGGAAATGAAGAACAAGGGCATGCATGTTTAGATTTCAACCAAGGTCTTTGCGTGCAATATGTTCACTTGGCATGCAAAGAGCCTTTTTTGGTTTTTCAGCCATGTGTACAGCAAAAATAAAATGCACTGCTTTTGTCTTCTATGTTACTTTATAATTTTACCGACCAGTTCACAAACAATTTTGATTTGTTTTATAATTATACAGTGTAAAAGTATAGACCTAACAATTAAACTTTACTTACAATGGAAAGTAAGAGAAACAAAGACAACAAATACATCAAGACAAACAGGAATCAAAAGTGTTTTTATTTATCTTTGCTTAAAAGTAGATAACATTGTTGCCTTTCAACTGGTCTTTTAATGCTAATCCTTGTGATCGGCATCTCATTGAAACCTTGTTGCAGAAGACCAGGGCAGAGTCTATTGTTTCATGTCACAAGACGCAATTAGGAATGTGTTTACAACTAGTATTTATCTGTGGTTGGCACATTGCAGAGACACTACATGATACAGAATAAAAACAAAGTGAATTGTTCTCACGAGTGGCATTACCATTAGTATCAATTCACTCAGATGGTCTTCCACAGAGATTTTGCAGAAGGTACAATCCCTAATAATGTAACAGCATTTTTTCATTTTTCACAAATTAAAATTTTCACACAAAATAAAAGGGTATTGACAGGGATATGGATAACCTTAGTTCTCCCACCTCATTTTCTTCTTTCTTCATTGTTACAACCCTCCCCCTTTAAAGTTGTACTGACATCTTTCCTATCAAAGTCATTTTAAAACATATGGCCATGGTATAAACAAGTAGTCTGTGTGAGAAGAAAAATGTTGTTTACTGTTTTCAAATATCTCTTTTCATTCCAGAGATACTCAAATATTTAAAATATGCAATTAGTCAAGAGATGACATTATACACTCATACAACCACATTTTGATCAAAAATGATGAAAAAGATATCTCGGCCAATTTATATCAGAAATGATTGAATCTCTGCAGTAAGATTCTTCTAAATGTGCTTCATAATACTAGCTTAACAGTTTTGGTACTGTGGCAACACTAGGTTCCAGGCCTCTCCAATATTAAAGGCATTTCTGGCCTTCATGTTCATATTTGCAAATGGTGCCTCGTATACATGATCCAGCAAGCATATAAATATATTAGCTTAAGTTTGTCTGAAAATCACTAACATTGAAAAATCAAGTAGTAGGGACTGGAAAGGAGTGCATTGCCATGGGATCAGAGCTTTTTAGTCATAGGTTTGTTTCCTGTAGAACTATCAGCCTACCAAGTTTCAATGGTTTGCACTGCAAATTGGCCAAGATAGCTCTGTTTATGTACTTGATATAATATTGGGTTGAGTGTATGACTTCATCAGTCATCTCATTTGCATATTTTACACATTTTTCAAACATCGTCAGAACTAATACAGACATTTACAAATGGTAAATGGCATTTTTATTCTTTCATGAAATTCTATGTAATACACTTAACAAATCAAGGGGTAAAAATTTGATCAAGGGGAAAATTTAAAAAACATTTCTTTTGTCTTAATTATTTCATGTGCCAAAAACTGCCACTCTGAATTTCATTGCTTCTCAACAACAACTCCATCAACATTTCTTTTGTCTTTCCAGAGATGATTCCTCCATTGAATGTCCATCACAGTTGATTTAAAGAAAGTAATGTTAAAGAACAAGTTCTCTGTCTCCTAGAGTTTCAAAATAGCTATCCACTTTTCCCCTCGACACAGCATCTAGAGTACTTGGCTGCCACTTGGGGCTGTTATCTTTGTCCACTAAAACTGAAACAAAATGACAACATTCAACAGGACATGAGATGAAAAGAAATAACACTCAAATGCACATTGCATGTTCCCAGCTGCAAGATTAGCTGTTAAAGTTGAAATGCAAACCACACATACTAATGTTCCTAGCTTAGCAATTGACCCGTCATGTTATTTTATTACTATCTTACCAATTTGTAGACACTAGATATGTTCTACTGGAGATCCACAAATCTTGCTAGGTCTCTCATTGTCTTTTCACCATTTCATGCATGGTGCTAGCACTCTTGAAAGTGAAAATTGTTCATTTAATACTGCAGGTTTTGGTACATGTAGGTTCTACTCCTTGTTTCTTTGAGTGAAAGTCAATTTTGCTGCCCCTCATTTAACTATTCTCTCATGGAAAGCTTGACCTCGTAGTTAAATTAATAAATATAATATTATTATAAACCAATGAAATACCAGGTGAGTTTTTACACAAAAACATGATAAATGAAAATAACTTGTTATCTTCACATGTGAAAAGCTCACTGTTGCTAAGGTTCCAAAATAAATTACACTTTTTGCAGTGAAAGTGAAATGGCTTGGTACTTCACTAGTGCTTTTAACAAATAGAAAACATGATCTGTGTTTCTATCATGTGGAAGGAGAACAAGAATGCTATGGGAAAACGAGCTGATGGGTGAGTGTTTCCCTAGCTTTTGCGAGTTCTCCCAACAACATGTTTTAATTTCTTTGAGTAAATTTGGATTTCCGCACTCAAAAAAACACTCACTCATCAAATATTTTTCAGCACTCAAGGGCACTTTTGTATCTCCGTACAGCCATGTGATATACTCTCACAATTGATTTATCATTTATGTAAGTTTGAATAAATATTAATGGCAAGGTTGCTGAACAGTTCTTACCTGCTCTTATCCCTTCATAAAAATCATTATCTGCCTGCAAACAAACAAATTTATTGTTTTCTAAAATATACTCAGGAAACTTCTCCCACCATGCAATATCATTTTTCTAAAGCACTTTTACAGGCACACGGAAACAATTTCTAGAGGAACACTACTTTTCCTCAGAGGTGGAAAAAACAAACTGATGTTCAGTTTGGAAAACATCAGTCACTAACAGCAGTTTTAAGTAGATATTCCCATGTATTGAACTATTAGCTCAATAAGTAGCCTGTATATCACTTGTGTCACAACAGTAGCAGTTCTATTTCAGCACACCTTTTAAATACTGTAAACGTCTGAAAACAATGACTCCCTGTAGGTAGCGACTCCCTGAAAATAACGTTAATGTCGTTGTTCCTAGGGAAGATAAAACGACTGTGGCGACTTGCAATTGAGCCAGAGCTATTTTAAAATCAAATACAAAACACACGTGATGGCGTTAATGGGGGAACACTGCCTTGCGTTTGGTTAGCCCATGCGACTTCCGGCGATAGCGTGACAAAATAACCTCACTTATCTCCCCAGCACTACGAGCTGAATGCAGACAGCACGTGCTGGATCGGACAAGAGTATCGGTAGCAAGCGATGCTCAAAGGCGATGCAAAATAAACAAGCTTGGGGGAAGTCGCTGCGCAGACTTAACCGCCACTGATGCATGCAAGGCAATGCATCCCCCCAAGCCATGGGAGCCGGTGAAAACTGAGCTAGTTCGGCGCGAAACGTTCAACAACGTTGGCCATCCTGGGGGCTACAGATTCTATTGTAGCTATAGGAGTTCTTATATAAAGCTGGTAACAGTCTGAGGACCAGCGACCCATGACTTTAATAAGCCAATCTGGCAAGCCGGCAGCAGCGGCAACTGACGCAGCACCTATGCGAAAGCTATGGCCCTTTAGACTCTGATAAGGAAGTCCTGCGACCCTCGAGCTGTCCCGTAGAAGATGCGAAACCGCTACCCGGGTAAGCAAACTACCTGATTGGAAGTAAAATAATGGACCCTTTTGTGGCTGCGCGGAGAGAAAGTATTCTCGCATAGCCGACACGGCGCAAAGGGTGGACGAGGTGCGAGCGATGGTGAGAGATTGCCCTCGCCTGTACACATCTGTTTTGGACGATTTTAGCTGCACCGTCATGCGCTGCGGGCATGCTAGGGTGGGATGAAATGGTAGAAAGATCGAAAAGCGGTCTAAATTTGCGGGCACTGGTGTAGGTAAATTCACTACATCGCAGGAAGGCGAAAAAAGCTAAATTGAAGGCGGCCCATATCATGGAAAAATCCCGGGGGCTAAGCCATGATTGCAAAACAGGACGGATTGCGGAGAGTACCTGAGGGGTAACCGGTTGACGGCGAATACGCTGTTCGCCTTGGTATCGGAGGATGCCGCGTAAAACCTTGTGGAGAAGAAGCTTGCCCTTCAGAGGGTCACCGTACCCGGCAGTAATATGGAGGTTGCGAACAGCTGCTAAATACAGTTTAATTGTGCTATGACGCACAGTTCTAGCGAGATATGAGGCAAAATAAATAAGGGTCCCCTCGGAGGCGGGTAGGACATCCCCTTCTGGACCTAGGAGGCGATTCATCAGGCAGAATTGTAAAAAGCGTTTTTCCCCACAGCTGTAGGCTCGATTTGTGTTCTTGGCGAGACCCCAAGAAGCGTAGGTGAGCACTTCCTCTCTCAAAGGGTCATTAGTGAAGGCGGGATGGTACAAGGAAGCTGGTCGGCGTCGGGTGCGAGGGCCCAGAAACGCTGCATCTGAAAGCGGGAGAGGCAATTTCAGCAATTTCATTGGAAACCCCAGGGACATGACGGGCCCTTACGAGAAAATTATGTTCCATGGATAGGAGAACAAGTTTTCTGACAAGTTCCATGATAAGGGGAGCTTTTGAGTGCCCTGAATTTATGATAGATACCACTGACGCATTATCACACCAAAACTGTAAGCGTTTACCCTTAAAAAGACGGTGCCACATAGCGCAGGCAACAACGATGGGGAAGAGCTCTTGCCACTCAATGCTTATACTCCGCTCTTTGTTCAAACGCATATGGGGAGGCCAATGCCCTTGGAACCACTTTCCCTGAAAATATCCGCCGAACCCCACGGAGCCCGCTGCGTCAGTGTAGAGCTCCAGGTCTGGAGTGGGGATAGTGCTGGACTCAAGAAAAAGAGAGTGCCCGTTCCATTGGGAGAGGAAAGTTTTCCACATATCGAGGTCCCTAAAGAACTCCTTATTAAGTCTGATGTGATGGAAACGACTAGGGACACCCTTGGTTAAATTAATTGCGCGTTGAAGGAAGGTCCTGCCGGGGACGACCACTTTACATGCAAATTGGAGAGTACCAATGAGTGATTGTAACTCAACCAGGCGCACGGAGCGGCGTTTCTTGAAGGAGTTCAGCAAGTCATACGTCCTGGAAAGTTTGTCTTGGGGTAAACGGGCCTCCATGCGAATACTATCTTGTCTTGGACGCTACTACCGGGGCCTTAAGTGACATAAATACCCGTAGAAGAGTGCTAAAGCTAGTGAGACAAGCTAATCGAGAACGTTCAGCAATAAAGAAGTCGTCCAGTATATGAATGACACGCTGGAGACCATAGTTATGTTTTAGGATCCATTCGAGCCCATCGGAAAGCTGATTAAAAATGAACGGGGCACTGCGAAGCCCGAAGGGTAAGTACATGTCCACATAGTATTGAGATTTCCACAAAATACCCAGCAGGTTCCAGTCGTCGGGGTGGATTGGTATAAGGCAAAAGGCCGATTTAAGATCAGTCTTAGCCATAAAGGCTCCCTTTCCCAGGGATTGGAGGATCTGAATTGCATCGTCCACCCGAACATAACTCAGGGAATAGGGATCCTTAGCAATGTGGTCATTTATGCTATTGCCCTGTGGGTAGGAGAGGTGATAGATAGTTCGCCAGTCCGATGAGTGTTTTTTAGGAATTACTCCCACTGGGTGACACTGAAAATTTGCTAATGGAGGAGCAGAGTAGGGGCCGGCTACCCGTCCTAAGCTTATTTCCTTTTGTAGGTTGGCAGAAACTACATCAGGGTGCTGCGTGGCAGAGATAAGGTTAGGGGAAACTCGGGCTGAACGCGGCCCACAATAACCTATACGAGCGCCGTCCTTAAGCGTAGTTAGCAAGTTAAATACAAAAGTACGATCTAGGTGATTAGTTAATTCTAATTCTAAGCGATAAATGTCAATAGGCGAGGATACTAATGGCGTCTGATGACGCCTTTGCTGTTCCACTTTACTTCTTGCCTCGCTCACTAGGCCTGGGGACTCCTGCGTTCCGGGATGGGCCACTAGATTGCTGCTGAGGGCAGTCCTGGACGGTGTGGCTGTTCAAGTGGCAGCGGCGGCACACGTGCGGGTAGCTGCAGTTTCGGCGCCGGCACCCGGAGGACTTGTTGAAGTCAAAGCATACTGTCTGGGAAAGACGCTGTTTTCTGTAGGGGTCAGCGGAAGGACAGACATCTTCAGCGTGATAGGGACTCGAGCATATACTGCAATGGGGCTTGGCTAGGCCTGAGAAGGTCACCGTCCATAACTCGAGGTCTACTTTGTCCCACTGAAGGGACAAGTTGGAAGCGGCGCGGCGACGAAATTGCTGGTCGTACGAAAGCCAAGCAAGACCTTTGAACTTAGTTACGGCGCGACTAATTATCTGCTGGTACTTAATAAGCTCAAGCGCCCGTCTTGGATAGGCAGTTACAATTACCAACATGTACACCATGTAGGCCTCAAGCCACTTCTGAAATGAGTCTATAACGGGTTTTCTTTTCCTAACCATGGTGACCGGGGAACCCATGGGGCCTGAGGATGAGTCGTCTAAGCGGAGCTGAATTTCAGGGGCCTGGGACTGATACATGTTGTCAGGTAAGAGTAAGGCAAGATCAACGTACTCACCCCGGAGTATTTTGTCCTCCATATTGCGGTCCACTGGCCTCGAAAGGCCCAAAGGGGACGCCGTACCAGAAGCAGCGAGAGTTTGGCTGGAGGGCGCCGGGCTGAAGGCGCTGTTTGTACGAACAGCGTGCAGAGCGCTTTGGACGGACTGGGACACGATGTCTTGGATGACAGAACGCTGCTCTGGACTGAGGGCGCCTCGTGTATCGGTAGACCGAGTGATTTCGAAGGGATCTTCCTCCGCATCGGACTGTAACATGTCCTCGATGGAAGACAAAGAGGCGCGGTCGGAGAGGGCGCTGTCCTCCGGAATGCTGAGACGCCGGCCTTGTGTGGCGTCGATTCCACTAGCTGCCGCGGACCGCTGGTCCTTCGGTGTTTTGTTCGCCGGAGGGCGAGCTCGTTGAGGCCGACTAGGCCTTCGTTTAGCTTGACTAGCCTTTTCCGTCGATGCTCGCTTGAGCCGGGCGAGGAGCTGCACTTTGGAGCCCGTAATTGGCATACTCAGCGCCTGAAGATGGAGTTTTAGGACTTCACTGGAGAGCTTCGATAGGTCCTCAAGGAATCCGGTCGTTTCGATCGAAGGTTGTTTCGATCGAAGGTCGTTTCGATCGAAACAAAAGGTCAGTTCGATCGAAGAGTAAATGATGATAAAAACTACAGTTTTTCAAGCGTATAAATAAAAATAATAAAAATTCTTGTGTTGTGGATTGATTGTGCGATGTAACGTGCGCGACGCGGAACTTTAGCCGCGGTTTTCAATTGATGATCTCTTTTGTTGTCGGCCTTTCGTTGTCGGCGTTGGTGATCGGAAACAAAATAACTCGATGCTCAATGAGCTCTTTGCTATTAACTTGAACTTTATTTCTAACGGAAACGTACACCGAAAGAATCCTTGAAACCCGGGGTTTAAGAGTTTTAAATTTCTTTTGCTCGTGACGTGCGGAGTAAAATCGCTAGGAGTCTTATTCGACCCCGTCGGTGCGTATATAGCAATTTTCGTCCAGAACGAGAATGATTTCACCCAGAAGAAGGAGAAAAGAATTTTCGTTTCCAGGAAAAATTTGGCCATTTTGATCAAATAAAAAGCAAATTGAAGCTTGGAAAACACGCTTCAGGTGAGTACTTCAACGTACTGCACTGTAAGCCTAGAAGGAAACTGGAGTCTACCCTAGCGCCTAGGCCTTTATCAAATATGAAAGGCGACCATATTACTTGAAGCTAAAAGACCAAGCTGAAGTTAACTGTATCAGGAAATATATTTCCAAGAGATTTGATAAATAGTAAGTTCAATACACTTGAGCAATAGTTACAATCTTCGATCGAACTGACTCTTGTCTTGGATCGAATCGACTTTTATCGATCGAAACGACCTTCGATCGAAACAACCTTCGATCGAAACGACTCGCATTCGTCCTCAACTCTTGTAGCGATCCTAGCAGTGTTGGACGAGCGGCGAGGGCGAGCCATGGAAGGTTTACAAGAATTAAACGATAGGTTTACAGCAAGTAATAGCTATGTTGCTTAGACGAACTCAAAATGGACTCTGAACAGTTGTTTGTGCTTTTATATGTAGACGTTGGTCTGCTAGTAAGCCAGTAGAAAATGCTGTACTACCAATAAGCTTACCCTAGCACGTGTAACGACTAAGACATGAATAGTGCTTTAATGCTTTGCACCAATGCTATGGTTCGCTATAAAGTACTGCAGGTAACAAAGCTACAATGTTTTAGGTTTAGCTACAATGAAGCTTGCAGATCGCTGACCTTTGGAATACAACTGCTCAATAGCTCTATAGAAAGCGATGCCGCCATGAATGGCTCGTTGAGACTTAGGTCACGCTCCATTAACTATATTTTACTGGCGTGACAGTAAAATCTCATTTTAAAATCGTGGCCACTAATAAATCCTAAAAGTAGCAACCCTCCAAAACAGCCCACCCCTGGCAACATGATCTAAGCATAAAGAGCCCACCCATATGGTAGCAACATAGATTTAACATGATTTGAACAGGAACAAAGAATTGTATAGCACTTTGAACTGTTTTTACAAATTTCCAGTTTTTTACTTTGTAAAAGAGCTCTTTCTTACAAATGTAACATTTTTTGCTCCCCGAAGTAATGAGCCCTGAGGGCTGCTAATTCCAAAAGTACGAGGGCCATTACTTTCAAAAGTTTATGGTAGGCACCTTTCCATTGCCGCAGCCATACATTTTCTTTATATACACTGTACATTTTACATCTTGCTGTCATTTCACAATCAAAAAAATTCTCTTACATGATAACTTAAGTTGATCATTCTTATCAGCTGACTTCTTAACAATGAATTGATTAAGTAATATCATAAGAATTTATAAACTGATGACCCTTAGGAATTGAAGCATGTGCTTACCATACACCTCTGGGTTAATCTGTATTCCATCTTTAAACACTCTCCTAGGCTTAAGTTTGCACCTTCTTGCAGCTGTCTTAATGTTATCTTCAAAGATATGGGAGACTATAAAAAGAAAATCTTATAGTTAATGCACTCATCAATCTCTCATGAGCAAACACATTTTTCATGTCAACTAAATAATGAGACAACAAGAAATTAACATTCAAAGTATGTGTTAAAATTCATTCTTGAAGTAATTTATAATAATTTTAACTATCTTCCAGTATCAGTGTCAACTTTGCTTTCTGGAACAGTTTTCTAATCAATGCTGGAAGAAATTGATTCCTTTTGTGTTCCTTTAACACACTCGCACATGCATTATTTTGTTAAACAATCAAATGAAATCCAGACTTGATGTACTTTCTTTAAGTTCTCATTGTAAATATGTTTGTTGTATAATGCTCATTGCTTTCACTCATTTGAAAACTCTTCGGAGTACCCCTTATTTATGTTCCAGTGCTCATAAATAAACAGTGAGAGACTATCATCTTACTCCATGATTAAACATAACATATCTCATTGCACATGCTCATCTCTGACAAAGTTGCAGCATATATTGCTGTACATTACAAACTTGCAGTTACACACTCACATCATGCACTCTACAGTTACTCTGTCACTGATGATATCTTATTCTTTATAAAAGAATGTCAAATCAGCCACATTCATCAATAAAGCCATTTACTTAACAAATAAAGAAGCCTAAGCCATGTATTACACTGTGATAAAACATGACAGGCATTTAACAACATGAGGGAAATGCACAAAACAAGAGCCGCAGGCCAGCATTTTCTGCATTTCTCAAGTTTTTGAATGTCCAGAGTGTTTTATCACAGTGTAGTACATGGCTGAGGCTTTTTTATGTTCTGTCCTCTGATAAAACATGGGTTTTCAGCCAATCAGAGTGTGCGCAGGGTCCTACCTATATTATAAAAAATATACTTCAACACTTTGTGATATGATAAATGAGTGATGGTGAAATTGCAGTTTGGTAAATATATGTGAAAATAATGTAATGTAACATGTAACACAAGCGTGGGACCTAGAAAAAATCTGAGTCCTGACAGGATTTGAACACATGACCTCTCCTACACTGGGCAGGCACTCTATCCACTGAGCTACGAGAACTCATGGAGAGCCAGGTCATTTAACTGAGTTCTTTTATGAAGACTTTGTGACATCCTTGCTTACATTCATAATTTTATTGCTCAGAGGAGTGGCAGACAGGAATGAAGAATGTGGGAGAGCTAATTAATTAATACAAATTTAAGAGATTTAGATTATGTATGAAGTCATTAAAATCATTTTGGACTTACCATTTTATTTAAGACCTGAGAACAGAGGGAAAAAAATATTTAATTAATAAAATAAAAAATTATTGGTCCAAAACATGTAAATCTATCAAATGATTATTTCTAAAATGTTATTTATATTAGATTATGAGCTCAAGATTACAGTTGCGTGAATCACACAGTAGAAATCTCAAATGAATAATCTAATGTTTTGGTATAAATAAAGTTGAAAGACCAATAAAGTTGAAAAATAAATCTACTATTTGTTTAAAACTTCATCTAAATCCTCTTCACAGACACTTCAAGAACACCAAGAAGTAGCCTTCATTTTGTTAACAAGGGCACACTGCTACACTACTCACTATCTATCACACTTTATAACATAGCTAGCAGAGCCACGCAATCAAATTCAGTATACATAAGCGTGCTCTAAATCTCGACAGTGCTCCCTGATGGCGTCAGCAAATCGCTTCACCAGAAATTTTTGTTTTTGCGTGAGCAGCCATTCTTAGCGTGGGGAGAGTATTATATTTACAGAGACTCGGCCCACTAGTCCTAAAATGAAGACAAATTTCCGACCTTTTCTCTTGGGCTACTGAGTTCTTAAATGAGGCAGAAAAAGAGACAAAACAACGGAAAAGCAGACTCGGCATCAGCGCCGTCACGATTCGCTTCATTGTCCGAGGGTGAAATGCACCTGAATTTTTGCAGGAAGACACTCTGGTAAAACCAAACAAATGGCAAACTGGTTTGTGTCAACCTTTAAAGGTAAGCTTAAACTTTTTCCGGTTTAAAATTGTTTAATATAAAACTCGAGCTTTCAACAGAAAAATTGAAATAAAGCCAATTCCTACAGTATTTTGCTTATTTCGCTTACCGCAAACAACAACTTCTGATGTTGTTGTCTGTTTTTCGCGTCAGATTTTATGCACAATTCCACCGGCTATGTTATAAAACAATTGGTTCATGCTTTTAGCTGTGCACTATCGAGTTATGGAGCACTTGGGAAGTTTGGAGAGCACTCAAGAAGCTAGAGATGCCCTTGGCTATCACCTTGGGCAACTCTTACGCTTCTTTCGTACTCTCCAAACTTCCTGCATGCTCCATAACTCGATAGTGCATGCTAAAGCATGAACCAATTGTTAAATAGGTAGTGAGTAGCATAGCCAATCAGAGAATGGCATTTCTGATAGATTTACATGTATACTTAACAATTATTCCATGAGCGCGCATTGGATATAAGATGGTAAATAGCCAACGAGGCCTGTAGGGCCAAGTTGGCTATAACCATCTCATATCCAACAAGCGCGAATGGAATAATTGTTTTATTAAATTCGGTGCGGTTGTATGCTTAGGAATTAGAGCTAAATTTCACTAGTTTTTAATTTTACAAAACGACCGGAAGTTGAGGTGGCAACAACAACAGCAAGTGGGAAGTCACATGGCATGCGCGCCGTTTGTAAACTTTCGTTGAATGAAAACTTGAAAGCGAAGCCGGCGAGTCTACTGAACGAAAATTACCATCATCTATAATTTAAGGAACGTCTGGCAAACAAAGGATATTCATCCTTGTTCAGGAAGTTTTAAAAGCGTTCAAGTTTGAGTCATCGAGAAGAGTTTTAATTGTGCACTTGTACATAACAGTTGTAAAAGTACTGCGGAAAACTTTAATTGCTATGTGACAGACGCTGTGTCAAAATTATTCTCAACAAGAACTCTATCAGCGTCCCTTACTGTGGCTTCCCTTGCGTCAGTTCGAGCTGTATATATGGCCAGTTTTAGAGTCAGGGACAGAATTAAACTATTTTAGCATTGGATTCATCTTCACAATCTCCGAGACCCTGATGGTTTTTTGTGGGTGGTAAAGATTTGAGCCGACGCTTCGGTTCAGCTCATCAAAATACTCAACTCCTTGATGGATTTTTCGCAAGCACAGAATTGTTGGCATTAGTTGGCATTGAATCTCTTGTCGTGGTCAGCCACAAAGGAGACTGAGGCAAAACTAGGTCGCCCTCTGTAGTTTTGCGGAATTTTTGCTCTCTCCCCGTCCGAGCTCACGGCTGTCGAACAGTTTCTTCATCTGTTCATTGGAAATTAGTTTCTGACTGTTTCTTGTGGGCTCTATTAGGCCGGCAATGTTGCCTGTTTTTCTGAGGTCATTTGCAAATGCGCTAATGCTTTGTTTGTCTCAGTAAAAGCGGGGTCAGAGATAGTGGAAAACGGTTTGATGACCGGGTATGAGCGAAGGAAACGATCAATGGCGGCTCTCAGATGGATTTCATTGATGAACTTTTGTAAACTGACATTGTGCCATCTTTATTCCTCACAGACGTGCAAAAACTTTTCCGAAAAACATCCAGTTCCTCATTTGACATTTGTTCTATTGGTTTCGAAAATTTGGCGCCACTAGGACTAGCAAGCCATTCAGTAACATTAAGGTAAAAATTGTTGTTGTTGTTACGTAATCTTTATGAATGCGTAAAATCTTGATGTTCGTGTTTGAAAATTTTCAGCTTTTACAGGAAACTTAACGAGTACATACAATTAAATATTCTCATTCCTAACTTTATGGCTTTTTTGTTGTTACTTGGATGGGATTGTCCTTTAATTTCTTGTATTTCTTCTGTAGACAGCTCACCGGATTTTTTGTTTTATTTCATCCAATTTTTTGCTGATGGAACTTGGCTTCCCACATAAAATTTTATGCCAAGCCACATTTGCCGCATTAATTTCCATATAAGGTCAAACGTAGGTATAATCACTGGTAACCGAGATAAAGTGAACCAATCAGAAAGCTAGAATTGCATTATCCAAGGTTGAGAATTTAATAATAATTATTATTAGAAGTATTTGAAGTTCTGTGTTTTCTTATAATATTTAATAAATGATTAAAATTGGCTAAAAGCTACTTTAAAACAAATGGTCTCCTTTAAGAGAGGAGAAATGAATTTTTTGAGACTTCATTTGAAGAGAAAACTATGCTCATTAGCAACTGTCAGCTGAGCACCTCACATGCCTTTTTTATCCTACAGGAAACATTTGGCAAACTATGTGCAACAGTTGTTTCAAGACAGCAAATTCTGCAGCTTTCTGTATGAAAATTCTAATAAATGAAAGTTCCAAGCCCGAGGTTAATTTCTGTCCCATCCTAAGAAACTGTAAACAGTTTAATACCTCAATTTGTTTCAATGCCCAGTCTGATCCATCATCCTTCAATGCCTCTAGAATTTCTTCTAAGGTTGGTTTGTCAAAGCAGCTATTTGGCAAATAACACATTTAATTAATAACATATCAGAGACACCACTAGAGGGTGTAGAGGTTGTACATTCAAACAATCTCTACATTTAACAATCTAATAATGTTATTTCAATTCATAAAGGATGCCAGGACGACATAATTGAAATAAAAGTCTGTATCAAACTAGTAGTCCACACAACTGAAGGCCGTCATGGTCTCTGTAGCATGAATTGACTATAGGTATTTCTACTTTCCCCTGGACGGGATGCTAGTCCATTGCAGGCCAGCATTAAATTCACCAGTACCCATTTATACACCTGGGTGGAGAGAGGCACTGTCAGAGTATTGTCTGGCTGATTAGAACACAACCTAATGACCTCAACCAGGGCTTGAACCCAGACTGCTCAACATGGAGTCCACTGCACTAACCATTAGGCCACCCCACCTCTACAACATCCAAATGCCTCTCATCTATTGCTTGGATTTATCCTTAAATGTGTATATAAAGTTATATTGTTATGTTGTGTAGGGAGCAGAGATGGTGCAGCGGTGACAGCGCTCACCTCACACCAATGTGGCCTGTGTTCAATTCCCAGACCCGGCGTCATGTGGATTGAGTTTGTTGTTGGTTCTCTACTCTGCTCCGAGAGGTTTTTCTCTGGGCACTCTACTTTTCCATTCATTTAAATAAAGACAGCCATTACCTAGAGTAAATATTTTTTTTGCACTCACTATTTGTTAGAGTTGTCAAACAGTGGAATGCCCTTCCTAAAGAGCTAGTACACAAACATAATATTATTATCTTTTGAGATGGACTCAAAGAGCATTGTGGGGTTTGTAAGTTTTTAGGCATTCTTAATTATTTTTATTAAATTTTATATTTCACAGATTTAAATTGGATATTGTAGCAGATCTTTTATATTTTTATGTAGGGAATGTCCTCGATAGGGATATAACCTCTAACATTTCCTTTTTTGTGTATATTTTACATAAAATAGACACTTTAATAAAATTAATAAAAATCTCCCTAAAAACCAAGATTTCCAAATTCTAATTCTATCATGGAATGCACAGATATTTCTGAACAAGTTGTTGTGAACTCTTTGGTGCTCCGTGGGGAAACAAATTACATTACATTACATATATAAAATGACATTTCAGTTTCAGATTCAACATGAAAACATCTTCAGCCTTCTCTGCATAATTCCTTAGCTAAGAAAGCCACATTATCATGACTCCTTTAAGGATACTGCAGGGATCCTCACAGATCAATAATCCAATAATCTGATATGTATCTCGTCTTGAGGTGATTCCTCAGAAATAAAAGTTGCTGATGAATTTTTTTTGAAACTTTCTCACTGTGCTTGCAAAAGAGATATGATGGGCTAATCTTACCCCATGTATGTCTGTACTCGTGCTAATCACACATGTTATTCATCGGTCCACACTTCATTTTGGGTTAGCTTGAAGCATTGTTAATTAAAGTAACACTTAGGAGAAAACTTGACAGGTAGAAAGTCTCAAGAAAATGAGACAATATCATATAAAATGTGTGGAAAAAATCAAACGTTTAAAATGATGTGGATGTAAAGCCTTTATTGAGTTGTTGTTTTCGTGGTCATAATGTGCATTCTAGAGTAATGGTTTTGTGCACGCTTTCAGCTACAGCTGTATATATTTTTTCCTTCCAATAATTTCTTTAAAAAGTTAAATAAAAGAGGATAACAGATTTACTATAATTATTAAGCAATAACAAATATAGTTCACTACAGCTGTATGCTTGTTTAACTGAAAATGTGCATTTATTTTGCTGTCAAGCTGAGCTTGAGGAAAATCTCTTATGTTGTGTAATGACCCACTCACTAGGGTATGCTAATATGACACAAAAATCGTGTGCAGTAGGGATGCGCAATGCAGTACTAGGAATCACCTAGTCAGCTTCTCTAACGACCCTCAAAATAACTAAGTGTTAATGTAATATTTACCTACCTATTTATTTTGTGTGTAAATTTTTCTAGTACAAATTCTTTTTGTCCCTCAGAACACTGTAAAGAGATGGATATTAGTTATCTGATGTCTTTGTTATATACTCGCAGTTAGAGGATTTAAAATCTCCACTTACCAAGGATAATATGTCCAACTCAAATTATAATAAACAAACTTGAGAGCATATAATCAACAAACCCCAAAATGGACTAGAGTGCTTTTGATACCTAGTGCTTAAATTAGCCTATACATTAATTGTTGCCTCGGTCCAATAAATGATGTACACTTTCCATAATTTTTCAAGAGAAAGCATTGGTGAGGATACTACGTTTGGCAAACCAAAATGTGGGATTGAAACAGGGAACAAGTATTTGGAAGTGTTCAGCTACAGCCAAGTCATCTTCTGAAATCCTCCTGCTCCTGGAACAAAAATCGCATGCTGGTTGGCAGGTTTATAATTATCAGTTAGTGTTTGATACATGTATGTTGCCTTTTTCCTTGTTCTTGCAATTCCAAAATATCTCCTAATACCTTTTTATCAAAATCATCTAACACATGTTGTACATTGTTCAGTTGTGGATCACTAAGGTTAAGTAATGATGACTCCAGGTCCGAGAGCTGCAAATCAAACAAGGAAAATGTAACCAGCTTCATCAAACAAATTAAACATTAAATAAGTAACAGCACTTAGGAGAAAAAGATCAATCCTGTGAGGATCTTGAAACATACAACAAAACAGCAATTTAAAGAGCATAAAATTATAAAAAGGAATGAAATATTTTAAGTTGGATTATTAATTTTCATGGTAGACCACTTGAAATAAACAGCCACTTGAAATTTGAATAGATAAAAAAATAATTATTATACAATATTGAAAAGACTCAACTTGACAACTTCCCAGCAATTGTATTATTTCTATTTGTCCCAATGTCCAATTTGATAATATCTTTGTTAAGGTCAAGAACTGAGTTGTTTTTATTTGCACAAGTTGTCAATGGTTCATCACGCTGCCATACTCTTAGATGCTCAATTCAAATAACTGGTTTTCAACAATTTCCTGTCAAACCTGGCATGTCACGTTTCGATTTATCTTTTTTAGTTGCAATGATCATATTTGTTTGTTCTTGATCTGTTGCTGCAATAGCATCACCAAGGAGTTTCAGCTCCACATAAATCACTGTTTTTGTGACAAGGATCTTAATTATACCAACAGCAGTTATTAAATTAAACAACTATAAAACAATTAAATTTCCTACATTGATAATAATTGATTGGTAACCACCTTTTCACTGGTGACAAAATGTGTGGCCACTCCTGCATGTTTAACATCATAGCCTTTTAACCTTTCACCTAACAGTACATGGATCACATTATGTTAGAACAAACGTGTCAACAGGAAGAGGACAAAAAATCTGTTTTCCAGGTTTTCCTTTACTCATACTGTAACTGAGATTTTAAGATCTGTCATTCATTCTTGCTGGTCTGGAAAACATTTTCCCAGTGGAATTCATGATTGATTATGATATTAATTATTAATAAATATTAAAATTAAAGTAAAACAAAATTGGATCTCTTATACTACTTTGGTAATTTGATTTTGCCCTTAAATTCTTAATTTGCCCAGGATGCCCAATTGTCTAGCTATAAAATCCATTTATATAGCCCTGGACCATCAGAAATGAATTTGTTTGTACACTGATGTTGGTTATTTGGCTATTATGTGCAATACCAAACCTCAGTAAACAAACAAAGTCATTATCCTGCTAACAAGCCATTACTGCTATCATGATTATATACTCTAATAAAAGTAAACAAGATAAATAAAATACTAAAAGTGAAGACTGATCTTCGCAGTAAATTTTCCAATTTAAGCAACTGGAAAGAAGAAGCCTGAAAAAAATCAGGGCTTCAACGGGATTCGAACCCATGACCTCTGCGATACCGGTGCGATGCTCTACCAACTGAGCTGTGAAGCCACACACTGCTCAGTTGGCACCGGTATAACAGAGGTCATGGGTTCGAATCCCGTACTGTACACATATTGTGATACTCGGCATTCTTCTTCACTCAGAAACTAATTCTACCATAATTTATAACAAGAATACTGTACATCTTCCATAAAGCTCAGGGTAGGGGAGGGGGCTTAATAGAGATAGATTAATTAAAGTTTTATTTAAAATTAGTTCTTATTAAGAAAAGCAGAACCACTGTTTTGGCATGAAGAGCATTGTTCCTTAATTGTTTTGGTCGATTTGCACTTCGTTCTCTAGAAATAACGTATGCAAAAAAACTCAGTTTTTTATGAAGCAGCATCTTCATGAGCAAATCTTTTGAAGGCAGATTTCGACACAATGCAAACTTAAGCAATAAGAATTACTTTTAGCAGCTTCAACAGCACGTTTTTTAAATATGGTGTTTTGGTTTGTGAAATGAGTAGAGAAACAGACCTCGACAAAATAAATTCATATCCACCCCATTCAACGCCTTGATCACTTGCGCTAATGAAGCAGCAGTAACTGATTAGCGTAATAACATTATACGACTAACGTTACATAAATTTGGAGAGGCCTTCAATTATTATTCTCACCTGTTAGAGCAAGATAAAGACCTAACTTTCCTCTCATTCTGGGTAACACATACCCTCCACCAACATCAGGAAAGAGACCTTTTAATATTAGAAAGAAGCAAATTTATAAATCAATACAGAAAACAAGGACAACTAGCCCTCAAATACTCAGCTGTTTAACAATTTCTTTAAATCCAAAGGCCCTCTTTGAAATTAAACCCCTGATAATTAGTGGTCTTTTGACTTACTATTATTGTGTCATATATTACCTATTGCCGTTTCTGGCATAGCAAATACTGTACGCTCTGTGGCAACTCGGAATTGACCATGGACGGATAAACCAACACCCTGAAAAAAAGACATTACAGTCAACTCTATAAAATCAACTTGGCTAGTATTTGGTAGTATTTTCATGGGAACTACAACTCCAGATGTTTCTACTGAAGAGTTACATGACAACTAAGGCCTTTGTTCTACTTCTAACATCATCACTGTAGTAAGTCTAGTATCCAATCCCCTGCCTAGGCCAAGTCCGCACCGCTAGGTATAAATATTTTGTCTTTCACGCGAGTTATGCAAATTGTGAGGGATTGTGGTCGCTTGAAGCAAGCCCAGTAGAAAGTCAATCACTGCAGCAAAAAGATGAGACATGGAGAAGAAGGAAAGGCAAAAAAAAATAATAATAATAAAACTATTACAAAAAAAGTGAAACGCCTAAAGACATAGGTCACTTTCTCATCTCAAATGTTGATTTCTGCACATGCCTGGCAAAAATGCCGTAAAACATGATGCTAGTTAAAAAAAAGTCATGGTGTCCTGTTGCAAATGCTTTTTTTCATGCATGTAGATTGCAGCTAATTTGGCTCATATCCAGCCTGAAAATGTCCAACAATATCATCTCCAAAAATCCCTTTTTGGGCAAAAAGCTCTAAGAATCAATGGGTTAAGAAAATAGTGCTGTGAATAATGAAGTAGTGTGCTGGTAAATAACTGTCAGCAAAAGTTCATGTTTAAAGCTTGAGGGAATAACTGAACCTTAAGCTCTTGATATTAATGTTGAGTAACACTACATTGATACATCTGCAAATCACTTCTGCAGTAAATCATGAAAAATATTCCGACCATCGCTCCGTCACTGAACACTAAAAGACCTTAGAAAGAATATACTAGCTAGGAAAATAATAAACTATAGTTACCTCCATAATAGAGAGCAAAAATGTTTGATAGCCTGTGGCTTTTTAACATTGTAACAACATTTCAATATTCAAGTTTACTTACTCCTCCCATTGTTATTCCATTAATACATGCAACATAAGGAGTTTGTAGAGTTCCTGGAAATCAATATACAGCAACAAAATTACACAGAAGCTTTTTACAATAACTGCAGAAATCTTTGCATGCTCCTTGGCTAATTTCATTGTCAATAAGCAGAAAGAATTTATGAATTTATATGAATAACATATTTAAACAATTATGCTGGCCCAATGGGTAGAAGTGCCATAACTGTAAAAAAACAAATTGACCTCCGTTTTTCCTTATCTGACCTGTTACAGACAATGAATTTCATAGTGACATTGTCATAGTAGTCTCTGGAGCCACTCAGCTATTCCCTCATGGACCCACAGCTACTTTGACAATGTTATCAATATGACAAACGTCAAGACCAATAAAAGAGATTAATAAATAGACACTAGCAGAAATTAAGATCATGACAATTTATTAGAAGAGAGTAATATATACCTTATGAATAAGCACTCTCTTTCGATATCTGCTTGCTATTATTAATAGAATTGGCTCTTTACGGGTTTTACAATTCCGTGGATGCTGGCGGCAAAAGCTAATAATAATCTGCTCCTAAAAGAAAAATGTCCCTAAGGGTTCCCTGATACTTTGTTAGCATGATCACAAAAAGTAAAACTGACAGCTAATTTCTTTTGCTACATGTACATGTACCTTCAGTGAATTTTTATAAAATTTGGGAGACTCAGGTTATGACAGGGTTCAGAGCAACCTTAAATTATCAAAAATATAACGTGCCTCTGAACCCTACTTAAACATTTTTTTTAAACTTTGCCAAAATTGTGTCTTACAATGCTCAATAATTGAGCATTATTATTTATCACATTTAATAATTATTATTAAATGTGATAAATAATAAAAAAATGTCACTGTGCTGTTTTTGAATTACAAGCCCCTAAAGCTGTAAAGCCTTTTATTCGTACTACAGGAAACAATTGCACAATTCCTGAGCGTTCACTCGCAGTTATGACTAGAATCTACCAAGTGCTGAGAAATTATATGTAACTGAATTAAGTATGTGTATGTTTCACTTTGGTATTAATGATGCTTTATTACACTTGTCTCAAGCTGGTGGTCACACCCTAGGCAATATATGAACTTACAACTATAATTTTAAAGATCGAAAACACAACTTAACATTCCAACCTAATTGAATCAGTCATTGTGTTCACTTTGATTGTGTTCTACTTTCAGACTAGGAGATCATCATTCACTCATAATTTGACAGTTCAATAACAGTTCGATATGACAGTATGTCACCTAGTATTACAATTGCTGTAAGGAGTGAAATGAAGCCCGGATTTTTTTTTCAGGCTTCTTCTTTCCAATTGCTTAAATTGGAAATTTACTGCGATGATCATACTTCACTTGCATCTACAACCGCAGTTCAAATATGAATTATTTCATATACACTTTACATCATTTCACTCCTTACGGGAGATATGAACTCAATAAATTGACCTTGCTCCCAATATGTGGTTTCATAGCTCAGTTGGTAGAGCATCGCACCGGTATCGCAGAGGTCATGGGTTCGAATCCCGTTGAAACCCGGAATTTTTTCAGGCTTCTTCTTTCCAATTGCTTAAATTGGAAATTTACTGCAATGATCATACTTCACTTGCATCTACAACTGCAGTTCAAATATGAATTATTTCATATACACTTTACATCATAACTTACCTATGGCATAATTTAGCATGTATTCTTCTTTGAAGAATATTTTTGTAAGCTCATCACCCTTTTTTCCAGCTTCTGCAACTGCTATAAATTTTGACACAAATAAAATTTGTTGAAACTTTGACTTAAACCCTCTGGAAATGGCATTCCCATTAAAAAAGGACAGGGGTGCCTGTCGTACTTTTTAGGGGTTGAAAATTAAGCAGTAGAGCACTTTTTTCTTGTTTACATAGCCACATCTAAACACAAGCAGGGTTGGGAGAATTCAAGACAGTTATGCAAAACCGAGATGCTTTAATTATAAAATAATTCTTAAAAATATGCACAAATTTGAAAATGTCACAACCCTGTTTACATACTCTCATCTAAACACACCCATCGACCAATGACAGCACGCATAGTGGCTCAGTTATTTTATAATGATGTTTGGTACGTCTTACAGTGTTCAGCTTCAAAAGATTCAACAGCAAAAGCTTTTGCGGTACATTTTAGGGTTTTAAGTCAACAGAAGGTACGTCAATGATGCATAGGCCATGACGCCGAAAATACTAGCTGCAACAGCCTTCCTTTCAGTGTTAAACAAATGCCTTCCTTCCATATAGTTTACAATGGAGATTGCTGGTATGATGGTCGAAAAAGAGGTTGCCATCTGACAACTAGTGTCTATTGAAAGCCAACAGATATGGGACTGCTCCTGCATTACCAGAGCCATGTTGATTACAAGAGATCTCTGCTGAATACCGTGCTAAACTGAGCATACTACCTGTCATCAATGAGGGAATCATTTACAAATGAATGTAAGTACCTTAAGTGGATGTTTACAAAACTCAAGTACCCAGTGAATCTCATCAACTCAGCTATCGCCATGTACAAGAATTCTGCAATCCAAGGTCATCCTGAAACTCCAACAGTAGCTGATGCGGATATACAAAACACTCTCAGGACCACTTTTAAGATCAAAAATCGGCAGACACATCAAGACAAGAAAGCTGAAAATCTTGCCCGAAAAAATCGGAATTAACCTACAACCAGTCCTCACAAATCGAGGAAAAGCTTGGGGTACGGGAACTAAAACCTGCTTTAATCAACCACCAATGCATTGTGTATAATTTCCAATGTGATTCGTGTGATGCGGATTGTATTGGTTACAACACAGGCCATCTTCACCAACTTATAGAAGAGCATAAAGCCTCGGTCATTTGCAAGCAAATGAAAGAAGTCCAGTGTAGTGTTCACTGACATAGCAAAAATGTTATCCTTCCTTAAGAAATTCTGAGGAATTTTAACTGGACTGTATTATTCAAGAAACGAAGAAATGCTATTTATTCATGAATGGAAACTGAAATTAAACACGCAGTCACACTCAATACATGCAAAAGTATTTATTTAAACATATACCGCAAGTTATTTGAAGCAATCATCTTAATCACCATTTTTAGAAATAATGAAGTGGTTTTGTGTTGATTTAGAATTGGTTCCTCTTAGGAATGAAGGGAATTTCAAGCTACGCCTACAAAACAGGACCTTGGTATTTGTTAGGGATTCTTTTCAAAATTTCCGATAAACACCCCTTTCCTTTTTATATTGGAGATCCCCCCCATACACACACACACCAAGGCTTGAACCAGGTATGTTCTAGTTCTATCTATCAGATAAAGTACACGAGGATAAACAGGTTTCAGTTGTTCAATAAATCAATTCCAGCTTACCTCTCACATCACCGCCTGCACAAAAAGCACGGTCCCCGGCTCCCTTGATCACAACTAAACCCACTGCTGGATCAACATCCCATTTCTGTAAAATAAATCAATTTTCTAGTTAGCAAAAAAGAAATAAGATTACAATACAGACAGAAGTGACTTGCTTTTTATAGACAGTGCATGTGGTGATATGCTTCTGATCTGGCCATATACTCCCAAGGGGTTATGCCTAAAACTGAAGTGAGGTGGAGCATGTTTATATTGAAGTCAGCATAAGGTTCAGAGATTTCATTAACATTTTCACCAGGGGACAACTGGTTTTCACAGATGATCAAATCTTTTGAAACTGAACATGCTCATGAGAAAAACTCTCCTCTGAATGTTTAAACCAGGCAGGCAAAATTATTATCGCAACCGGCCAATTTATCCAGTAACAAGCCCTTAATGGAAACCTCAAATGTTTAAAGTTTTTTTTCTCACCTTTAATACTGGATAGATTTGCCTGATCATGTTCAGATTCAGAGCATTCAGTGCCTTTGGACGATTCAGTGTGATCACGCCGACTTTGTTTTTGATTTCAAGTAATACCTCTGCATCCTGAATATTTGATCAGATTGAAATATTACACATGAAGAAACACTATTAAGTTATAGTTTCAGGCAATTAAATTGCTTAACTGGTTACAAATACCATTTCTGCACTGGTAGATGACATCCTCTGAAATCAAGGAAGAAAAGTGTAAGTTACTACTAAACCTTATTTAGACCAGCACTCCAAGCTCACTTTTTCAAAAAGGCAACCTTTAATTGTAAAATGGTCACCATAAAAAGCATTCAGTCGCCAAGAAAGAAAAATGTGAAGGAGAGGACACTTCATGACATATTACACGAAGTGCTAATGCACTGAATGGCACGTTTTCAACACTTTATTTTGCTACAGCGAGTTTACAAATTCATGTCGAGTTTCTGAACAACAAGAGGGGAAAAGAGAAAGACAGGCGATGCCACTGCTTGCACTATAATTGATTAAATCCGTCCTATTATAATTGATAATTTTTCAAGTAAGTTTCTCTTTCAATCTCTTGGTCGCCAATTGTCAACTTTTGCCAGAATGTATTAAAGATGATTTCCAGTCTGTACTGCGCACTCTCGAGAGTTTGCTTACGACTTTTGTTTGCTTTATGTAAAGACATAACAAAAAGTAGCATTTCACACCTACTTACATTCAAAGTTTCTTGTCAACCACCATTATCAATGCATAGCTTTATGCTTCATTCTTTCTGATATCACTTGATGAAAAACTTCATAGCTTTAAAACTAAAGGAAACATTGGAAAAAGAATTTAAAATCCACCTCAAAGATAGGGTAAGCAGTTCATAACGAATAACATCGATTTGCATTTGTTTGTGAGGCTCACAAACATTAGAGTGCCAAGACTGCGCAGTATGGACTGGAAATCATCTTTAAAGAATAACTTTTACAGATTCTTCCAATACTTACTAGATGTTTGCATAAGATTCTAAGCCGTCGGCAACCAACAGAAGATGACCTGCAAAATGTACAAAACAAATACAGTAATAATATTTCGGGTGTCTCGAAAACACAGACCTCGAAAACGCTGACCTCGAAAACACAGACCTCGAAAACGCTGACCTCGAAAACACAGACCTCGAAAACGCTGACCTCGAAAACGCTGACCTCGAAAACACAGACCTCCAAAACGCAGACCTCCAAAACGCAGACCTCAAAAACGCTGACCTCGAAAACACAGATGTGTTAACACTAATATCAGCCTTTGCTTGTGAACGTATTATGGCCGCAATGAATTTAAATCCCTTAGTTCGTCTTTTTTTCCTTTGGTTATTTGCTGTTAAGGAGCTGTTTTGTTTCCAACTACCGAGAAGTCAATAATGGAAGGTGTTATCGGGCCTAAATAGCAGTTGATCAGTCAACATACAAAGGCACAAATTGTAATGTGATTGCAGTACAGATAATTACAGAATTGATGAACGGATGTCACACAACGGTAACCAGGTTACGGAAATCGCCATTCGATAGAAGAAAATTGAAGAAATGAAACAAAAACAAAATCAAAATCAAATTGGCTTTACAAAGGGAAAGGGTTTTTTATTTCGAATGCCCTAAAATAACAGAATTGCATTATAGAAAGGAGCAGGCCTGAACAGAAAAACTGGGAACGAAGGTCATGACCCTGGCATCAAATAAACTGCGAGTGCAAAAAATCAGCTGGAAAATTCATCACTTGTCTGAGTTTGTGGTAGTTGCGACGCGCTCGAGCTCTCCTTCAACAAACATGGCTTTCTTTCGAAAGTTCAAGCTTCCTCAGCTCGCAAGTAAAGGAAAATTTGGAAATTATACTGATGCAAAAAAATCCTTCGCTTCAATTGCAACAAATTACTAGTTAAAGAGAGAATCGGGAAAGGAGCTTTTGGCGATGTTTATATGACCCAGTGCAGATTGCCGGTAGATACCACAACAACAACAGTTGTAGTCAAGAAAATGCTCCAGGTCTTGGATCAAGAGGAGAGGAGGCTTTTCTTTAAAGAGGTAACACTTCTCAATGAGCTGCAACATAGAAACGTCATGGAATTTAAAGCCATTTGTTGTCAGCCTCCTGCCATGAGGTTAAAGTACATTTTCTTCGATTTTAAGCAATTTGCCAAGATGTACGTGTCAGTACCCTCGCCGACTTTCTGCTGAACACTGATGAATTCCAGTCCGAAGAATTCCATCCGCTTGCTAACCATGCAGCTTTCGAAATTATAGAGGGACTTGCTTATCTTCATTCAAAAGAAATAGCTGTTTGCTTCAATACTCATTAACAGATAAAGCTTGTGAAGAGGTTAATTTTTTAGTGTCTCCCCATGGAAACAGCAAAAGCGGAAAAACAGCATTCTACCCAACGCAAAAGAGTACTATGGAAGCCATTAAGAAAGAGCTTGCCTCATGTTCGGCATCTGTTGCTTTAAAGAATGTTTTAGATTCCTCAGGTGGTGTCTTGGGTGCATGCAAACCTGGAGAGTTGCCGAGGTCAAAAAAACAGCTTTACAATCTTAAGAACAAAATGAAACAAGTAGATCAAGTAGACGAGCTCTTACAATATGCGAAACACCTTGAGGAACCAATCATACTTGAGCACCATGATGTCCCAGAGGATCTGTGGGTACTTTAGACCTATCGAGATTCTGTACTTCAGAGGTACTAAGTCATCCGTTCAGTGTGGATCCCACCTTTAACTTTGGAAAAGTCAAAGTGACGCTGTTTACCTACAAACACCTCTTCTTGAAATCCAAGCGAACTGGCACAACCGCAGCCTTTTTAGGACCAACAGCAATCCATTACAGCAAACAAAAGGGTGTTTACAGCAAGATAGTCCACGCTGTAGCTTCAAACACACTGAGTCTTGCTGACAAAAGGAAAGGGCTACATAACGGATGGAGAAGACGCTTTGCACTCCACTTTGAGGGAGGTTATGCACCAAGCGACTGGTTTAAGATGTTTCAGACATTTCTATCAGAACTGTTGTGACAAGCTTCACAAGCTCGGAATTCAGAAAAAAGAAGAACAAAAGTTTTTTTTCTTGAAGCAGTCCTTAAGTTTAACAACAAGATGCTTTGAAAGGAAAGGCCATCCAGATTTCTAATCTACCTGACGATGAGCAGCCAGAGTTCAAAGAATTCTCTGAAGATGTATCAGGCATTTTGCAGTCCCTAGAGTTGGACAGAAGGCTTGGTAGAAACCATTGGCAAAGACGCAGAAGCATTGCTTATTTGCAAAGATGCTGTACAAACTATGCCATCGATAATGGTTACTTCAAAAAAGAAGTATCTTGTGGGGGCTTAGAATTGCAAGAAAGGGATGTACGAATGTACCATGCACAGTGATCATATAACTTGCACCTGTCAATGTTAGAAGTACAATAACTTAATATGTAAGCACAGTCTCTGCATTGCCGAGAAGGCAGGAATACTGAAGGAGCATTTAGATTTTCTGCGCAAATCATCTAGGCGTAGAGCTCCCTCAAAGGGTGCCCTTGTGGAACCTTGTAAGGAAGCCCAAGGCAAAAAAGGTGGTAGCCACAAAAATCCCTGGAGACCAAGTCGGGCGAAGTCCATCCAGGTCACAAGCCAGTCAGCAAGTGAATGGTCATTTACCGAGATCCATCACAACAACATGCCCCTAAAGTGAAGGAGTGTAGACAGTGTCACATTGAATTTCCCAGAAGGAAAAAGATCATCCCCTTCGATGTGGTACTTTTGCATGAAGAAAAGTGGTGCTATCCGGATCCAGTCCAACCAGGCCGCAAACGACCATCCACAAAGTACACGACTAAGTAGTACTGCGTCAAGGGCAGCTGCATCAAGACGCGATTTCCGTATTACGATTCAAAGTTGCTGCAGATACCTCCTGAGGTGAGGTCTCGTCTTCAAAAGTCGCACTTTGAACTCCTCCAAGGGGAAATCGATTATGGTAAGTCAAGCGCTACATGTTAAAGTATAGAGCGTTTTTACATGAGGTCATCAAAATTCTAAATTCAAAACTGTTGAACCTACAAAGCTGTTCTTTTAGTATATTCT
>CM042752.1:19468129-19492753 GCA_022496165.2 Catalaphyllia jardinei
TAACATCATAATTTACAGATTTAACGCCGTACAATAAAAAATTAATTAGTTATAACAATAAAAAATCAATTAGTTGTATTATGGTGTGTCAGTGTTTGTAAATATTCTTTACAAAACCTGTGTGTCAAAAAGAAATGTCATTCTTAGTTGTGTTTACCCTGCAAGAAGGTCCCTTCGATCTTCCTAGAGGAGTCAGGAAGAGCCTTTTGTAGGCAGATTGAAGGGAACTCTGCTTGCAGGACAGTTAAATTGTGTTCTGATGAGAAACAAAACTCTCGCCCTGTAATCAATTTGAAGGACCCATGGTGTACATGGCACATGTTCTATCCTAAAATTTTTCAATTTTGTCTTTCTCATTTTAGCTTAACCTTGCCAATCTCAACCATTTCATCCATTTTATCATGAAACTGTTTGATTACTCAGTCTGAAAGCTTTTTCTACTCCAACACCACAGTAAATTATAAATGTAAGGTTATCTAGATTGGAACATAACTGTGTACATGTTTCTCACAGAAAATGCTCAATGAATCATGACAAAGATCATTAAACACCATGTGCAAAACCCCCACAGAAACCATGAAGTGCCACAGGGAAAAGGGTAAAGTGAAAAGGGTAGGGTCACTAATTTCATAATCGGTCTTTCTAAAGTGACATCTTGACAGATACACTATTTGCACTTCTAAACAACCAAATAAGCATCTGGAAAGCAGATATCATAAATAACGAAACTTCAATCAGTACACGAATATATTAATCACGGAAAGTTGTAATTGAGATGACATGTCACAGGCACCTTGAATAAAAAAAGAGTATTTCTCGGTGTTATTTCTGAATATTATTTTGTTTTGTTTGGTCAACAGATAGTGTGAATACATATTTGCTTCTAGTGGTTGTATTAAGGGTAGAAGGAATATACAGGTTGGGATTTGAGAATGTGGCCATTGACCATACTAATGAGGTGTCTGCATTATTATGGGCATTTCCCTGGGACAAAATTATTTGGCCGTAACGAGGTGACGGTATTAATCAGGTGACCATAAGGTGAGATTCCACTGTAGTCTGCATAAGATGCACGTGGCCCATCAGGCCCATGCTTATCTACTGTGTGTATATCATGAAGCGACTAGGAGAATTTCTAGCCCCTGGATGGGATGCTGGTCCATCACAGGGTTATAAACTCCGAGCATTAAATCTTCCAGTACCCATTCATATACACGAGTGGAGAGAGGTGCTGTAAGAACAACACAGTGACTCTGGCCAGGGTCTAGCACACTAACCATGAGGCCGCCACACCTCCCACAAAGTGACACATTACCACTCAAATAAATGCTCTACAAACAGCACTTTCATAAGCTTCCAAATTTTTTTTGGATTTTCCATGTTAAGATTTAAAGCCAATAACCTATCTGGTATGCTTCTTTTTACAGCCATTTCTGTGTTCGCTCCAGCCAAGTGATGTTGCTAGTTTTTTCCAAAAGTCATTCTCTTCTTGACGAAGGCGATCAAGGTAGGTGATATGAGAAAAAGAGCGTGGAATCTTCCCTCTATAATCCTCATCTATCAAAACTGGTATAAATCGTTTCTCTTTGGCCCCTGTAAAGGAAAATGTGACATTTATAATCAGTGCCATGCAATAATGACTCAGATAGGAAGTACAGAGAACATGAAGTCAAGACACCAAAACTCTAAGTGGCATTAGTGACCAATCAAAATGTATGGGTGGGTGGGTCATCAGGTAAGGGGGGGGGTCATTAAATGTTTAGCTACCCATGGGGGTGGGTCATCCTATTTTAGAACATAAATTGGCACAAATAAAAAAAATGATGATGATACTGGAATAGTTTTAAAAGCATGCCTTTAAATTTTGTATGCATTGATCTGAAATTATTATTATATAAAAACAAAACATTTCCAGTCCTCTTTCACGTCTTTATTTAGAAAACAGTCCTAGGAAAATACGCCTGCTGATTGGTTAAAAATCGTGTTTCTATAACTCGATGGAGACACAGAACTAGCATGCGGTACTGATGGCAGGAGTCAAGAGAATTTACGTTTTGATAATCAAAGTTAACAAGTTGTTTTCCTTTTTCTCGTTGCAGTGTTTTCTAAAAGAAATAGAAAACATGTACTCCATGTTTCTATTGAGTTATACAAACACTCATGAAAGTTTGGGAGAACTTGAAAAAGCTGTGGAAACACTTGCCTGCGGCTTGTGCTCCCACAGCATTTCTCATTCTCCAAAACTTCCACTCGTGTTCCTATAACTCGATAGGAACACGGTACATTTTTTCTATTTCTTAAATAAAACGTAACTTATAATATGTGAATCTGCAAGGAGGTTAAGAAATTAAATTGAATGAGTAACAAGTCCCAGTAAATAATTTTTCCAACTCATTACACTCTTTCAACATGTTAGTCTCCAAGAACACCAAATGGCCAACTTGGGTCAACATGCTATTTATCCACAAGGGTATAGGACTCATGTTCATGGGTCTGAGACTCACACCCTTGGTCCTGGGTCTCAAAGTTTGCTCACTCTGTGAGTCCTAGGATTCACTACAGCCTTTTTCTAAATAGATCACTGGTCCATGCAAAGCTAGGTGTTAATCTTTGGAAATTTATGGCATGGTGTCCAGATGTTCTGACAGCTAAGCCGCATCTCCAATTTGGTACAAAATTTTGAACAGAAAGGAGCAGCTCATATGTCAGTGTTTATGGTATCACAGAATTTAAACAGAATGAGTGTTACTCTTACAAACCTACACTCATCATTTCAACAAATAGATTCCATGTTGTTGTGTGTCTGTTCAACAGTAGATCACAGATGATGTCAAGATGTGATAAGAACATCAGTGGCACACAAGCAAGAGTTAGGCTAGTGTGTTGCTGGGATTGTGATGTTATCTGTGATATATTAATGAAAGATGCATGGCAACATGGAATCTATCTGCATTATATGACAAAGAAACAAAAAAGAAAATGTTAATGATGGCATCTTTGCATCTGTCCTCCAATATACGATAAGAACCAATCAAAAGGCAAATCAAGAATAATTTCACGTATTATACAATGTGCATTAACTAACAAACCTGGTGAAAGACTCATGGCAATCTGTGATTCATAGCGTGCCCCGTCACTGTCATCAAAATGTTTTGACAAGATAACCACAAACTTCGAGCACCTTTCAATGGCCTCAGCAGTTATGTCATAAATGCAGCCACCTGGCAGAAAGTCCCGTTCACTCAAACAAAGATGTAACTGGTAAGGTCGGCCTTCCATCTTTTCAGTCAGCAAGTCAACAAATTGTCTGTCATTCTCACCAAAACAAATGAATGCATCGTAGTGTTCACAAGCTGGAGGGAAAAGAGTGTGACATTACATTAACTATTAATGATCATAAGCATAGATGTTACTCAAACTCGTTAATAACAAGATACAACAAAGGAAATCATATGGCATGGTAGCCTGCTGTATTAAATTCAGTTTTAGTTAATGATATCAAGGGTTTTTTGTATTTAAACCCCTGAATTAAGTCCTATGTATGCCTGTATGTAACTTTGTAACCCATGGCATGATCCTAACTTTAAAAATCAAGTAAATCTTCTAGGTCAGCCATCTCAAAATGTTTTCCTGCAGAAGGTTATATGACAGTTGGAGGTGGTTTGGGTTCCAAAGGCAGACTTTCAAGTGCAGGCCTGTAGCAGGGTTTCAGAGTATCAGGGAAAAAATTTTGAGATTCCGATGCTGAAGGATGCCATGACACCTGGAGGGAGTGGCTCCATTATATGGGTTATATAGGTTCCCAATTCCATAATAAACAAACTCGATCATCTGGTGCCTTGGACATACCCTTATGCCGCCTGTCAACAGGGCAGTGCTCTTTTGCTTTCAGAGGAGCCAAACTCTGGAACTCTTCGAATGATAATATTAAGTCCTTAAAATGCCCCAAGAATTTTAGGCATCATCTTGCAAATGTTTTATTAGGGTGATATTCTTGATAAATTCTTCACAAAATTCCCTTGGCAACAAAACAATTGAGCCAATCAGATATCAGCTGAATGCATCAGAATACTATTGTCTCATCGCAGTTGATACTGTTGTAAATATTAATATTATTAATAAGAATGATTCTACCATTTTAAAATATTTTTGTGTTTTTTTTTATTTATACACGACCCCACAAGCTTGTAGCTTTAATTTTAATCATGTTTAAATAAAGGTCATACTACTACTACTACTACTTGTGAATTTTGAAAACCGCACAGGATTATACGCTGTTTCAACAGTCTTTTGAAAGGATTATTAATAATTATGCTTTTTGCAACTCTGGGTTTTCATGATCATAACTAATTAATATTCATGACAAAATTGGGACCTCAAAAAAAGTCCGGATAATCGAATAGTCTGGATATTCGAGGTTCGACTGTGTTATTATCATCATCATCATCATCATCATTATTATTATTATTATTATTACTATTATTATTCACGAATTCCTTTCCCATGTGAGAAAGAAATGGTGGCTCTGTCACCACAAATCAATCACTCATAAATCCCACCTGCTTTACAGGCTAGGCTCAATACTGTCTCACAGACCACAATTTGCCTTCAACGGGCCTTGTTCATGCATTTCAGCCTACTTTCAGGATCTAAATGGTTTCCACTCCAATAATGATCTAAGAGATACTGGGAGTGGTAAGGTGAAGTCTAAGGTGCACTAATGTCTGCACTGACTAAAAAATCTTATTATACCGGGGGTTTCAATAACTTTAGTTATAAGCAGCCACTGAAGGTGTAATAGGTGGCTGTGGCCACTAAAGGAGGGGGCCTGGGGCCATGCCCCCCCAAAAATTTGAAATCTAGAAGCTCAGAAATACGATTTCCAGCATTCTGAGCATCAAAAAGCTGCTGTTTTGTAGCATTTAAAAATTTCAGTGGTTGCTGTTGTTGTTGAATTTGCTTTTTTTATTGTGGATATCATTTTTATTTTCATCAATGAAATCCAAACAGATGGCGGTTAGAGGTCCTACAGGCGGGGGTAGACTGCCGGTAACTGGCTTTCATTAAAACCCCTGTATTACACATCTACAAACTTCACAATTTCTTTCAATGGCTTCCAGAACTTTGAGAGGTTGTGTACATTGAAAGTACAATGGTTTATAAAATGAAAAATACTGAACATTATACAACCAAGTAGATTTAATAAGGATGTACTTAAACAAAGGGATACTAGAAGAGCATTTGGTTACAAAAGCTAGAAATTTAACTACATATCACCAAAAGTTGACAGTAAGGAAAGGGGCAACTCTTAAAACATAAAAAGAAACATCTACTCACTTGTCATCAGTTTCATATCGTTTTCTACAGGAAAAATAAGAGACAAATATTTAATTTCCAACCATAAAAGCATACATATATTGCATTTGATGAAATAAAACAAGCCATTCAAATATGACTGATAGACAAACAGACAGATCTCTAGACAAAGATTTAATCAAAGCCCATGTGTGAACAAAAGCAACAGGTAATAACATGCCATGAGCTACATACCACGTTTCCTTTCTCGCTCTTCTCTTTGTACTGGAGAAGGAGTTGACTCTAAACAAAATGAAGCATCAAGACAGGTCATACAATACCAGTTTTATGGCTCATAACCAGGCACTGTAATGATTCATTTAGTGCCCTGGGAACTTTAATAATGGTATTTACCTTTAATGGCTCACTGAAGAATGCTTATTTAAGAGGGGGTGCTTATTAGGAATAGGGTACTTATATCTTGTTGAACTTATACATCTGAATGAGATACAAACCTTAACAAAAGTGAGTAGATACTTCAACTAAAGAATTGTTACTAATAATAACTGTCAATGGCTCTGATTGTCAATGTTTAACAATATAATCTGAAAGCAGACTTGATAATAATTTATTTCTCTAATAAGTCTACCGGTATACTACATCCATGACATGAGTGCTGTGTTTGCTATAGGGTGCTTATTGGAAGGGGGCATCTATTACATTTGGAGAACATGAGCCTACTTTTGAGCTGTGGCTTTCCAGAGTTGGTTTTCCCTTTGCACGGCTAAAGCCGAAAAACTCCACATTGCTGTAAGGACACCAAAACAGCCACCCAGCTTGATATTTGCAGGGGCATGCCACAGCCACTAAACTGGTACCGTTCAATAATAAGACATGTGATTACATGTGATAAGATGTGGCGATTTTGGTGTCCTTACAGGAATGCGGATTTTCTGTATATGACCATGCATGCAACAACCAACTCCACAAAGCCACAGGTAAAAATTAGGTTTGTGTTCTTCGAAAGAAAAAATGGCACTCAATGAGTAGCACTTACTCTAGAAAGGAGGCATTTATGGAACAAGGGTGCTGAAATCCAGTCATTACAATACAGTGCATGTACTTAAAGAAACAAGTAATGCAATAAAATGTTATTAATAAAGACAACAGCTTGTCAAACACAGGAAACAAAAAAATGAGGGCAAACCTACTTAAAATTTTCTGAAGTTCTTCCACCACATCTTTTCTCTCCATATCTTTTAACAGTGGAATCAAATCCACAATTTTCATGTCTCCTATTTCCTTGATTAACGTTTTTACTGGATCATCTGTACTTCCTAGATACTTGATATAAGCATTAGTATATCCCAATTTATCAGCCAATCTTCTGTAGTCATTTCCAAGGACGTCTCTGGGTTGTAAATAAATAACCAGTCTTTCTTGTCCTTTACAGGACATATCCTTGAGTCTTTTCTCTTTGTCTGCTGGGGTCATATCGAAAGAGGTAATATCCACACAGGTTATATCTACAGATTTCAAAACACAATAAAATAACAGAGTCAGTTCAATACTCTTAAAAAAAGTTAAGCGCATCTCTAATTGTTTCTCGTCTATTTACTTTCTTTTCACCTGTCGACTTTCACTTTATTTACTATTTTGCTCAAACCCTATGCTTAATCACAAAGTGAATTCAAAGCTCACTGCTGTCATTTTGCCAATAAACTAATGACCAATCCCAATTTGGTTTACAACTACTCTGAAGAATCTCTTAGTTTTAAGGACATTTGCACAAAAATTTTCTAACATTGATTTTTTCATGAAAATTTTACCATTGAAAGATGATGAGTTAGTGATGTCAGAAATGTAAAAAATGGGGGGTCACCAACATTGGTTTGGAGAGAACATGCCCGGAAGAACACCTAAATCTGAGTAAATCGGGCTTCGGTAGCGAAGAAGGCCACAGTGGCTGCAAGTCCCAAAACATTGCAATTAGACCTTTGAAGGAAAATTCTCTCTGCCAAATATGGTTCAAATGGACCCATGAAGCGTAGTCTGCTGGCAGCCGGTTCTTTTCTTAAAGGGTCACTAGGACAAGCGTTTAGTCATCATGAACACAAATGGCATTGGCCATGTAGAGAAGAAGGCAAGACAGGGTGGTATGGCAGAGTGGGGAAGGAGGCGAGACGAGAAAAAAACATCTGCAGACTCTTTTCAATGTTTTCAAACCCTCCGTCAACCCAACAATGGAGTACCTGATTGGTCAATATGTGATTGATGACAGATAGGTGACAGAAGGGTAAATAAAGCGTTATAAGTTTCACGCGAAGCATAACAAAGACGAGCGATGCAAGTCATGCAATGGCCTGGATCATCCCGATCATCCCGATCATCAAGACGCAATCGTCTCGGAGGAGCTTAAACTGTTGAAAATCAGTTCTTTTAAGGCTGAACAGAAACAAGCTGTTGTTGGTGTCCTTAATACAGATGCTTGACTCTCTGGTTCTGCAGTAGGAGTCTTGGCGGACTTTGGTTTTTGACGTTTTTCTCCGGACGTCGAAGATTTCGATTTACGCTTCCAGCTTTGTTGAGTCTCGCAGTCATCAAAAGAAGTTGCTTCAACATCAGCTATGATGGGGCTTAAATTAGCCCTTAAGAAACGGGCTAGCACAACGGCGTTCCAAATTTTTAACGCATACTTCGCACAGACTCTTAAGGAATAACTTGGATTAGAAATGGGATCAGAAGTCCCAGATCTTCTGATAAAAGTTAGTCCAATGTGTTGAATTCTCTCGCCTTTTCGTCCTTTTTGTCATCTTCCGCTTAACTATGGAAGCAAGCTTCTTAGGCTCTGCTTGTGAAATTCACCTGATGAAAGCATTTGGTATTTCGTAAACATAATGCAAAAGTTTTGAGCAATGGTTCATGATACTCCTGCAAGAAAGATTGATTTGGAGAAGTACCATATTTATTTTAATTCTATAACATCACAATTTCTTGGCTTTTTCCACTGGATGGTTTTCGATTTATTTTTTGTTTTTGTTGCGTGACAGTGAAAATGATCTATTACTTAATTAGATAATTTTGACAAGTGTGAATGTCCTCAAAAACATGAGAAGAGTCTGCAGTCTGTTTTTCTTCTCGTGCGTGCTGCGCCCATGTCTCGTCCCATTCTCCTTTAGGCCAAATAGTCTCTCCTCATAATCCCTGCTGAAATTTCAAGAGAAAAACAGACTGCCAGCAGTCTACATGAAGTGAAATTTTGACAACTGGCGAGGTTCCTTAAAGAACAAGTTCGCATTTAGCCACCACAGTTTCACGCGCCTTACAGCCGAGAACATGAGAATGGAACTTGGACTTAGGTAAAATTTAGGCTGGAAAATAGTACTCCCCTCCCTCCTCCCCTCTGCCCCGGTTTTTTTTTTCTGGATCACCTGATCAATTCCACACTGTATCCAGTATATAGCCACCAAGATTCAGACCTTTAATATTACAACTTTTTTGCTTACCAATAAGATTGTAAATATAATATAACCCTCCAAAAAAGTATATTATTCATAATCTTTGAAATCTGTCTTAATATTTCCCACTCTTGACCATCGGTGATCTTTGATGTACCATTTCCATCACTTTTAACTTTTCATTTAAGATTTAAATATGAAGAAAACTTTTGACAAATCCAAACTGGGTTTGACCCACTGACCTGAGGTGGTTGAGCCCTGTTCTTTTATAGAGGTGCCTGTAGTTTGATCATACTGTGGTTTAGGCAGATCCAAAGTGGTCTCACAATTAGGCAGTTCGCTATCCTCAGATGTTGACAGGGGTGGCAGTTGAGAATTGAGGGATTCCTTTACTCCACCCTTTTTATCAAGAGCTGGACGTCGTCGTCTCTTTCTCCACATCTTAAATGTCTTGTTTTTGAAAGTCTGGAACCTTCCTTTTTTGGATGCTTCCATCCTCTTTTGAAATAAAACAAAACCAGGAAATGCAGTTGAACTGTACTACCTCAAGCTCTCAAGGGAAATGATAAAGACACAATTAAACATGCATGATCATAAATGAATGAAAAGCATATCCAAGGGAAAAGGATTTGTATTAGAGGACACAAGGCTCAACTGTATCACTGTCCTGTGGTGTGTGTGTGGGGGGAGGAGACTCCCAGATAAAAAGAACAGGGGTGTTCATCGGAAATTTTGAAAAGAACACCTAAGAGGTACCAAACAGCATCTTGGTGGGTATGGCTTAACTTTCTTTCACCCTTAACAGGTAAAACATTATCTCCTTTCATATCTTTTGGCTCAAACCTGTAAAAGATGCTGCAACTACTCTCACTGTGGGCCTTTCCAGGCTGGACACTCTAACAGATACCAAAACCGCTTTTTTAAGCCCTGCAAGGTATGAAAAGCACTCCCATACGTTTTATATGGAAGTCCCCCCTGATAAATGTTAGCAATATTATTGCAAGCTGTGAACAACCACTGTGAAAACAAACAATATGTTATAATTGCCTTTGCATAGTGTAAAGCAATCCTAATCCAGTGTGACTGGAGACTTTTTTGACAAATTTGTTTGCCGATTTGCCACCCCCCCTCCCCTTACCAGCAGGGGCAAATTAAATCATGAGCATATGTATGCAGTCGCTTAATCACCGTGTAGGTTCAAAGAATGTGTGTATGATTTCAGCAAAGCTGCATCAGGCAAGTGATCCTTAAACTGCACTCCTGAAAATATTTTAAATTAGACTCTCGAAAATACATTTTCCAGCATTCTGAGGAGATTTTTGCAAACAAAAATTATGAATAATTCACGGAACTTTTATCTATACTAGCATCATCTGCCAAAGAAAGGTCCAATATGAAATGCATAAACCTCACCCTGTCACTTACATGTTTGTCTTATGTTTGTCTTAAGAGCTGCTGAAGAATTAAGATTATAAAAATTGTATGTGTACACAAAGTTTATTTTTACATTCCTTTTACTATTACTTTGTTTATTCTTCTATAATTATAGAATTTTTTAAAATTGTTTTAAAACATTTCCACTGTAAACATCTTTTTTCAAGTTACACGATACATAAGTACTTTTCGACTTCTTAGATTTCCCGCAATCTTTTCTAACATGAATGAAAATGCCGGCTCACTTGTAAAAGTAATGTTCATGGGACAACATCTGCGACCTCTCACCAACCTCATGCAGTGTTTGTTTTTATGATCTTGTTATATAACTGTTAGGAATGTCCAATAACCATACAATTCAGTGAGTTTGAAAGTTCTCAGAGTTCTCATAATAACCAAAGAGCCGGTCTTTGATTGTTTGTATTGAAGGTCATTGTGGTTCAATAAGTCTTTTGACATGCAAAACACACACTTTATTTATATCGGCCAGTGCAAGTTCATCATGTTAAAAAGATAACTTTTGACCTCTTTGGAAAGAAATTATCTAAGACACCTTGGACGTTGAGGTCTTGTACTAGTATTCTTTGCCGCCATTTTAGCCAAGTGCTTTGGTCGCATGAAATGTAATTACTTTGATAACATAGGCAATGCATTTTGTGCAATGCGATCAAACTTCGAAATTTATCGCTTGAAATATACTTCGGTAATCTGGCACAGAAATATTAGCTTTCATGAAGAAAAGAACTGTAATTCAGAGATGCAATTCCTGGTTGGACTCGCCTGGCAAGGTAGGAAAGCAGTGAAAAGAAGTTTGGGTTAATAGCCTGGCATTTGATTTTGTATTTGTCTGCCTGAGAGGAGAGAAGAGATTTGTAAACCTCTGGGATGATGATGTGTCATTTCCAGATTGCAGATCCTGTACTGAAAACCAGGCTTCCAAGAAAAGTTGCTCGTCATAGTTAGCCTCATATCGCCCGTGATAGTTAGCCTCAAGTCCATGTCCATCCCAGAGGTCTAGAAATCTCTGGCATGCGCACAAGTCTCACGCTATGTTTTCAACAAACTTCACACGTTTTCCTCAGCACACGCTTGATGTGCTGTTATTTGAATCACGCATACTAACATTATATCTCAACTGATGAAGGCTTAAGCACCAGCTGAAACGTCTTGAACGAAACATCAAAATATAGTCAGCACCAAACCATTACCTCACTATGTTAGCTCCAAACTGCCACTACTCTATTTTTAAACACATTAATTTCACTTGCATTATTTTAGTCATAAACTGTTTTTCGTCCACAAAACATAAAGTGTAAGAGCTACTGTACGAAGACTTTCTGGTGACACTACACAGGACGTAACATGTCAATCAAAGTCGATCATTGAAAACGTAGTCGATAAGTTGAATATACTCGATATTTGATGATAACTGTCAATCAACAAGTTTAGTTTGTCGATAAAAGTCGATAATCACAAGATTTTCAACTGATTATCAATTTTATTGACAAAAATGCAGACACATTTTTCAATTGGCCACGGAAATGTAAACAGCTTTAATTAAGTAAATCCGTATGGCAATAAAGTTGAATAAAAAAATTGAACAACCAAGGGGTCTGTCCTTCATTACAGAATCAAATGTTTAAATTACCTTGAGAAATGATCAATTAGTGTTAGCTGAGTTCTGCTGAGACTGCTAAGCTAACATAACTCAAAACCAGCCTAGTCCCTAGGGCCTCTTCTGCTCATGAGTCGGAAAGATGAGAGACCCTGAGAACTCAAAGTGATCCTTCGGAAACAGAGCGGCAAAATGTAGACTAGAATGTGAGAAAATCACAGCCAGCAAAGTTATTGACAATTTGTTCTCATCAGTGTTTAACATAATCTGCTTAATCAGTCCAAGATTTCACAAATACAAGCTGCTACCGCTCATTTTCCTCTCCTTGGCTAAATTTGCCGGGTTTGTTTCTCTCTGCATTTGTGGTGACATTTGAGGTTCCAATTACAATGTAAAATCCGTTAAATTTAATAAGTCTTGGCATAGCCAATCCTGCCTCATTAAACTGTGCTTGGCAACTGTAGCCTTGTCTCCCGCCATAAAACCTTTTTTGTATTCCGATACTCGTCGATTGGAATCAATCAAAATCGATCAAAGTTGACCAAAGTTGATCAAAGTCGATCGAAGTCGATCAAAGTCGATAATCACAAAAAATTGTGCGGTCAATTTTCATCGGCATCCGATATTTGTCGATTGATTAGTATCGAATTTGATCGACAACGATCGACTATCATCGACTATCGAAATTATCGACGTGTTACGTCCTGCACTACACGATGTGCATCACACCCGATCGGTCTGCGATGGATTCACACACTCGGAAATCAGCCTCTTTACTTTATGAACTCTGACTTAAGCTTATGTAAGTTAAGTTATTTCCAAAATGTCGCGACGGAAGCAGTTGTACACGTGAAATTTCACTATTTTTATATCACAGATGAAGCTTTGTTTGCTGAATGGTCTTTCTGGAAATACACAAGCATTCGTTAAGTGAATGATTTTCAAATAAAGCACTATAAAAAGAAAAACTTGAACTTCACTTTGTCTGTGATATAGTTTTAACTGGAATCAAGATTTTGAGCAGTACGAATCTTTGCATCTCAGACCAAATTAAACAGTTTCGAGGCAAGCTTATTTACGTATGTAAGCTTAGTACAAATATAATTTACACTTTAGTACAAGAAGGGTACGTTACACTAAACTACATCTTCCTCGACTGTCGAATAAACTTAACTTTCTTTCACAATGAGGCAAAGCAGCCATTCAATCACTCACTGTAGACATAAGCTTAAATCTTATTTATAAAGCGACGGAATAAAGCTTCGCTTAAAGCGACGAAAACAAACTACAAAGGCAAACACAAGGGTAACAGCGGGCACAGTCATCATCGATAAATAACGAAATTTGGTAAATTTGGCTTCGATAAGAAACACCGCGATAAATCATAGTAGCACTTTATAAATTATACAAACACATGGGCAATTGCAAAAAAAAAAAGGATCGAGCGGACTTCTTGTGTGAAAGTTTTCAGGAAACATGCACGCAACGGAACAAATCGCTGTCGTTCCTGACACAAACTAAAGTCGACAAAAGTATAACTTTTTGTTCATATCTAGTTGTGTTATTTACTCACCAGAAGGGCACCAGGCCCGATGACCAAGTGATAACAAAACTAAATCTTCGAAAGACCTACACATGAAAAAAATGGCGGCTTTTTGGGCTGAAGAAATCAGGTGACCGGAACTTACGTCATGTCACTTCTTACTTCCTCATTCAAAACAGTTCGTCGGTGACCAACCAAGGAAAATTGTGTCGGTATCACGCCATTTGCACATCACGCAAGGAACTCTCCTTCTTCCGCGATTACAGTTAGGAGAAAGCTCTTGATGGCCCCCCTCTTTAACCCCCCTCCCCTTCCCCGCGACACACAATAGGACGATGATTTTGGGACGTTAGGGGATAGATGAGCTCCTGGTAAAACCCAGTCCTTCACGGGAAAAAGATGATAGATGATTAAAATTGATCCATAAAAAAACCAGGTCAAGATTTAGGTCTTTGCGGTTTTTCATTTCCGTGTTTAATATTCGGAGGAGTGTTTCACCCCAATACGCCTTAACACAAATATCACATAAGATCACCAAAACATCTTTCCGAGAATTCTCAAAAAATGTCTAAGTGTCCCAAAAAAAATTCTTAATATCTCGAAAAATCCTCTAAATATCGCGAAATATCTGGTATTTTTTTAAGAAATAAGCCGTAATTTCCCCCCGCTGGAGCTGAAAAGTATGTCAGAGATTGTCTACACTGGTATTATGGAAATAAAGCTACTTTCGAAACAACATGGATGCAAAGTATTTGCTAGATTTTATTCCACGTCGCTAAACTTAATTCGCTGTCGCTACAGTTATTCGCATTCGCTAGAGAAAACACTGTCGCTAGAAATTAATTTGCATTTCCTAAATTTAATTCGCTGTAGCTAAAACTTATTCGCTTTTGTTAAAACTTATTAGCTGTCAGCTATGATTTATCCCTGTCATTCGCCAAATTCTTTACCGAGTCTCGCAATACTTGCTGCTTTCAGTCACGTGACTGGACAAAATTTGTAAGATAAAGCACAGATGTAATGTCAAGGCTACAAAGAACTTTATCTTTCAGATATTTGACCTGTTGTCATCACAGGAAACAATCCAGAACGTTGAGTAAACCCTCGATCACACATTTAAAAGTCGTCCTTGGACGTCATCTGCGATCACTCACTGAACAGACGAAAGAAAAGATGGAAACTATTGAGTATTGCAAATAAAATGGCTCACGTACCCTGGATAAACTGGAATTCTTACGCAAGCAGGTTAAAATTGAAACAAGCTCACTGAAGGCGAAACGAGAGGGGAAATAACGCAGAGACGACGAGATGTTGTTATTCAGTCGAGGCTCGGTTTAATGATTCCGCTACACAAAATAAGAAATAACAACAAAAAAACTAGAGTCTGAGAAAGTAACATACAATAAATGAATAATGTTGGGTCTGAATCAACAAAGAAACCTCTAACAGTTAGGAGGATGAGAACAACATGTTTAGCATATTGGACAATATAGGACAATTTTGGTTGGATAAAGTCGGAAAAGTCCGGAAATGCAGTGATGCCAGTTCATCTAGAGTTAAGCGAGTTAAAAATGAGCCATGAGCCCAATTTTCTCGCCAATATGACCGGAATTTCACGCCAAATTATCCCGGGGGGTACTTCCTTACAAGAGGCTAATGGGGATGTTGCCGCTGGATGGGGTCGCATTTGTCACGCTTGGATTGACTATAATGGGGTTACATTTTTTGGTAGAGTTACTAGAATGGGGCCGCACATTTTCGGGATTTCTGAGATAAGAAAATTCTGGCAAGCAGGGATTTAAAAAATGGGAAGATTCACGGTTAAAAAATGGTTCCTGCTGCTGTTTTAATATTTAACAGTCGGCTCGCACTGAAGTCCGTTCATGAAATCACAACTTAAAAATTAACGACTTGCACAAGAGTGCAGAACCCCTGGGTTCAGAACAAAGTCCAACAAATCTTCCGTGCTACGGTATTTATTTTTAGAGATCCTACGTATACAGGCAGCATTTTCGTTTGCGGTCCTTTGCAGTATTATGTTTGTCTGGTATTTATTTTCCGGCTATTCTGCGTTGTTGTTGTCCACCGAATTTAACGCTAACGTTTGATCTCTTTCACTTGGGACTTGTTAGCTTTCAACGTAAAGAATGTTTGTATTTCAACTTTATACTTACCAGAATGTTTGTACTGTTTGTACTACATTCAATTAAACAAACTCGTGTCAATTCATTTTAGGATGACCTACTTAAAAGGCTCTATAAGGTGGAGGTATAAACAGAACGTGACTAAGTTGGGATCGCGAAAAAAACATTTGCCCAAAAGTGACTAAAACGGGGTCTATAATTAGCCACAGAATAGACTATAATGGGATAGGGGTCCTGAGAGGCCAGCGGCACATACCCAGCAAAAATTGGCCCAAGGACCCCCCCCCCCGGAGAAATTATACTACCTCGCGAGATCGCCAGATGGTACAACTTGTCCTGGTAAATGCCGCAGCCAATCTCATTCCGCGTAGTCGGATAGACGTGTGCCAACATTTCGTTGCACCTTCCTCATTTCTCTGAAGAAATGCCTTCCTTCTCCTTCGCATAAATATCGCTAGAAAAGCACTTCCTCTCTCAGCCATTTTTGAATGAATCTTCTGGGTTCATTTCCAGTGATTTCAAACAGATGTCACGTTTAACTAGCAATGCGCAAATGTTGGTCTGTAAACAGACGCGTTGAAAGAGTGTTCAGCGCGCTAGCTATTCGGTGTAGTGAAAACGCAGCCATTAGCTCTTCTCTAGGCATAATGCGATAAAAGTAACGAAAACGAAATATTCTTTTGTCTACAATGACTGGGTTTCATGTTAATTCTCATAATAAGACTAATACAAAACAGGCTAACTCATTGGTACTCACCAAGCCATGTGCCCGCACGCTGTTCTTGTAGAAAATGAAATCGATCTCGGGGCAAAGGCGTCCCAAACTGGATTCGAGGAAGTGATCAAATATTTATGATTTTTGCACGTATATCGAGTGGGACGTGACCACCTAAAGTGCGCGGAGTTGTGTTACACTTTTGGGCCGTTGACAAAATGCATTTGCATGGAGTTAAATAACAAAGGATAAAATAAAATGTTACTTTTTAAAGTAAAATAAAGAAAATATATACTGGTTTCTGTTGTCCATGGGGACTATCTATTTTTTTTTTTTGGGGGGGGGGTAGGGGGTTGTCACGGCTCTCTAGAGACGAGACCCTTAAACGTAGAGTCTCAAGAAAGCTGCGACAAGCACCTTGAGGTGCCCATAAATGTAGCGATGTTCATAAAAAAATCAATATCTTGAAAATACAAGATTGAAGACCCTTGAACACTAGTCAAAAACATTTTTAAATGATCTTGCTAATTTTCCTCTAGGTAAGTGTGAAATTTAAGGAAAGTACAATATGGTGTAATTTTTTTTACGTAGCAACGCCTGTTTACCAGCTGTTTACCCCCTCCCCCGAGATCCAATCTGAACCCTCCGCTATTAATGGCTTTTTAAATGTTTAATCCTTCTTGTAAGAAACTTTAAGTGCATTTTTATCAAATGTCTATTTTTGTACCGACCGACTTCACGCCAACATTTTTACTTTGCAAGGTATTTAAGAAGAATTCCTGAACCTTAGGCTAATCAAAAACCAATAGAGTCGTGATGCAATAAATCAAAACAATTGTAACATTTTAACGTCTGTCCCGTAATAGGGGATGATTTGTCCAATGGGTGTGATATAAAATGAGGTTATTGCCAAAAAAGCCTGTAAAAAGCACTGAAAACAAGCAAAAATTAGATTCATTAGACAGAACAAAACAGAAACTTACATGATATTCTTGGTTTACAGTCAATTCTTGTTTCTAATTGTTATCCTCTTTCTTTTTTTGCAGAAAGTCACAAAAACCAGGAAACCTAACACTGACAAAGGGCCCACGACCGAGCTCAAATCCACCGCGGTTTTACCTTACGGCAAAGGTTTGTCCAAACAGCTTCGCCGCTGCCTACAACAACAAGGCATACGCGCTGTTTTCAAGTCAAAAACTACGCTAAGATCACATTTAGTACGGCCAAAAGACCCTGTCGACCCGACTAAACAAGACGGCGTTGTTTACAGAATTCCCTGTGAATGCGGTAAAGTTAACATCGGCGAGACTGGAAGACCTATGCAGGACAGAAAATAAAGGAGCACGACCGAGAGATCCGGCTAGCCCGTACCCAGACCTCCGCCGTTTCAGAGCACGCTCACAACACCGGACATTATCCGCTTTGGGACGAGGTAAAGGTTATTGGTCGTGATCCATATTGGTACACACGCAGGGTCAAAGAGGCGATTCACATAAGACTTCACCCTAACAACATCAACAGGGATAGTGGAATTGAAATTCCAGAAGCATGGATGCCCACGATCAAGAAACACAACAACTGCAGGGGAGCTATAAAAAAGCGGGCCACTGAGGGAGCAGCCAACCGGAACAGTGAGGATCGAAACGCACCGATCACGGCTGTTGAAAACTAACCAATCACAGTGGAGCATCATGCTTAATAAGGTTTCGCGTAACCAGTCGACCTCTTCGCCTGATGAAGACTAGCAGTACGCAGCCGAAACGTCGCGATCTACATCCTAAAGTGACTACATCGTGAGACAAACGATATTTTATTGTTATAATTATTATTATTATTATTATTATTATTATTATTATTATTATTATCACTTTACCACGATGGACAACAGTAATCTTTTTCATGACAGTCAATTCTTGTTTTGTTAAAGAGCAGGAAGTGTTGGCGTCAATACTAAAAAACACTACCTCAAAAGGCTGTAGCCGGTTGCCATAGCAACCATTTTGAGTAAAACCTTTAACATGTATTCCCTATATATTCATGAGTGCAACAGCACACAATTGAGCTTTTTTCACCAAATTCAAACAAACTTTTTGGTCTATATACCTCTTACTAACCAAGTTCGAGGTGCGTACCTTAAGTTACAGACCGAGTTTTTCCCCATCCAATTTATGGCCCAAGCGCGAAACGCGTGGGCCATAAATTGTAGGGGAAAAACGAGGATCCATAACTTACAGTACGGACCGAGAAGACGAGGTTAGTAAGATATTTATTATATCTCTATTGTGTGTCTGACGAGTTCGGGAACGATTTTTATCCATGAGGAACGGCTCCAAATTTCTGAAGCAGGTCGAAAGGAAAACGAGTCAATTTGAAATCGTTTTTAAGTCGTTACTACGCTTTAGCAAACAATTTAGAGTAAAAGAAAGTGTTAAACCTTTACTTGCTAAATAAGTTAAGAAATTTTGGCGATAAATCACGCAACAGTTTGGCAACACAAACAACTTTAAAATTTAGCGGGCCGTGCGGGAGAGTACGGACCACTAAATTGACCAATTACAGCGCACGTACTATTTTAGAGATATAATGATATAGGGTACCATACCACCTTAAAACCCCGCTGTGAACAACCATCAATCCGTTTCACCAAGGAGATCGAGAATCAGACAGCAAGATCGCTTTTTTTGACACCTCAGTTTATAGAGAAACCATTGTCTACAGGAAGCCAACACATACTGATCATTACCTTATCTATGATTCACACCACCTTCAGTCAGTAAAGCGGGGTATTGTGAAGTGTCTGTAAGACCAGGCTAAACGTCTCATGTCCAAACCATCAGTTATCCCTGGAGGGAAGAAACACCCTATCATCTGTACTTGTTTCTAACGGATATCCCTCCTCTTTTTTGCAGAAGATCACAAAGACAAGAACCGCCCCAAGAAGAGGGCCCGTGACAGAGTGCAAATCCTTGTCCAAGGAGAATCGGAGCCTCTCTGCCGCTGCTTAGAACAACAAGGCATTCGCACCGTCTTTGAGTCTGACAAGAAACAGGGAGAAACAGGGAGGCAACGTGGCCGAATAGTTTATGGTGGTGGATTTGAAATCTGGAGGTCCCTGGTTCAAATCCTCCACCCTACTGCTATCTGGATTTGTCTTTAGCAACCCAGCGTTCAGCTCCTCGACTTCGTTATGCCAACTGGTCATCCTCCCACCAGTTGGGATTCTTAATAGTTTATGTTCTATTTGAAATATTCAGTTAATCATTTACCGTGTCCCCAATTAGCACTACAGTGCTGAATACACACGACACTACAGGAAAACGGTACAACAGCGGACAGCTGAGGGAATTCGCCGGATTAAAGGAACAATGGGAGGATTGAAATGCACCAATCACAGCCGACCTTCGTGATATAAATGGTGCCGTGTAATCAGTCGACTTGGTCGCCTGAAGAAGACTATAGCAGTAAGCAGTCGAAACGTCGCGATCTACATCTCAAGTGACTACATCCTAAAATAAACGATATTACACTTATCATAAAAATTAAAATAAATTTCTTCCACTGTGATTGGTTTAAAAAACTCCTATTTTCTACTAATTCACTTGCCAAGAACCTTGCCAAGTTGTTATCCGACAGTTCAATAAGCCAATCACATTCAGAGTTGTAGTTTAAATCACCCAATCACAACCTCGGTTTCAATCAGCAACAATTTACGCCTGTGCAAGTCTTTTAATGCGAATTTTTCCTTTCCTTCCTAACTTGGCTACTCTTCTTTTCTCAGAAATTGATTTTTATGATTAATTGGTAATAAGACTTCGTTTCGTCCGACTCAGTTTGTAATCATATACTAGAGATAAACAAATTGGACTACCGCTGCGCGGTCCTCAGATTTTATCACTCGCATGATTAATTACAGACCGCATTGAACTCCACTCAGTCCTGTTACCATTACCAGAAGCATATCACCTAGATGATATGCTTCTGCCATTACTTATTACTGCATCCACCACGGTGAACAACCTTTTCCTTAACTTTTAACTTATTTCTTTGCAAAATCTCGAAAATCAACCAACAGTGTTTACATTAGGATTGCGAACTGGTCTCGGGGGGTGGGGGGGGGGGGCGAGACAACACGGGTGGGTGGGTGGGTTGTCTCGCCTGGATAGGCAGGCTAACCCCAGCAGGCGTAGCCGGGACAACTCTCGGCGTGACGAGTGTCGCACAATATACCTAGAACTAGCATCTAAAGCAGAAATTCGTATCATAGAAGTAAAAATTAATTCGGCAAAACCCACTGTGATCGAATGACCGAAAGAGACTCAAAGAAAGAGGGATATCTGTACATTCAATTATTCTATAATTATGGTCACGCATACTACTAAAACTAGCAGTAATCAAAGATTATGAGAGTGCGTTCGACGCCGTATAAACTTTTTTACAGATACCTTAAATTATTTCCCTAGCTGACTTTCAACCTCTAAAAACCAATCTTTTTCATCAACAACCGGAGTTTTAAAGAAAGATATTTCAGTGACAAATTCCATGCCATTCTGATTGAACAGGTCTTGGTACAAACTACGTTGCGTGACGGCGCCAGGTTCCGACTCACAAGTTAAATAGGACTAAAATATTTACATCAGCCTTCAGATTTCGTGCTAAATATTCTCACATTATTAACTTGTAATTTGTAAAAGTATATTTTTTACGAACATTATTCTAAGCAGGAAGCTCAAATATATCTACACATTTGCAATCCCGTGCGCGTTCATCGTAAACAAACTCCGTGTGACTGATTCGAGTATTTCCGCTGGCCGGATACAAAGTATACAGTATTTACATTTCCGTTCCCTGGCTCAGGTTCACTCTTACGCATTTTATAAAATAAACAAGTTCCTCGTGAGCCCGAACGAACCTTTAAATAACATCATACTATTGAATATAATACTACTCAGCCTCAAAATCCCACGACAAAAGTATCCAAAGCTACCTCTGTGATCGAGAGCGCATAGAAAGAAAGTCCAAAGGCTGCATGGCCTGCTCACGTGCTCACATGTTCGTCACATGTATTATCACATGTCCCAGTTACGGTACCAGTTTACTGGCCGCGAACATAGTTAATAACTATGTCATGACATAGTTAGTAACTATGTCGTGACATGCCCCTGCAAAAATTAAGCGGGGTGGCCATTTTCGTGCCCTTACAGGAATGTGGGTTTTCCAGACAATAACCTTACACAGGACAACCAACTCTGCAAAGTCAAAGGCAAAATTTAGGATTGCGTTCCACTTCGTCGAACGCAATTAGTCCAAGTCCTTGGTTCTCATAAATGCCCAGTCCTGGCCAAGTTTGTTAAGTTATTCTACACTTCCAAGTTTGCTAAGTTATTCTACACTTCCACATATATAGACGAAAATGTTAGGACACCCTTCCCCCACTTACAACGTTGACGTTTTGTAAAACATTGACTAAAGGAGATGGGGATACGTCATCCAGCTTAAAGCGACTCAAAACAGTTTTCAGCACTTTCCAAGGCTTTGGTTTTTATCAGCCATATTAACAACCGCTTTTTATCAGTTCAAGGCAGTACAATCAGTCTCAAAATTCTGCCAAATCAGTGGTGGGAACGATGTTTCTTGACACAAAAGAGGTTACCATAGTAATAGTAAGACCTGATCCTGATAAAAACTCCTCGAGTGAAATACTGGCGGTATGTTGCGGAAATTTTAAATTTGTCTTTGTAATGGAATGGACAGAGTGTAATGATCGAGCACTCAGTGTGCATCCAGTTTTAGACGCCCCAGTTGTTAAGCAACATGAAGCGTCCTCTTTTTTAAAAAAATTTAAGTATATTTTGAACAATTAAAGTAAAAGTTATTGTTTTGCAAAACAACTATTTGATATACATCTATATTGCAAAAAAACTTATGACTCTAAATTATACCCTGGCTTAAAGGAGTGCAGTCATGGTGATTTGAGTTATTTTAACCATCGACAAAATTACCGTTAAATTGAAGAAAACCTGAAAATAATACTTAACAGGTACTTTAAGGCAAATAACAGATCGACCTGTGTCAGATTCACTTTAATCTGCCGAATCATTCTACGCAACATATGACAGTCTGCGGCCTCTCCCTACATCAAGGAAGCACAGAAAGCCGCAAAACTCTAGAACAAAAATTTATTTTTCAAATCGGCACTCTTAATCCTCACGGTATCAACGAACGTTTTTCATTTAACTAATTTCTTCTGTTTTTCACGTTGCCAGGCACCAACCAATAGCGTAGCTCCATACTTCTGTATATAAACCACACACAACCCACAATTCCTCGATTCGCTCCGACGAAGGGCTAGCGCTCGAAACGTCAGCTTCTGAATCTCTTTACGGTGGCTAATTCACATTATCAACTCAGTTGATAAAACCAAATTATCTTGTAATACTCCCACCGACGCAGCACCATAGTTTCTTTAGAAACTTACCCCCTTTACTCCTGTGTCAGATTAGTTTCCAATCCATCGGGGCAGACTAACATTGTAATATTAAGATTGAAAGTTTAAGACAACTTGAAAAAGCTTTTGAAACACTTGTGTGCAGCTAATGTTATCAAAGTATTTCTTGTTCTCTCAAACGTTCACATTGACTAATGCTCTGGTATGTACATGTTTTACAGATATTTAACACATGGCGCTGTGATCAGGCGTTCTTTCTTTATCCTAGTAGGGAAGAGAGAAAAATAGGAACGCAAAAATACGAACGCCTCACCAAAAGTTAGTAAACGCTTTAATAAAATATGGAGCTAAGTTGTTTTTTGGCGCCTCTGGCACTTGTTTAAATGACATTTTTAGCCCCTCACATCAACAAAAAACGAGCTACACGGGTTTACGACTGTGCATAAGGGGCTTACACCCCCCTCCCTCCCTCCCCCAGACACAACACAATTTTATACTATTGTACTCTAGCTGAGGTTCCCTTATTCAGGGCTGTCATTAACTTTTAAGTCACCTATAGCCTGGTTCTCTACACCCATAGCAAACTGGTTACTTTGTGGGTGAATTCTATCAACAACAGGTAACAATTTCACTCGTTATATCAAGGAAAAATCAAGCATACTCAGGCATAACAGGTGTTACGGGTTTACAGCCCAGCTTATTATCAATTGACATGTTACATTAGGCTACAAAATAAAATGTTTTGTCTTTCCCCTTGTTCATAATCAGAAGACTTTTTATCTGTGTACTCTTAAGATGGTAATAACAAAACATGTAGGAGCAGATAACTGCTGTAATCATGTCCTTCCATTGCATTTATTGCTATAACCAAGGGATGCAGCCAGTTTTTTCCAAAAGTACTGCCTTTCTCTGTCATTGGTGTAATCTAGACGAGTTAAAAGTTGTAACTTTCCTGGTATTTCACAAGACTTGTACAAAATTGGAATCAGAATCGTTTTCCTGAGATCTAAAAAAACACAATATCAGAAGTTTATTAGCACAAGAAAAAAGAATCATTGAACTTTCTTCCTAAATTGCACTATTTTGAAATGTTATGTGGTTTACTGCAAACTCAAAAGGCAAGTATTAAAAGGTTTCTCTATTACATGTACTACTACTACCAAGTGGTGTAGCCAGTGTATCCTGTAATGTCCTCTTAAAAAAATGTTGTGCACTGAATAAAACTAGATTAAAACTACAACAAAATTCACAAGTCTGATTGGGCATCAACAGGCCCAAATAGGACAGCATCCGAGTATTCCTGACGTTTTCATATGTGAGTGTGCTGGGGGCACTAATGCTCCAAAGGTCAGCTTCACAAATCACTACGGCAATCTGCATTTACTGCATTGACCTTTACCAACTTCAAGTTGAAAAATAGCCACATGTAAGTCTGATGCTCCATATATAGTTAATCATAAAGCTAAAAAGTCCATGTGAAAACAAACCTCGAGACAAATGAAGAGCGAAATTAACCATGTAGTCTGCATCTGGACATCTGTTAAAGCTCTCCGACAAAATTACCAGGACTTTTGAACAATGTGTCTCAATGGCTTTGGCTGCAGCATCCGAAAGCTCATGGCAGTCAGTGCATGCTTTCATACAATATGGTGGTCTTTCCAACATCGTAACAATTTCATCAACAAATGCTTGATCATCCTTTGCGTAGGCAATGTAAGCATCATACCATTCAAAAACTAAGAAGAACAAAATAAGCACATCAGAAATAATAGTAATAAATATTACAAAATTACAAAAGTTGTGGGTTTCAATGAAGTGTGAGATGAAGATACAGTTCAACCCCAAAAGCTAAAACTCAGTTGTTTCAATTTCCCTGTTATTTTGAACTCAAACCCGTTTCTCTTGGATTTGCCCTTCAGCAATACTGGCTTTTTCAAACTCCTGCTATTTGGAGCTTTTTGCTTCCCCTGAGAGT
>CM042752.1:19493153-19498153 GCA_022496165.2 Catalaphyllia jardinei
CACCCCTTCAAATATTACACAGAACTATGCTACATATATGTGCCCTAGCCATAGATTGAAAGGTTCAAATCCAATCCTGGCCAGTGACCGTGTGCTAATTTGTCATGTGAAGCTCTGGTCCTGGGGCACTGACCTGTTTCAACTTGACCATGCGACTGCCAATTTTTGGCCCTGTACTAAGCACTGATGACCTGTCGGAATCATGGACTGAGGGTAATAAGTGATGGACTATTGTCCCATTTTGGCAGAGTAGCAATCATGCCTTAGTATAGTTCCAGAAAATATCCATACCAACCCCATAGAAAGTCACTCAAAAATGCCAGTAAATGGTAATCTCTAATGTTAAAGGAAAGTTAAGTATGATGCTAAATTGAATTGCCAGAAAAATGGAGTGTTCTTAACCAAAACATCTTCCAAGGGGAGCACAGATATTTTCTGGAACAGTGGTAACATAATTTCAAAAAAAAAAAAAAAGAGAGAAATGAGTTTCTTACTTGCCGGAGCCTTGGTATCTTTAGCTGAAAGAAATGAGAGGAGACATATGTAAATAAAAATAACAATAATAATTAGACAGGAGGCTACATCTGCCTTGGCTGGTTTTCATGCGGTTCTTACACCTGAAATGTCTTGCTAGATGCATGGTGGTTTATACAGGAAGTCACACCGCAGTACAGACAGCTAGTTTATGCTAAGTCTTAACGCATAATCATTTCAAATCAGAGGCTCAATCCATACAGAAATAAATCAGTGAACCAAACAATGCTAATTCCAGAACACATGTAATGACTTCAAGAGATCAGTGTGTCTAGTGCAATTTCCAAGTTGCAATACTAGCTGTACCAATGTCACAATGAACCAATAGGCTTCAAGCTGTTTTCTTTGTATTTTTATTTTGTACTTCACAATACCTGTACTGCACTGATGTATTTTCTATCATGATTGTAGACTGTTTACAGCCTCTATTTACACACATCGCACACGAAAGAAAAAGCAATTGAAGTGGGTGCAATATATGCTGTGGTGGGGGTGGGGTTTGCGAGTGAAGCAAGCACGATAAATAGAGAGACTGTAGACATCTTTGGGAAAAAAGTGAACTTATTTGGCTCCTCCCACTGTTGTCGGCTTGTCACTATAAACAGCTCACACCCTTGACCAATTAATTTAATAAAACCAACAACATTTGAGAAGTAAATTGCTAGGTAAATTGATTAAAAGTATCAGTATGCAAACAACAACACATATGTACATTCAGGCGATGAGAAAGTCATCCACTTCTTAAGCTCCAAAATAAGTTGCGAAAAGGGGGAAAGCCGAAATCAAGCAGTCCTTTCTATTTTTGCAGGTTTATGCACTTTTAACTTGTTCTTTTGCTATTCACTTGGGGATTCTCGGCAAGACATCATACATATTTGTGGATAATTTATTATAAAGGTGACTTGTCAACTACAATGAGGGTCAAAAAACTGTTTGATGGAGAATCTTTGTTCTATATCAGCATGTTTTGGAACTGCTATACTTTGCTCTTTAAGAGATCTTCAGTTGATACATGTAAAACAGTCAGTCCGAAGTGGCACAGCATTCTGTAATTTCTCCAAATTTTGCGTCCAAAAAGTCTTCCGTAGTCTTCCAAAAACAAGCTTGTATTTCGCTTCTCAAATCAGCAGAAGCAAGTTTTCCTTTGAAACAATGATGGACGGAATCGTAAGCTCTTCCATCTCTTCTATTGATTCTTTCATATGATACATATATGTGCCCTAGCCATAGATTGAAAGGTTCAAATCCAATCCTGGCCAGTGACTGTGTGCTAATTTGTCATGTGAGGCTCTGGTCCTTTCAACTTGACCATGCAACAAGAAACAACATTCGCATCATTTGCATTTCTTTTGCTATTGCATAGAGTTGATATATCAGACTTTTCTCAAAGCCAGTCGGTAAAATTGCAACAATGTCTTTTTACCGAAGAAGATGAATAGCAGCCTTTTCCTCTTCATCAGTGAGTGAAGAAGCAATGAATTTCTCTTCAGGATCTTATTTTACACCTGCTCCATTACGAATCATGGCACGTGTCAGTGATGACAAATGCTGTTTCTGGAGAAACAGGGAATTCACTTTTTTAAAGATGTCCACTGCCCTTCTATTTTTCTTGGTCCCCACCCCATACTCTGTCAAGTCTTCCATTTTGCGCTCATGTTCAGCTCTCTCGTGATTCTATCCAAGCATTCACTGATCAAACAAAAATACCAGAAAATAGAGGGCTGTGAACAGTCTATCGTGATTGCAAACCAGGCAAGTAAACCTCAGTTTAGCCCTGGTAACTGGCTGGTAATGAATCCCCCATGTCAAAGAACTCATTCTTCCAGTCCCTTGGCACTTTGTTAGGCTGGAGTTTCTCTTTGTAAGACACTTTTATGTGGATGTGAAGGAATCCACGTTAGAAATAATGACCTAATTATTAGGTCATTATTTGTTCTTCATGGTAGTCACAAATTGTAATGCAAGTTGTTATTGGCTACAGGTAATTACATTGTAGCCAATGGTAGTTCCTGTTGTTTTTTATCTGTGTTTAAGGTTGGTTTTGTCGCAAGAAGGCTTCATGCAGTAAGGTGTGAGACTGCTCACAAGATACACAAACCCTCAACCTGTCATGACATGTGAGCAACTTTTATGTGTGACAAGTTCTGAGTTTGATGAATGAGCAGCAAAGCCAAAATTTGTTGCTCATAGTAGACGCACTCTGTACTATTCGCAATAACATGCAAGTTGATTACTCAAAACACCAGCCAAGTTGACAATTTTTGACACTATTAAATATATCTGGCATTGCAGCCTTTAAAGCAGCAATATGCAAGATACAGGTTTTTGTTTATTATATTTCCTGCCTTTAGAACACAACGCAACACATTCAGTATTTTTTTACTAAAATATCATTGGTGTATGTTATGAACTATTATCTTGATGGATACAACATAGAAGTAACAAAAAGAAACTATGGCCTTTCGGCTACGAAAATTTTTTTTATAGAAATTCTTGTTAAGCCCGTGCTTAATGGCGTAAATGCTAGCTATATGCCCCTGATCACCTTTGTGGTGTTATACATGTATTGCTGGTTCTTAGTCTGTATTTAAAAGCCATATGAGGAATTTAAGAAATAGACTTTGACATTTTCCGTGTCTCCATCAAGTTATAGAAACATGAGTGGAAGTTAACCAGAACTGCTTTGGAGCATGAGCTCCACTGCAAGTGTTTTAACGATTTTTTTAGTTCTACCAAACTTTTGCAAGTGAAACAGGAAAATAAATTTCCTATTTCTTTTACAAAATAGTGTGAGGAAATAAAGGGAAAATTACTTATTTTGATAACTGAAAAATAAATTATCTTTCCTAATGCCATCATATTTATATCCCAAGCTCAAAATGCTTTTCCACATTGGTTTTCTCAGTACTTACCCTTCCTCAATAAGTGCAGTACTACACATACAAACACCCTAGGGCTTATTTTTAATGGGTGAAAGTGACTGTTATGGGTGCTATTGTTAAACTTTTGTCTGCAAAGCTAACCGAAGTGACAAACAAAACCGGAAATAGTAACCCTGGAAATGTTACAGTTTTCATGGAGACTTACCAGCCTCAGTTTGACGTTTCTCCCATTCTCGCTGTATCTCTTCTTGGGTAGGTGTTGCTTCTAAAGTAAGAATAAAAATTTATTTCATCACTCATACTTGTCTACTTCTTCATTTGACCAAAAAATGAAGAGATCATACAAAATACATATATGTTATTTACTGGGCAGAGGTCCGCATGGGAAAAAACTGTGCCCAAGGTCTTGAGTATGGCCCTCGGCAGCCGTATTCAAGACCAAGGGCACAGTTTTCCCCATACGGACCGACCTAGCCTGGTAAATAGCATGTTTATTTTTTTCCTGCAGGAAATTGCTTTTACAAATTACTAATGGGTTTGTTTACGCAACTCTTGTCATTGAATCGACTTGTGTGCCGTCTACTAACGATTTGTAAATAATCTTGGCAACAGGCGAATAATTCAGATAGTAGGCAAAGAAAGATTTATTAAAGAACATATAGTTTTAAAACTACTTTATGTTAGTTGCATAGTTAAGTTTTCCAAAATTGCTTTTACGGTGTGAAATTTTGTGCAAAGTTTGAAGTTTTAAGCTTACTACAAAAACAATTTCTGTCAGTCATCACTTTTAAAATCACTTGAAATCAGACTTTTCTAACTCGTTTATTCGTAAGAATCACTTGTACATCACATTGAAGTATCTCGCTCGATCGAAAAACATTGAGACTCTACACTTAATCTGATTAAAATTGGATATTCTTACAAAACCCACGTGATCAAACCGGTTTAAACAAGAATATGTACAAACAAAACGCAGGGTCCAATGTCACTGATTAACTTTGCTACAATGCAGGGTGAACGATTTCTACACTCCCCTAGTTATTTCGCGAAAGCAAATAACTACTGAGTTATTTACACAATGTTCAGTTCTCTTCATAAAGCTTCTCCATTAACTGCTGCTACGCGTCTTGGCCTCGTAACCTGATTCGTTGGTTGGACTGCATTAGTTGCTGTAGATTCCGACTGCCCCTTTACTTTGATAGGCACCAAATGCTGTACGACTTTTCTGAGATGAGACGGGCGACTTGAATTGTTAGCAACTTTTACCACAGCCGCTTGGACATTACCATCTATTCCAGGGATAAGTTATTTGACCTTTCCTAGTTTCCAGAAAGCTCTACTTGTAGAATTGTTTTTTAACAAGACAAGGTCTCCAATGGAAATGCGTCGTTTGTTGCTCCCTTTAGATACAACTTGAGATCGTTCTTTCAACTCGATTAGGTATTCTCAACGCCACTGATTGGTCAGTTGTTGAAGAACATGTCTGTGATGACAGGAATTCTTCGTGAGTGAATGATTTGTACTAATCACTTCATAGTGAGTAGAATTCAGAGTTGATGTAATTCGTCTTCCACAGAGCAAATC
>CM042752.1:19503153-19550653 GCA_022496165.2 Catalaphyllia jardinei
AAAGACTGAAAAAGGAGGCATAAATTGTTTAATGTCACTCAAGGTTGTGATTGGTTGATTTAAACAAATGCTTTGAATATAATTGGCTTATTAAACTGTCTGATAACAATTAAACTGTCCAATAACAAAACGTCCAATGACAACTTAGCAAGTGAATTAGTGGAAAATAGAAGCTTTTTAAACCAATCACTATCGAGGAAATTGTAGTTCTTATGATTATTACAGTTACGGTACCGTTTTGATTTTGTCTTCTCAATCAAAATAATCTACCAACAATACATATTCTGAAACACTAGCACGATAAATCAAAACGTCCTTATACCTAAAATAAATAACATAATGCAAAAGGAATGGGTGTATAGCATTTATCTGTTAGTTGAATAAATAGACTCGTCGAGTTCCCATGGTCTCTTGAAAACTACACATTATACTACTACAACAAGTTAAGTTGGTAGGTTACAATTTTATATGGGCTTACACTGTCAAAATATTGGATCATGTGTACTTAAGGCTTATGTCAACCAACAGCCGACGGATATATTGACAGATACTCAGCTGATATCTCGGCCGAGACTTGGCCGATATGTTGGCTGAGACTTGGTCAACATATTAAAAAAACATTATCCGACACGCATGTCGGCCGACACCTGGCCGATACTTCATCGCCACTCGGCCGACACTTGGCCAACACTTTACCGACACTCAGCCAACACTAAGCTCATTTAGTCAGCTCTTGTTACTGAGTTCTGTTTTCTCTACTCAATTGTTAAGTAATCTTTTCTAGCCCTTTGAGACCAATTAGCTAATTTTATCGATTGGTATCAATCTATTGACTGCTTTTTTCCATCGATTGGACACCCCGGAATATGTTCACGGGAGATGGCTGCTATTTCAGCAAAACAAGTTGCTACCACCGACAGACAGTCCACCAATACACCAGTGACTGTCCATTGCAACATATCGGCTGGGGTGTCAGCCGAGTGTCGACCGACATACCGTCTGATAGTGTCTACCGACAGTGTATTAACTCGAACAACATGTTGACCGACACTCAGTTGAGTCTCAGCCGACATATCGGCCGACTGTCCGTCAGCATATCGGCCGAGACTATCGACCGATACTCGGTCGACAGATGCTTTAAGTACACATGATCCAAAATATTTGCAATGAGTACCTGTCAGACGTCTATAAAGCTTTTATACCTACTCGTAAAATATTCTTACATGTTCGAAGCGAAATTCTTAACTGCACAATGACTACGAGAGGTGTTCAAATAACATTCCTTTCGTAGTAAACAAAGCGTATCTATTCAATCAGCCACACTTCAAAGTCATGAAGGGGTTAAGTCAGACATCTTAATCAAATAACACGGAACTAACGTCACAAGATACAAAATTAAGCCCACAAAGAAGAAGCTTACCTATGAATTTTTCAAGATCATCAATTACATCGAATCTCTCCATCTCTTCTAAAAGGGATAATAGCTCTGAGATGGTCTTTCCTTTGCTTTCATAAGCGCTTATTAGTTCAAGTACAGGATCCTGTCTGCAGCCGAAGTACAAAATCTCCTCACGAGGGAAGCCCATTTTGTCTGCCAATGTCTTCCAGTCACGGCCAGGGTTCGAAGGAAGAAGAAGCACTTGCATTCTAAAGTGAGCTTCATGGCTCAAGTCTCTCACCAACTTTTCGCTCATGATTCTTTGTTGGAGATTTGAGTTAGCAAAGGAAAAAATCACATCATTTGTTGTGCAAGAGTTATCGATTCGCCAATGGTAAAATGGCCGACTGGCGCGCGTGACAGCTCGTGATAGCGGGTGATAGCGTGGGCGTTGCGTGGGGAGAACCGATTCAACTTCCTGAACTACCAGAAATTCCTGGAGAGATACGTCATTTTTAGGACAGAAAAAAAAGGGGAAGAATGCTCCCGAAAATGCCTCCTAAAACCTGCTTTTAAGAACCTTCTTTCCTTCTCTCGCATTCTTAGAAGTAGCTATAGAAATGTTTATACCTCCATAAATAAGTTATATTTGTAAAACCCTTCATATATATTGGTCATTTCACTCTCGACTTCCTGCTTTTTAATATACATGTAGGTATGATTCTTATTTTTAAACATATCGAGAACCGAATTTTTTAACCTGTTTTTGATGCCCCTCTGTAACAACACTCCCGATAACCTCCTGTCATTGCCAGCTTCTTGTGGAACAAAAAATTGTAGAATACAAGTGAATACCGATATATGAAAGTAGGAGCCAAGGGCTCCTGATAAAAGGACATATATTTAAACTGCGGAGAAAGATATCAAGACATGATTGATTATCGCAATTATACGCCGCACAACTTGAGGCCTGAATGTTCTGCGTTCTTTCTGTTCTACCACAAAGTAATAATCGGCTTGTTAGCTCAAAGAAACTGAACTCAGAAGGCTGACCGTACGGTTGGGGTTAACTGCATATATTTTCCAATATTTCGTCAGGCACGGCCTGACTTCTCCAGGGAATGTTTACAACTGAGAAAAGACATTACAATTTAAACAACCAAGACAAAAGCTAATATAGTATTACAATAAAAAGTGGACCGTTGAAGTAAAAATCTCAAGATAACAAAAATAGAAATCAATAAAAAATAAACCGATGTAAATTGTAAATGAAATAATTCATATTTGAACTGCGGTTATAGATGCAAGTGAAGTATGATCATCGCAGTAAATTTACCAATTTAAGCAATTGGAAAGAAGAAGCCTGAAAAAAATCAGGTTCGAATCCCGTTGAAGCCCTGATTTTTTTTTCAGGCTTCTTCTTTCTAATTGCTTAAATTATCGCGGAGGTCATGGGTTCGAATCCCGTTGAAGCCCTGATCTTTTTCAGGCTTCTTCTTTCCAATTGCTTAAATTTGAAAATTTACTGCGATGATCATACTTCACTTGCATCTACAACCACAGTTCAAATATGAATTATTTCATATACACTTTACATCATTTCACTCCTTACGGGAGATATGAACTCAATAAATTTACCTCGCTCCCAATGTGTGGCTTCATAGCTCAGTTGGTAGAGCATCGCACCGGTATCGCGGAGGTCATGGGTTCGAATCCCGTTGAAGCCCTGATTTTTTTCAGGTTTCTTCTTTCCAATTGCTTAAATTGGAAAATTTTCTGCGATGATCATACTTCACTTGCAAAAAATAAACCGTTGAAATAAACTAATGAATGACAAGATAATAAAATGGAATATGATACACAAGGTATAAGTGGGTTAAACATTAGTTTAAATTTCTTCTTGTCTGTTTTTACCCTTGGGTTCAAGAGTTTGACCCCTTTCGATAACGTGCCGGTATCGAAAAGGCCACGGATTTGCAGCCGGACGTGTCATAAAATCCCCGGTATAGTCCGACTATACCAGTGGTTTTGTCTGTCTGTGATGCAGGCTAATCCCGTTCAGGCCTGAATTTTTTTTTCAGTTGTGTGTATTACTGCGATGATCAATCATCTCTTCAAATTGTTGCAGAGAGAGTTTGGAATTCCTCCACAGCCGTTTTTTGGTATGTCACGCAACGCTCCCCCCAAAGAAACTCTCTTTTTCTTTCTTTGGTGGAGCGTCGTGTGACATCCCAAAAACGGCTGCGGAGGAGACTGAGGAGTAACCGCAAGAGCTCATAGATTTTCGATTACCACTCGCCTCCAGTCCTAACCCGCTCTCTGCTACACCCTCCCTCCCAGCCCACCCTTCCCGAAATTTTGGATTGAAAGAAAATGATCAACGCTGTTTTAGGACCTTTCAGTTCACCCAACAGGAAAATTCCTGGAAAACAAGCAACTTCTATCTTCTATCTTTTGAAACTTCCGTTTCTTCAGGACATTTTCTAGCAGTGTGAATCCAAGGGCGTTTACTATTGTCCTCAGAACCGATTTTGCCGGAACGTTTGACTAAATGGGCGGAAGTGTCCAAAGACATATAATTCGGCCCTTTATCTCTTCGCTTTTCTCCTCTTCCCCACTTTCCTCAAGAGGGCCAGATGTTCAGGTTACCCAAGGACGTATTTTTCTGACTTTTCTTATATAGAATTTTATAGGTACCGTGTAAGTAAAATTCTACTTATAACGTATAAGATTTTAAATGGGCAATCCACCAGTTATTTAGAACCTATTATACAAGAATACCACTCACTAAGAACACTGAGATCATCAACTCGTTCACTACTATGCACCCCATCTATCAAATCCAACTTTTATGGTGGCCGCGCTTTTTCAGCAACTGCGCCGAAGTTATGGAACTCAATTCCCGAGTATATTAAAAGAGCAGAGACAGTAGAAACATTTAAAACTAGGCTTAAAACATTCTTGTTTCAAAAACATTACTGTTAACTAATTATTATTATTTGAGAGCATGCGTGGACTCGGTGTGCGGTGGCACGTTTTTTTGAACTGAGCGCTGTCCGCGTCCTCAATTTTCGACGAAAAGTCATAACTTTCTCTAGTCTTTGGTTAAAGTAATAGTTTTAATAACCACCGCTTGAAGCTAGCACATGGTAAAAGGTAAAAAGCACAAGCGAGGAGCGCGAGGGTCAACCGAGGAGGAAACCGGGACGCCCAAAAGATCTAATATAGTGACGGTACAAGCAATGTCAGATGAACACGAAACAATGAGCATCTTCGACCCGTCTCCGACGGAGGCGATTCCTGGGCATACCGAAGAATCATCGTCTGCTCCTGTTGCGCCGTCCCTTGCAGAACTCAGGGAAATGTTGGTCGATATTAAGATCGATGTTTGTAACCTTCTACGAGAAAACGAGAACATGAAGAATAACATGGAGGAGTTGAAAGCGACTATTCGAGGGCAGAATGTCGAGATAGCTAATCTCCAAGCAACGCTTAATAAAGCGATGAAGCAGGCAGCCGATGCAGAAAGGGATTTGGCTGCAACAAGGAGGAAATTGCGGATTTGTACAACCTCCAAGATCACCTAGAGCAGTATACGAGAAAGAACTCTTTGGAAATCCACGGAATCCCCGAAGAAGCATATGAAACAACAGAAGAAGTGGTAGTAAAACTGGCAAGCGCCCTGGATGTGGCGGTGAACCCGCAGGACATTGAAATATCCCACAAACTGAGGAGAAAGGGTACCAAACCAATCATCGTAAAATTCGCGAGTCATAAAATCAAAACGAAATTGTACAAAGCCAGGACAAAACTCAAAAATGTAAGTTTTTCAGACCTTTTCCCCTCTTCAAACGCTGCAACACGGGTCGCCGCCTCTGGGAAAATCTACTTATTTGAAAATCTCACGTCGTATAGAAGGAAAATAGTTAAGCGGGCGAACGAAATGCAAAACGAAGGTTTGATCCTGAGCGTTTGGACTATGGATGGGAAGATTTTCATTAAGACATCGCCTGAAGGTAGGCCTACCAAAATTAATGAACTAGAAGATCTGGATTACCTGTAGATATTAAATAATGAACACCTATTACAAAATTTGGAAAACTGAGGACAGCAACGGACTGTAAGCTGAGAAGAAGGTTGTTAGCTCTCTAAACTTAGATTGTTTTGGTCTGTGTATGTGTACGAGTGTGTGTTGTTTATTTCGTTACTTTAAATAGCTCTATTTTTTTCTTTTCTTTTCTTTTTTCCTTGCCTAATTCGTAATGCAAGAGAAACTGAAATATGATATTTTCTCGTTAAATGTGAGGGGAATCAGAGATCAGTCAAAACGGAGGAGCATTTTTTCGTATCTCAAGGATCAGAAAGCAAAATTCTATTTTCTACAAGAAACATTCTCGGAACCGAGCGATGAAACAATTTGGAAAAACGAATGGGGAGGTGATATGTTTTTTTCCCATGGCACCAACCATAGTAGAGGAGTCTGCATTCTTTTGCACCCCACGATGACATTCCAAATGGAATACTCGTTCCGTAATAACACAGGAAGAATAGTGCTAATTACTATTCTTCTGAATTCTGAAGCTATCTCTTTGCAATATATATGCACCAAATAACCAAACAGATCAGTTAGAATTCCTCCAAGAATTAAATAATTGCATCATGGATAAATCTGAACTGTTATCACTTATTGTAGGAGGCGACTGGAATTGCGCCTTGACAAACAAAGATAAAATGGGCGGTACCACATGGAAGCCAACAGTTTATGGAAATTTAATCTTAGCAACTATGGACGCTTTCGACTTAGTAGATATCCAAAGGTTACGGCACCCAAGGTTGAAAAAATATACATACGAATCAAAAGCCCTAAAGGTACGATCCAGAATAGACTTTTTCTTAGTGGCAAAAAACCTGACTCGATATGTGAAGAAGAGTGAAATCCATCCCTCTATAGCGCCAGACCATTTCGCGGTTTATTTACTTTTGTCTTGGACAAGCGAAACCCCTAGAGGACCGGGACTCTGGAAATTTAATAACACTTTACTTGGCGATGCTGATTACGTAACTAAAATCCATGAGATGAGAGCAACAACAATTTCATTTAGTAAAAACAAAGCTAAACTAACAAATACAAAGGAATCGCAAATCAAAGCGCGACTAGAGGAACTTGACTGGCTAATTTGCAATAATTTCAACTCCCCGGATATTGACAACGTTTTGAAAGAGTACGAAAACCTCAAGATGGAGTTACAGTCAATATATGACCAGAAAGGTAAAGCGGCTATATTCAGATCAAAATGTCGATGGGTCGAAAACGGAGAACGCCCCACCAAATTTTTTTTTAACCTCGAAAAAAAGAACCACAACAAAAAAACCATAAGGGAACTCCGTATAGAGGATGACTCGACAACTTACAATGACGAGAAAATTTTGGAAGCCATTGAAAGGTATTATAAAACATTGTATACATGTACAACCAATACACATGAATACGATTTGAATGACTTCATTGAACACCTAGATATACCCAAACTCACGGACGAAGAAAGAGATAGAATTGAAGGACCGATAACTCTTCAAGAATGTAAATTGGCACTAGATACTTTCCAGGCCAATAAAAGTCCTGGGGAAGATGGATTCACCGTTGAATTCTATAAGTATTCTGTCGGACTCTTGGGAGAGGACCTAGTCGCGAGTTTTAATGCTGCATATGATGCAAATGAACTTTCCATTTCCCAACGTCGAGGAGTCATTACCTTAATTCCAAAAGAAGATGGATCATTGTTAGAATTATCCAATTGGCGCCCAATTACATTACTAAATGTGGATTGTAAAGTGGCAACTAAGGTCATTGCCAAACGAATAGAATCGTTACTTCCAAAACTGGTGCACTCGGATCAAACAGGGTTTATTAAAGGCAGGTATATTGGGCAAAACATCAGATTAATTATTGACATCATGGAGTATACGAAGTCGCACAACACACCCGGTATCTTAGTTTCGCTAGATTTCCAGAAAGCTTTTGATTCTCTAGAGTGGTCTTTTATGATGAATACCCTTGACATCTTTAACTTTGGAACCAGCATTAAGCGGTGGATAAGCACTTTCTACACAAACATCGAGAGTGCAGCAATAAATAATGGTTTTATTACGAATTGGTTCAAACCGTCCAGGGGCGTGCGACAAGGATGTCCCCTTTCACCTTACCTATTTGTTCTATCGGTAGAAATATTATCAAATAAGATTAGACAAGATCCAAGCATAAAAGGCATCAAAATATTTGGAAACGAAATTAAAGTGAGTCAATTCGCGGATGATACAAACCTGTTTTGTGCGGATTTGATTTCCGTTGAAAATGCACTAAGAACAGTTGGAGATTTTGGAGTACTAGCTAGTTTAAATCTAAATATTAAAAAGTCCAAAGGGATTTGGCTGGGAAAGTGGGAGAAAAACAAGCTCAATCCTCTACAGCTAAAATGGCTTCGGACCCCGGTTAGAATTTTAGGAATACACGTCTCTTATGATGAGAAAGGAAATATTGAATGGAACTTCAATCTTAAACTAAGAAAACTGCAAACAAAACTTGACATGTGGAGAGCGAGAGATCTTACCTTGTTTGGTAGAGTGATGATCTTAAAATCACTTGGATTGTCACAACTAATTTACTCATCCTCGATCCTCAACATTCCTGAAGGTTTCGCAAACTTAGTGAAAACAAAATTATTTAAATTTCTTTGGAAAAACAAAAGAGATAAAATTAAAAGATCCGGACTGTATCAGGACCTGAAGAAAGGTGGATTATGCATGATAGATATAGAGATCATGTTTAAGGCTCTTAAACTAGCATGGATTCCTAGACTCCTGTCTCCTGGAAGACAAAATTGGAGAACAGTGCCAGACTATTGTTTACACAAATTAGGAGGACTAAATTTCTTATTAAGGTGTAATTATAATCCAAAACACCTCAACACTTTGCCCTCGTTCTATCAAAGTATTCTAATGTATTTCAACGAATTGAGGAATCTTTATGTTTTTGATCAAGCACAGGATTTAATTCTGTTCAATAATAAAGAGATACTTATAGAAGGCAAACCACTGTTTTTAAGGGACTGGTTTAACAAGGGTATTTTATCCATCCAAGATCTTCTCGACGACGCCGGCAATATATTGTCGTATCAGGAATTTAACAACAAATATTCCTGTAAATCAAACTTTCTTCAATACTATCAGGTCATAAGTGCTATTCCAAAAGATCTACTGAACAAAGCCAAACTCAGCGATCCAATCAAAAAGGAATTATATTCCACTGAAGACTTTACCATCCAACTTAATGAATCCACTCAGCTCGTCTTAAATAAGGCCAAAACCTCTGACTTTTATAAACTACTAAATGTGAAGACCCATACTGCTGAACATACAGGTCCTAGAAGATGGAACGAGAATCTATCTATGCATATGAATGAAGACTCCTGGAGAAAAGCATTTACCTCCCTAAAAAATCTATGCAAAGAAACCAAGTTAAGAGAATTTCAGTTTAAGCTGATTCATCGCATTATAGTTACTAAAAAAGAGCTATGTCGTTTTGGTATCAAACTAGATGATGATTGCTTATACTGTGGAGAAAAAGATTCCGTTGACCATTCATTCAAAGATTGTCGGTTCGTAATTTCCTTCGAAACTGAGGTCATTAAATGGTTTAATGCAAGAAATAATTCAAAGTTCAACCCAACCATTGAAGAAAAACTTTTTGGCCTAGACAAGAGTTCGCATAATAAAGAGCTAGTAAAGAAATTTAACTACACGATGCTATCCATGAGGTACTATATTTATAGTTGTAAATTACACGACAAACCAATTTTTCTTGGAGACTTTGTAAACAAACTCTTATTAAAATACAAAATAGAAAAACTCTAGAAAATATAAAAAAAAGAGCGCTCCAGCAAATTTGCATCATTCTCTACCTTCTCGATTAACATTAAAAATGATCTTAATATTTATCCTAGCCCTTTCACCACAATATATGTTATAATGTAAGTAATTACGCAAGATATTATTGTAATTGTTCGCATAGTACACTATACTATGATGTATATGAATATTAAGAAGTGTGAATAACTAGGGTTGATACGAAAAATGTTCACAGTATTGTAAATTAATAAAGTTATGTAAGGAAAAAAAAATATTTGAATTATTTGTTGTTAGGCGCATTTAGGTTAGAAATGCGCCCTATAAGCACCTATTTATTATTATTATTATTATATTATTATTATTATTAAGTATCAGTCACAGATGCAAGCTGCAACAAACGATAAGTATGACTTTTTTATGGACAAGTGGACAGGCGGCTTAGGAGGGTGGAAAGGAAGTGCGTTTAAGAAGGTTAATAGACAAGATATACGAACTTAAGACCAATACACTGTAGGTCATAACGAGGTGTTCTTATCAAGTGATCAGGTAAGTATGAGCTCTGATTCCAGTTGCAATCCAGTAAAGTCAGTAACTCAAACAAGATATATGACCGTATGACCGTAAAAACTTCGTTCTCAGGGTCTCTCAACTTATCGCCCTCCTGAAGCAAGCGAGGAGAGAGACCCTGGGAACGAGGTTGTGACTGGATAGTAATTGTATTCTGATCTCTTCCCCCCACCCCGCTTAGCTCAAGTTCTGGATCCACCGCTGATCGTGGTGTTACTCAATTTTAGAACGCAGAAATCGCCAATAATGATATATCCACATTCTGCAGTAAAGTGCTTGTGGGTCTTTGTGCACGCGTCCCTAACACTTTAATATCAGCAGTCCCACTCCCAGATAAAAGGGAGTTTTTATAGCAATGACAACGGTGACGGCGGGACAAAGCCTTGCAAAAAATGTTTTTACATTTTACTTTCGAATGTCGTAGCTGTGTAAATCTGTTCAGTAGGCCTATCGGTCTAAAAACTTGCTCAGGCTAAACATGCACCGACAGCGTTCAATTCGAAAAGAAGATACAAAAAATTAGCCATTGCGGTTCGCGTTCTTTAAAACAAGTGGAAGTTAGTCATTTCACGTTGCTGTTTTGCAGAGGACGGCAAAGAAATGTACAAAGATTGAAAACGCACGTGCACAGCTATTCTGCTAATTAAACCTTTTATTATACATTGTAGTCACCATCTGTCTTCTCATTGGCTAAAAGCCTACAGTTAATTCTGGGAAAGAGCGCAACCTACAGATTATTCACTAGTCTGTACCTACAGATTAGTGAATAATCTGTAGGTTGCGCGCGCAATGCATGATTTCGGAGGGAAATCATGTCAAGTTTGCGCTCTTTGTGTTGCTTCCCGTCAATAAGAAGCAAAAACATGACTTCAATTTTTTTCGTGCAATGTAGAATAAAACATTTGTTAGATTCGGTTTTTGTGATATCCAGAATAATCAAGGTCTCGGTAAGAGTTATCAGTCTCAGCCTTCGGCTGACAACCCTTACCTCGACCTTGATTATTCTAGATATCACAAAAACCTCATCCAATAATTGTTTATTGACACTCTCGTCGCCGTCGCCGTCGTTGATTGCTACAACCCCCTAAAGACGAACTCAGACGACGGCTTGTAATATGTTACACTGTATTTCATCAATCTTCTTCTTGCAATGCACACAAATTATCTAAATAATGCCACAAATAAATACCCCAGAAACCTTCTTTTATAATTTTACCTATCTTTGTCACCAAGTAAAAAACAAAACTGATTGAAAGCTACTTACTGTCCCATCACATAACGTAAGGCAAAAAAAACCCGAGGAGGTATACCGTATTGACACAAGAAAACGTTTCTTGTTCATTTAAGGTTCATCGCTAGCATTGTTTAGTATCTTAAGGATTTCAGCGTCTTTTTCACCGATGAAAATAATAAACGTGAATGCCAGTTTCCGGAATAACATGTCTCCTTTCGTTGGTCGTTATTCGTAGATCTGGTTTCCGACGAATGTCTGGCGCGCCTTCGGGAAACTGCTCGTGAAATCGTCGACGAGCTTCGGTTTTACTCCAGCTGTTCTGCAAATTTAGAAGCGCTGTACTCGGCCTGGTCTCCCCGAGCTTGGCTGATCGAAACCATTTCGGGTACAAGTCGCTATTGGTCGAGCCTGTCTTCGCCTGATCGGAAACTTGGCTTGGCATGTTATTCACTATGGGTGAAGGAGGTCGCTTGGTAACCTCAGGTGCCGTAACAGGTCTTGATAGCTCACTGAAATGCTTTGAATTCATGTGGTTAGTGATGGATGAGTAGTACAGGTGTGGATGAGCGAGGGCGAAAGCGTGCACATCAGAATACTCGCCGCTCGGATGGACTAAGTTGTGCTGCAAGTATCCATCACTATATTTTGGACCCGTGGTCAGATCTAAGAGTTCTCCGCTCACAAAGCAATTCCCATGAGTTTTCCAGATGGACTTTTCCCTGGAATCTTCTTCTCCTTCGTCCTCGTTGTCAGTCATCCACAGCTCCGTACCATGCCCCACAATCACCTTTTTCTTCTTTTTTGTTTTCTTTCTAATTTCAGTGCGCCGCCCCTCCAGTGGTCGCGGGGAGTCGAACTCATTCTTGAAATGTTCTTTCTGTTAAAAACAAAAAAAACAAACCAAAACATATGACTAAAAAAGAACAAGGGCCAGAAACGGATTAAAAAGATATCTGGGCTGTATGCTTCTCCCTGGACAGAAAAATTTAAGAAAGTCAAGGAGAGTTTGGGTAGCATAAAGGTGGAGTCCTCCTTGACATAGCCATGGAGAAGTTTGAGCTTTATCTCGTTTAAAAACAAGGCACTTACACCACTGGTTGCACTGCTCCACGCATTTGCAGCCGCCAACTATGTGATTTTTGGACAGCACAAGGAACTTAAGGTCTTCCTCTTACCACCTTACACTTACCAGTGTGACATCCTCCCCCCTGCAGATCTCGTCAAAGTTGTCCAGTTTAAGAATGTTTTGCGGTCCGTTGCCGGTGAATTGTTGTTGGTAATGCGTCTGCCAGTAGCTCCGCTGTACATTGTACAAGGCGTTGGCTGTCCGGGGGGTCACTGCCAGCGACGAATCTCTGTTAGGGGTGTTAGGCACCACTGACGTGGGAGGAGTGGGGTAGTAGTTTTGTCTTTGTAAGTTTGGGCCCTTTACCAGCTATTGAAGAAAAGATCGAGAAGTAGCAGTCATTGTCTTCCATCTAAACAAACTGACCTGATTACAAGGAAACTCTGTCGTGACCTCCTAGAGTCAAATCCCACAAAACATGTTCACAGATAGAAACATAAATACATACATACATACATAACCTTTATTAACGTGTCAATATGTATTTAGCTCTAAGCTAAGAGCTAATTGTGGACACTTAAAAAAATTAAAGCTAATTAATTAAGCTAAAACTAATCAATCATGATAATTAATCAATAAAATTACTATTAAAAAGCTAAAATCAGTAGATTAAAATTTACAAATTTAAATAAGTTTACAATTAACTGTAAAAAGAGTAAAATTATTTACAATGCTAAACCTATCCTACTAACATTACGAAGTTAGTTAAAAATATATATAATTTAAAAAAGGGCCTAAAATTTGACATCTCGGTCAGGACTGGCACACTTTACAATTGCAACTCCCGTCCAATAATCCTTTTACATTCATTCCTCGAATTGCATCTTTGAATGCTTTAAGGCTCGTTTTTTGACGTAAGCTAATATTCATTTTACTCCATAAATAGGGTCCTAGATATCGGATACTATGTTTACCGTACTTTGTAGTGTTAACTCTAGGGATAGAGAAGTCTTTGTTACGTAAATTGTATTCACTATTTGAGATACGGAAAATGTCAATCATAGTCTTGGGTACTAAATTATGCTTTACTTTATACATTAAAATTGAATGGTTTAGTTTCGTTACAGATTACTATCTAAGTGCAATTAACTGTAGAATGGCATATTGGTAATTGTTTCCCACTGACTGTACGGCTCAACTCGGCACAGTCGGGTACAACAATCATCACCTGCTGCAAAAAAATTCGTCTGTTTTTGTTTTTATTACAGGTTAAGTGCGATGGTATTACCTCAAGAAGGTTATGTTCCGGCCAAATCAAAGGCTTCCTTTCCGATTCTCTCTGTACCGAAACCATTTCCCTTCGGTCAAAATGACCCTTGGTTTTCTCAAGTACGCTTGGATCTGGGGCCGAGGCTGGGGCTGTGGGGGGTAGGGTGGGTTGAAGCATGACAGCTTGTTTTCCCTTCCTGATGTCATCGGGGGACTCGAGTGAAGGAAACACTTGGAATTTAGGCATGTGTGAGGTACTGGGATGCTCTGATGGGAATCCCAAAGGGATTTGAATTTTCCTGGTGGTAGAAAAATATCAGACAATGATCACATAAAAGGCCATTTCCGAGTTGCTATTTGCCTGTGTGTCCGGCAAAACGACTATTTTCATGCAAGTCAGACTCACTTTCACATGAAAAGTTTTTCACAAAACCTCGTTTTGAAACAGAGGCGCAAGGTAAACTCGGAAATGAGCCATCACCTAGTTGTAGATTCAGACCAATGGCAACCGGCTGAGAATTAGATTTTCGCTTTCACTGGTCGACAGGAACGGAAGACAGCTAGCGTAGTGTTCTAAAAGCTGTCGTTACTTTTTTCAGTGAGCCATATAATTGAATTTGGAAAAAGAATTATGACACTTGGGACGAAAAGTTTGATGAGCTCGTAGGTCTCACACGAAAATAAGTGATTTCATTAACTGTCGTGCCCGCAGGCAATTTCTAATTCGCGGGTGAATTTTCGCTGCTGAAGAAAATCAACAAATCGACCACTTTTTCCTTCATAAATAGGACATAGAAATGGCGTCATAAAATGATCGAAACACTTTTTAAAAAAATAACTATATTTAAAAAACCGGTGGAACTGGAATTTGGAGTGTTGGGTTTTGTGGAGGGAGGAAAATCAGAAAACCAAAAACCCTCGGGGCAAAACGAGAACCTACAACACAAATATGGCACCGGGTCGAAATCGAACCCAGGCCACATTCACTGCGCCATCCTTACTCCCCAGTGCTTTGGAACCACTGACTGGCTTGCTGTTGGTGGTTCCACTTGAGTATTGAACATTTTATAAAGTCACTTCAATAGGAGTGTGGACCGCGTGAAAATTTAGTTATTTCTTTAATCGACTTACCCCATTTCGGACTTCTCTGGACTTGGAACCCTGCAAAGCACAAATGATGCTTTAATCATATTGGGTGTAAAAGTGGATTTCCACTGTAGCGTTTCTGCGAGCGTCAACTAGCGTGAAATTTTAGAACATGGTCTGCGCAAAAAATTAAACATGGTTCACCTTTTTTTCGCAGTCAGAAGTTTTATATTCATTTGGTTTATTTTTTGAAGGTAACTCCCAATCAAACTATGTGCCTCTAGAGCTAGAGCTAGCTTTTCCTCGTGCCAAGGCCACGCCGGCTAAAAGGGACAAAAGGCTCTAGGGACGATGATAATCACGTGGAATATCGAATACGAAAGGACGCTAGTTTTCCCGCGCTTGCATAGAAAGCGGCTTCTCGCCAGCGATGGGCTTGAGGAGGGATCATTGACATATTTGATTAACGATTTCGTTCTGATGTACACTTTCCAATCATGCCATTTATATCACAAATACTGAAAAGATCAGAATGGCGGAGTTGTGACTCGCTGTAAAGGAATTAACGCTTTGCTATCGACTGATTACAACATTTTTTTTATTTTGTTCAAGCTTCTAAGATACTTCAAGATGAATATTTCACTGCATAACATTGAAATGAATTGGTTTATTGAATCATAGTCATCACTTGGCAGATGGCCAGGTGGACGACATTTTAATATTGAACATATTTTTCCTTCGTTATTTACAACTGCTAGGCTCCTGATAACTGCGGTTGTATTTACACACAGTTGTGCAAACATAAATTTTTCCAACCTAATCTACTAATTGTAAGGAAAACCAGTAGCATAATGTAAACACCAAAAATTTATTCCATACAATTTGGTTTAAAATCTTTCCTTAGTTTTCAGGAGTCCGAGGAATAGAAAGGAAGGAAAATAATGAATTTTATTGCTACGGACCACCAGTTTGTCAACACGACTGAACTAAAATGCAAATCTATTCTCAGACTTGTCGCAGACACTGGAAACCGCAGTAAACCGCATTCTAAAACATCACCTTGTAAACAATATTGTCACTATAGCAAAGAAGGAAGGAGAAGATTCTTCTTCGAAACATTTCGTTGACAGGAGCGGCAAAAGGGTGTTAAACCCTGCCAAGCAATTAGAAGCAAAATCAAACTAGTTTTTATGAACACATGGCATAAAAACACAAAAGTATTAGCTTGAGTAATTTGCATTTGTAAAGATTCAGTACAAGGCATAAAGAATGAGTTACCATTACAGCCTATTGTCTCCTGTCTAATGAATTATTCCTGGCTCCACTGTTTATTGCGGCAGAATCTTTAGAAATATCATTATTCATTGAGGCATTCGACCTCTAAAAGTTTACGTTGTTTAAAAGATTTATTAAGTAGGCCACTTGTTTGTGTGACATTTAGTAAATACGTTTTCAAGTTGTGTGACAAAAGTAACGGTCACGTTTGACTCTGCAGTTCTCTTTCAGATATGGTGCGGGTGGTGATGAAAATACGAGCTTCATACACGATTCAAAAATCCATGCAATTTGAACACATGGAGCCGCGCAAATGCAACGCAAACTATCTAGAGGTTAAACAAGATCATAACAATCATGAAAATAACAAAACTCTCGTGACTTTTGCGTTGTTTGGTTTCGGAAGCAAGACAAACTAGTCATAGTCGTCTCTCGTGAACGTTACTATGGTAACCCTCTTCAAAAGACCAACCAGAAGACATCCAGCGGAGCGAATCTACGTGTCGCTAATATTCAGGGAGTGCCTCGCTGTCGAGATCTGACTGGAACGGTAACTTTAGCACGCAAGTGCACTCCTCCAAACATGGCGGCGAACTCGGAAGAATCAAGCCACGATCTTTACGCGGTACAGCTCTATGACAAAGAATATTTGAGGCCGCGTACGACCGATGTTCATGGCCTACACTTGCCAGACAAGCAAACGTTTTCGATCCACGTCGATCCGAACATGCTGGACGACAATAAAGAATATTCAATCCCCAAGCGTCTGGAACACCTCGAGAAACGACTGCATGGAGGAAAGAGCAGGGAAAAGCGAGGCACCTTTCGCAAGGAAAACCTACTGCTTGTCGATCTAGAGAGAACAACTGCGCTCAAGGAACTAGTCACCGGAGAAATACCTGTATTCGCTCTGAAAACTTTCAAAGAAAAGGGCGAGAAACGATACATGGAGTTTTCACTCAGCAAAAGTGCTTCTGATGACCTGAGACAGAGAGATCAGCAGAGAAGGCTTGAAGCCGCTATGAAAATCGCTTTCGCCAACTACCTGCACTGGAGTCGCGTGTATGAAGAGATCGAAAGCAAAAGCGAGAGGTCCGCGTTTGAACAGGCGCGTCATGAAGACCTGGAGGACTACCTTCGCAATCCGCTCGAGTGCAAGGGCGTCGTGTATTGCTACCTTGTGATAGACGAGTCGCAAACAGATGACAAGAAATACCAATTCTACATCGGCGGGGCAGAAGGAGAATTCACGAAGAAGATTAAGGAACACAACACATCCGGAAACAAGCCGCTACTGGAGCTCACCCTGCAAGACAAGGCACTCTGGCCAGTGGAAGATCAACACCTCAAGAGAAAGTTTAAAGAATCACTGCCGAAATCCTCCGACAAGAAAGGAGATAAACAAGAGGACGACCATGTGCCGAAGCTAGACTACGAGCCGAAAGTTGTGGTGATCACTTTAGACTTTGGCTACACGGAGAGCTTTGCCAAAGATTTCAAGAGCCTCATCGACAGTGAAGACACAACGGAGAAGCTGGCGCAAAGTTATGCACAGTACTTCGCAGCAAAGAGTCCAATTGGACTGAATGGCTGACTCTCGTTAACCATGTGATTACCAGTTGTAGTAAGTTAAATTAAAAATAATGCACCAGGATTTTTTGTCATTGCTTAAGAACAATGTGGAATTGTCATTAACCTTATACCAAGGACAGCTTGTTGTTCTTGAGAAAATATGTTGATAGCAGTTAGCGGCGTGAATTGGGTTCGAGTTAGCTTATTTGTACGTTTCTTGTATTCTTTGCAGATCTGATGTTTGTAGTATTTAGTGATAACCCTACACTCTTGGTATTCAAGGAGGTGTTATCAGGGATGCTTCTAGCTCATTCCAGTCATTTCATTAAGTCGAAAACGTTCCGCAAAGGCCGACAACATAACCATGACTTGGGTGTGTGTTTTAATGAGCAGTCAGTGGTGAATGCAATGTGGACGAGTGAGATGTAGAGAGTATACATGTTATTCAAATCGCAGCCTCGTAGAAGCTACACAAAAGAGCGAGATCTTTGTGTCGGCGTTAAATAAATCACATATAAATAAAACGAAATTGGTGCGAGGTTGCTAACAATCGACGATATCACCGCTAAGATAAAAGGGCAATACATTTGGCGAGAAGTCATTTGTAAGTCTGGCTACCTGGTAGCCATTTTTTTCGCAATTCAAACATATGCAAGTTCTGATTTTTTTTGTTGGCGATTAGAGATTTGTTATGGTCCCAGGAGGGTGAACGTCTAATTCAATGCGTGACAATAGAAATTTCATCTGTCGACACAATTTCATCGTGGCGTGTTGGAATCGAGTGTTACTGGAAACGTTACACCGCGTTGCTCGTTATTATGAGCCAAGGCAATTGATATTGTAAACGGTGTTTTAGTATGTAAACTCTATCGCTTATCGCCCAACAATGCCGTACAAACTAGAAATATCGATGACAAAGGACCTTTCTAAGCCTTAATTATAATACAGAGTTGAACTATATAAACCGAAAAAGCTCACATAACAACAATAACATTCTCTATGTTTTGCTCTGATTCCATCGTAACTACATATTCTCGCAACTAAAACACTGCAGCAATATTTTAAACTGTTGTGTTAAGGCGCTGCGAGATTCGTAAATCGGATTAGTTGAATTAAAGACTTCCAAATTAGTCGTGAATTCGTTTAGCAACCTATTTTCCAAGTTCCGTTTTCCTTGATTGCCTGGAGGATAGTGTCTGTACATAAGGCACTAAAATGCAGATTCGCGAAATTTTGAATGGCTACATGTAAACATAACATCCGCCTCCTTTGTTTTCTTACTGTCGAATCCTGCCCTTTTTCTAGTAATTAGACTTCTGATTGTTTTGCGCAAGTCAGCCTTAATCCTTTAGGGACTAATGATAGAAAAATGTTCACAGGTTCACTCGCTCATTTTGATAGCAATTGTGATGTATTTGTAGAAAAACCTGCGCAAAAAGCAAAGAAAAATGAAAATCGTTTAAAAAAATAATAAATGACATTTTTACGAGCATTATTTTCCCTTCATTACCGTCGCACTGGATGGGAGAGGCGGAATCAATTTGAATCCTTAATGCTTAAGAGGAAAATTCGAGAAAATTGAACTGCAATTCGCGTGCAAATTTTGTGGGTTAAGCCGCAGTTACCACTAATGTACCACAAAATACTGTTAACTGTACTTACAATTCATCATTTCTTCGCAGGTTACTCTTCTTTAATAAAGTAAGGTCGTAATACTGCTCAATAGGAATACCACTGAAAGACAATAATAGACTACTATTATTAATACAAGGAAATACAGACTAGGAAAACAGGGAGAATTGTAGAGAGGAAATATGCCAAAACTGCTGAACGCAATGTTTGTTTTTCCAAGCTGAGGTTGTTTCTTAGCCTGAAAAAACGTTGCAACTCTTATCTTATCTTTAAGGGTTTTATTTCTATCTGCCTCTGGCGGAGAAAACAATGGGGGTGACAAAAAAGGTTTTTATTTGTTGTTTTTTTAATGGAAAAATAACCCAGAGGAAAGGCGTGAGATTTTACATAAATGCGCGTGGAACGGCTTTGTAAGAAATTATTCACAAGCGCGCGAATGATACGTTAGTCTACATGACAAGAAAATCATGTTTTTTTCTTTCTCTTTTTTATCTCTCGCTCTTAAGTTAACTCCTACACGTTGCAGTTTCCATAAAACAATTCATGGTGTCAAGACTTTTGACAGCCGTAGGGTTAGGAAAAGATATTTCGTCAAAATGCTCATGCGGTTTTAACAGGTTTCAGTTGTGTTGACAGTTTGAGGGTGACAACAAGAAGCCATCCTTATGGTTTTGGGCGTGTTGGATTTATCACATGTGCAAGTTAAGGAAACTTGCCTGAACGAAACATAAAACAATAACAATATTGGGTGGAGAAAAATAAAACCCGTTTGCTATATTATTTTTTCTTGAAAATATTTCAGAAATTCAAATAGTTTGCTTCTTAATTTTCCGAAGTATTTGGTCCAGCCACCTCATAAAACTGGTAGAGTAATCGTTGTTTTCGGGTAGGGTACCTGTTGCGGGTACATGTTACGGGTACATGAGAAGTGACGTGTGGCAGCGACAATTTTACTCGTGTGATATGCTCGTTTTTGCGAAAAGGTTCAGTCTGCCGCGAGGACAAAGTTGCGTCTTCGCGATGTGTTGCATGAATTTCTGCTGGTTTAAATTAATCAACCAGAGACAAAATGACCTGAATTTTCAACGTCGTATCAGGTGCACAAAGTGTCCCCGTTACAACATCGAAATGAATGCATGGGTCCCACGGAGTATACACACGAAACAGCTTGGCCCCTCTTCACGTCTCTGCAGCATGTTTCATAGTGTGTGGAGTGCCGTCAGTCGTAGCCAGAATTCGGAAATCGCAAAAAGTTGTTCGTTTCGTACATCAAAAATCGTCACTGCAATTGATCACAGATCTGTTTTCGTAATTTTCAAGATTTCTCCGTTCTACAATCTTGGACAGAATAAAATGAGAAATAAAACCACCCCTCCCCCCGAATCAATGATGAACTCGCGCTCTAACAAAAGCGCGCCATTTTTTCCATCATTGAAATGGGGGGAGGGGTGGTCTTAATTTCTCATTTATTTTGTCCAAGATTGTAGTTACTGTGTATTCAAGAAAGCGTTTTTAAATCTAAGTTAAATTCTTCTTTAAGTTAAAAACTGTAAGAAAATCGAGGTGTGACACTGTCTTATTAACAGCTTATGAAAAAAGATTTGAATAAACTAAACTTGAACTGAACTTGGTATGTTTTTGTTAGTGTTACAGAAAACCCAAGTAAGAGGGTAAAAAGCCCCGCGAAGATTGGATCAGAGACTAGAAGCGATTCACTTGTCATTTTCCGCTTGCCCTTTTAACTAACTTAAAAGTTTAATTTGATTTCTTCTTTTCGTAACTTTCATTACACGTCTGGCTGTTGCTACTGCACAGCAAAGTACCCACTTAACAACACAGTCTCGTCGGTGGTAAACTTATCAATTGTCACGATTTTCAAAAAGCTAAATTCGCGCGTGAAAGCCAGCGAGTGTGCTGTAAATTAAAGCGTCCTTACGAGTGGATGTGATAGTATAAAATACACAAGCAATCTATGAAGCCAACAGACCATTGTCTCGTCTATTGACGGCTCTAATTCCTGTTTGGCCTTTACTAAAAATCAATGTCTGCAAATGTCTTTTGAAGGGTAGACCTACCCGTCAGTTTCCAAACCCGAATTTCTATTTTTGAATACATACCGCCAAATGTGCTGCACCAAATTGAGCCTTTTAGCTAAAAACGACGTGTTAAAGGAATGGTTAGTAATTACCCCACAACGTTTGGCAATTCACTCCCGCAAACAGTGAATGGTTTATCGAGCTTTGAGATGTACTTCTCAAAACTGAATTTTAAACCCTGTCTGAAGTAACAGTAATTTCGCCAGCTCAGTCCGCATGTCGCTGCCGGAATTTATTCTAAAGGTTGATGTAAGTAGCTTAAATACACCAAGCAAGAATTTCTCAGGTGTTTTTTCTAAGTGTCAGTTTAAAACTGATGAAAATTTCACAACAGATAAAAATTATTCGTTCAATAAAGATTTCTCGACCGAACAAAAACGACACGAAGAACTGAAGCGCTTCAAGCAGGACTTTTTCAAGTACTGGTTGTTCAGCGACGAACAAGGGGGAAGGGTGCAAGAGTACCCAACCACTCTGAGATTTTTGCGCAATTTTGTCAGTCTTGTTACCTCTTTGGCGTAGCGGACAGCAACAGATTTTTGTTTTCGTCTATTTATAAAGAATATTTACAGCAAGCTTCCTGCCATCCATTAGAACATTATTCATTAGAACACGACATAATATCAGCCATGCACTGTCCGTTTAATACTGTAAGGATTTGTCATCAAAACCCTGCCCTGAATGCTGGTAAACCAAGAAAGGCCTCGCTTCGTGTTTTAACATCAAATAATTTTGCTTACCGCGGAAATGGCATCACTCCCCCTCCATAGTGCCTGTGTCCCTTCTGTACCCGGGTGGGAGGCTCCTGCTTGGGCCGATGCTCCTTGGGTAGCTGAATGGCACCAAAGCCGCCATAGCTTAGACTGCGGCCCCATGGCACCTTCGGTGACCTGCTCGTCCGTGACAGGTAACGGTCGAAGCTATTAATTAAAAAAAGCGTCATTTAGAGGAAGGGAGGGTTTAATTGTTAACAAGGGAGCGACAGAGTTTGAAGAATGAACAAATAAAAAAGTGCAAAACCAATTGAAAGGCTGACCGGACGGCTAAAAAGGAAAAGTGGAACGTGGACTGAGGACTCACTATCAGAAAAAAATCCCTCGTCTGAGATTTGAAAATATACTAGGGCAAGGCGTGGACTGAAGACTCTCTGAGAAAAAATCCCTTGTCAAGGAGATAGCTGCATGTAACGTTTTTCACACCAAAAGAGCTACTGCATGTACTGAGGTCACACTAGTGTCACACGTTCTAGACGTGACTGCTGCAGGTTTCCTTGTTTGGTAGGCTCGATAACCAGCCGCTATTCAGGAAAGGAGTCTTCTCTTCTCGGGAATGAGCGTGCACCTGACTTGAAAGAGCGGTACAAATAGAGCCTATTGCAGCTATTGGTGACTACCGAAAAACTACTTGTAGCACAATAAATGAAAAACGAACTACTTATTCAATGTCGAACAAACAAATGAATTCTGATGATTGACTGTGTTTGATACACGTGCACACAAAATAAATAAACTTTATTTTTTCCGAACTCGATGCAACGCATGAACTTGTCAATCTTGTTCCGGTTTAGACTATTTCTATCTCTAGCCTTTTCTTGACATCTTGGAGTATTTTGTTAGGGCAATAGATCTATCTTAACAGTTTGTTAGACGTTTCGTTTGTTTTGAAGACTAACAAGAGCCTTGCAATCAATTTGGCTAACCAACTCAGCCAACTGAATGACGCTGGTAACGTGAACATGAGAGTTGCGTGACTCATAATCACGTAATGATTCACCTGCGCGACAGGCCCTGTAAACAAATTTCACCTCGTGCTCGTGTATTTAGGTATAACTCTGCTGAAACCCCTATACATACTGATAGGACACTCGTAAAGGGGTTAGTCAAAACAACAAAACTTGTCAACTAAAGGAACTGTCACACACAAGTCAAGATCTCTAAGAAACATCTGCAACAGCGAGGCGCGCAGTTGCCAATTACCAGGTCCAATTGAATAGAGCACCTGTTCACACAGCCGGCCAAGAAAACAGAAAACCAGTTGAATGCATCCAATTCTGAAGTAAATCTACAGAGCTTTTTAAACTAACAGATGAGATTGAAAATAAAGAAAGAACGCCTCGAGGGTAAGACACGACAAATAAAGAAAATTTCTCGCCTTCACAATCATTTACACTAATAATTACAACGCTTAACTTTAACAATACTAGGTCGTTATCGCTGAAGTATTATTAAACCGTTCACAATTTATAATCTAAAACTTCCACTCTGGGTATAAACGGAAAAATAAGATTCACGGTTATCAGATATAGTAGCTAGCGAATAAAGCACTAAATTAAAGAAAAAAAACTAAGAAAAACACAAAAAAAACATAAAAAACTGAGATATGCAACATAACATATAGTAATACAAAAGCTAAAAAAGAAATAAATAAGCTCTGTCATAACCACTTAGCAACGTGCTAGCAACGGCCCGAATGGATTCTTTCACAAAAGCGCTAAAAGCGACACCGGCTGACTCGCGAAAACCTCAAATTACCACGGTTCACCGCGAACATAAAGCGAGAATAAATGATCTGGTTTGACTTCAACGCCACACTGCTTCGTTCTAGTTAACACTACTTTGTACTTACTGATCCTGAGATACAGTAATCCTGTCATGGTACTGAGGAGTATGAAGAAAATGCGACTCGAAATTCCTTGACAAGTAATCGACACCTTGATGTTCCTTGTACAGTCCTTGTTGAAGCGCAGTGGTCATTCTTTTGCCGAAGTCTTTGCGCCCAATTGACGGAATTTGTTTGAAACTACATCGTGAATTTCTTGAATAGTTTCACTGGAGTTGAAGTTTTGTAACTTCTCTGGCGTACATCCGGTAAGGCGGTCGGCTTCACAGCGCTATTCATAATAAACATAAATTTTACCAAGGAGACGGCTGCTTACATGATTGGTTTATTAAACAATGGGATGCGTGACTATTGTTTCGATCAGGTTACTTTGTCTTTCAATGAAAAAGAACAATGTAAAAGTTATTTATAATTCCAGACTGATTATAACTTTAACGCATGTTAGTGTCTTCTTTATCATGTTTACAGTTAATATTTGCAGGCGGCCAAGCCACACACTCGCGCAAGAAATCCCGCCAGCCACTCGGGCTCACAAATACCGAAAATATATCTCGCACGTTTGGTTCTCTATGCTGCGATTTTTTTTTGTTCTTAGGAAGGACACTAGACTCTCACACTATCACAATGCTTTTCTCTATAAAGTTAAGCAAACACCATACATTAACAAAAACTGGTTGAGTACCGAAACTTATACTTAGGTCCAAGACTCTGGAGTAAGATATCAAGCAAAGACAGATCGGCTGCCAGTCTTACGGAGTTTACGACCCGGATAGGAAGTCTTCAAGTTGATTTGAGTGGCATATTAGATGGATGTAGTGGCTGCTACCTTTGCAATTCATAATTTTAAACTTTCTTAATTACATTATTAATTACAAGAGTTTTTTTTAGAATTTTTATAATTACAATTAGAGTTCTGTGGTATTTATGTTAGTGAGTTATAAATAGTAGTATTTAAGGGCGCGTTTGTTTGGGATATTCCGGAATAAGAATATAGTCCGGAATATATTCCGGCTATTCTGCTCCTGGGAGTAGAATAGCCGGAATGGAAATCCAGGTATTCCGGAATGAGAATAGCTCCCAAACAAACGCTTACTCGCATTATTCCAATTATTCTTATTCTGGATTGATCCCAAACGAACGCGCCCTAAATTTAATCTTAGTAGATCCTAGTCTCAATTTTTTTATTGATTGGTTTTTGTATTTTTTAAATGATATTTTAGATAGTAAGGTGTCCCCTATTAGCAGTGTGGAATCCCCTCTGCTAGATTTTGACTGACACGTTAATAAAGTCAATATTATTATAACAGGAACCCATAAGCTCTCATGAGAACTTTCAAATCACGAAGACTTTTTGATACCAATTAGAGATTATAATTATTCCGTGAATTTTTCTTTTAGGTCTCGTCCACACTAGGCCGGAAAGCGGTGTTTTCACTCTGAAATTATATCAAACGTTTTCCGTCCACACTATACCGAAGAACTGGCAAAACGCAGCAATCACCCGTGATTATCGTGACATTATCTTTTTTCTGACAGTTACGTTTTCAAGATGTTTTACCGTCCTCACCAAAGCGCTCCCTGTTTGTGACGAACTAGTGGGGACGGTAGGTAGAAAAAAAAACGCTGTATTTCTATGAGTAATCATTTAAAAGTTTGATAACTAAGCATTTTAATTTGTAATTTTTATCCTTTGAAATCTATAATATTTATCATATTTGTATATTTTAACCTTTAAAATGTTTCTTGGCGTTTTTATCATTTTTACTCGAATTTTAGATTTTATAAATTGTAAATATCTTTATTCCCCAGGGCCCCTATGGATACCAGCCTCGTTGCTGAATGGGCCACCCTGGTTAAAAAAGTTACTTGCAGTACTTACCCGTCATTTTCTCTTGGTACTTACTTACTTTCTTACTCCGCTGCAGTTTGGACGGGGCCGTTGGATGGACGGAGGACATACTCAAAATAAGCCCGGGAACAGGCTCCTGGCAAGGACGGAAAAAAATCGGCGAGCGCGAAACGGAATGAGCAAAGCGATCGGGGCCGTTCGGGATCACCGGGAGCCTATTTGGAGGCTAAATCAAGAACTGTCCGGGGAGTGTTGAGGGGGGCCTGGCCTCAATTGCTGGCGTTTGTATTTAATAATCATAATACATGTAAAACTGCATTGTGAGCCATTTTGTTTTTGTTAACTTCCTCGAGGTCATTTTTCAAAACTTTCTTTTGTAACTTTTTTTCTCTTGCACAAAAATGTTTTGTTTCTTTCACAGCTATACTGCGCTTTGAAAATTCACTAACTTTGCAGTCCGGCTAATTGAAACCACCGGGAAATGTTTACTGCTTGAAAGAGGAATGTTCAGGGGATAAAAGAAGGAGCCGTTCTTTTGTTTAGCAAGTTCGATTCGCCTATTGGCGTGTATAACAACAGTGTAAATAGCTGACATTATTGTTTCTTTCCTGAGGTCAACATGAACAGACAAGGCCAGCGCTATTAGTGACGTCAGGCGTCTCGACTGACTGCACACAAGGCAAGGTAACCTTGGCGAATTTTGTTTAGCGTTCGAGGGATATCCGGCCACAGAAATACTGATTTTGCGCACGATTTAATTCGAATTATTCACATCCTTGGCTTCGGTGCACTATATTTACCTCATGTGAGCAAGTTTTTTTGCAACCAGGGACTGAGAGATGGCCGTCGCTGCGAGTTATCTGTCAAAGTTACAGCATGAACTATACCGCGAAAAACATGGCTTTGACAAACTCTCCAGAAATTTTCAGTCTTCTCTGGTTCATGATCCGTCGCACATTCACCGGATAACAACTTATCCTGATCGGTAAGTCCAAACAGAGTTTGTAAACTTTCTTAATAATCCTAATATATCTATCTGCGGGAGATCAGCAAATTAAAACTTAAACGAAATGCCGCAAAGCTCAGCCACAAAGTGCGAAATTAAGAAAACAATCACTCATCTTAAATTTTTAGTTTATATGGTAATTTACTTAATCATGATCAAAACTGTTAAATGTTAGCTACACCAGGTGGCAATGAGAAACAAAGACTGGGAGCTCTTCGAAAAATATCACGCAACATGAAAACCGTCACGTCACGGTTATGTTTTGGTAACGCTTATGCGTGACACCCTTTTCCTACAAGTACGGTACTCCAGCGAGTTACAAGATCAAAACAAAAAACAGCTGTGTTCCACCGCTTTTAGTTCGCCGTATAACTTAGATTGGATAAAGAGCATAGGCACGCGATTCGTGCAGAAGGCTAACCAGGCTATGAAACTACAAAGGTCTCAGTAGTTCAACTTAAGAAGCATAGGCATGCAGTTCGTGCAGAGGGGCATGTAGCTAGTAGTCTCTTAAGTTGAGCAAAGAAAGAGCAAATGTTATTATTTTTGACTGAAAAAAGTAGCTTCTTCCAGGTGTTCTGTTAGTTGAGTTGCAGCATGAAAAAACAGCGCACAAAAAAAAAACCACGGCGAGAGAAAGTAAAAGAATGCCTGTGCGCAAACTTAACAAAAGGTCTTTCCACCTACTTATAGACCACCTACAGTGACCCGTAACATGACTGCTGGCTTGTGGTTTTCAGTTGTTGCCCTCATTTTGAAACATGTTCACAAAAAATTTCAAACTTTGTGCTTCTAAAGCCAATACTTAGAGACTTAAAGGGGTTCCTCAGCTATTGGCGCGAGTTGACGCTAAGTTGCTCCAAATAATGTGTAAATTACAAATTTTACAAGACAAGGGAAACGTAACATTTAATAATATTAGTAAACGAAATAGATTCGGCTTTTAAATTTCCCGTGCTCCGCCATCTTAGATTTCATGACGTCACTGCGTTGTCTCTATTGTTGGAAGCTGAGGTTCTTTTGTTTGAAAAAATAGAGGCAACGCAGTGACATCATGAAATCCAAGATGGCGGAGCACGGGAAATTTAAAAGCCGAATCTATTTCGTTTACTAATATTATTAAATGTTACGTTTCCCCTGTCTTGTAAAATTTGTAATTTAGACATTATTTTGGAGCATCAACTCACGCCAACAGCCGAGGTTCCCTTTAAAAACATATCTTGCAAATTATAGAAATGGACCGTAACAAAGTATAAACACTACAATGGCAAATCACAGAGGTGTCAAACTCTGGAAAGCGAAAGGTCACCGAAAACAGAACAGCAAATGTGCAAATGTCACGAACTTTATTTACACAAGGTGTAATTCCAGGAAATATCCATACCTCCCCCACGGAAGGGATTTTTTATAAGACCCTCACCCCTCTGGAAATTCCAAATAAGCTTGATACATTTCTTTAAATTTTTTGGCCTTACAGAACCCCCCACCCCCAGGAAATTCCAATCCCTTCTGTGGGGGGAGTATGGATATTTTCTGGAACCACACAATCTTGCAATTTCTAGTTCTTTCCAGCTTCTTGGTCAATACTTATTGCCATTGCTGCAACTCCGATTTTGTTCATCTGTTCAAGTTGGTTTTAATTTTGTGGCCTCTAAAGCAAGACAAACCATGGTCTTGGAGCCAGCTTTTCTATTTATTGAACACATTACTCATGGAAAGAACTGAAAGATTAAACTCTTTCCAAACCCAGTGCGAAGGATTGCAAAGACCTCTTCCGTTGACCATATTTTTATGCAATCCTTCTGTTCTTCACAAAAGCAATCCACTTGGGGAAGATCTTTTAGCATGAACATCACAGATTTGATCAATGCATCACTTGTTGAAAGGTCTCTGACCGCTTCCATATCGCATGTCTCATCTGCGTCACAAATTCTAGAGTGTTGACAAAATCTGTCAAAATCGACCAATCAGAGGGTACACAACATCCTGGTATACCTGGAATGGTGTTTGTTAAGTTTGCCTGCAGGTACTCTTTCACTCCCTCTCGCCACACTTTTAATTTTTAGTGGGCTGCATTCTGTGCTGTGCCTCAACTAACTGAATGCCTGGAAGAGGCTAGATAAAGCTAACTGACAAAGACACAAAACATATTGAGCGCAAACATCAAAGGAAAATTACAATGGAGACAAATGGGTAAAGTGAATAAAATGAATACAGCTTTCCTGGGGAAAAACTGGAGTTAGTATCTCTCTTCTTTGAGCACACTCTCTTATTTAAGCACAAAAGGTACCGGTATGAACAAACTAGAGTGTGTGGGTTTCTGCTGCTTTACTCTGATAAAAGGTATTTTTTGTGAACTAGAATTGTACATGGGTTTTTAAAAGAAACATTTTTATTGTCACGATTTAAGCTTGAAAGCCCCTCTCAAAAAAAAAAAAATGCACAGAGAAACCACTTCTTGGTGGCTGACATAAATATCAAACTGTGGACTAATTAAATAGATTTAAATAAATAAAGCACAGCCCTGAGATTCAAATATTATGCAAAAAGTAGGGCTAAAAATCTTGATTGATAAGACATGATAAAAATGCCATTTTACGATTTGGAAAAAGCCAGCTACAACTTTTGCAAAAGCAAGAGTTACCAAGGTGTTTGTGAAATAGACAAAAAAGCCTTGGCTAATGAATTTGAGACTCAAGTTCCCCTAAAAATTATGTCAGAACAGATAAAAACTTTATCTTAAACCTAAAATTCACCTACAGGTGTACCTTCAAAGCATTCCAGATAACCAAACACAGTATTTTAGAGCATTTCAAGGGGAACCTTCCATGGGTACTCTTGAAATGTAATAAGAAAATATTTAAAATAAGAGCTCTAATTAACATAAAACAGTGGTAAATATGCCACAAATAAATAGACAATAAAAAACCCACTGACCTTCGTGAACATTTTCTAGGTATTCCCGTCATCTTGAACAAGCCCACATTTATGTCAAATGTCCCTGGGGTCGTGCTCGTAGCTATGCCGGGGAGGCCCCTGTTTGCCTTCCAGAAAGCCATCGGCCCAAATGGGAACCACCAGCCTTACTTCAGAAGGGACATAAACACTTTGGCAGTGGGGCTGCTCCTCATCCAAGGTGAGTTAAATATCCAGGTGATCAACATCTCAATTCACCTGACCATGTTAACGCATTGTTCAGCTGACTGGTGATAAGAAAAAAGAACAATATTACCAATAAGAGGATTAATTGACAGGGTTTTCATTAACATTTTCACCAGGGTGACAATTGGCTTTCACAGGCAAACAAAAATACTTGAACTAAACTTTTTTATGCGCAAAATGTTTCGCTAGATGGTCAGACCAGCAGGGCTAAAAATTGGCAGTCGCACAGTCACCAGTGGCGACTTAAAACTGACCAGGGCCACCAAAAGTTAAAGTTTGAACGCCCGAGATGCGACTATGCTACAGAATTTCAAAAGGTTGTAATGTAAACAATGTGAAGTACAAAGTTAAAACGGAATAGAGCTCAATATGTAGTTTAATTGGACTACCGTTCTCTTCGTTTCTTTGCCTGTACTCTAAGATCCATTTTAGTGAATTTTTAGTTCTGAAGTGGAAATTCTGAACCGTTTTAACAGTGATTTCACGAGCGATCCACATTCACAACATGTAAATGCCATTTTGATTGTGACTCTGGACTTGCCCAGAGTTCAGGGCAGGATGGTTTCAAAGCACATGCTTTTGCTTTGAGAATAGGCTTCCACCGAGATTGGAATATAGATTTGGGACAAAAATGTGGAGATTCCTCTCTGGTTGCTAGCCGCCACCGCCACAAAAAAGTGAAAATTAAGGAAGATGTCACCGAAAATACTAAAAATTATGAAATCAACAACAGGCAGCGGGCATCAGGGCCGTTCAAAACAGCTGAAAACAAGGGAGGGCATGGCTAGTTTTCGACAATAACATGTTTTGCTCAGTGTTCAAAGAAGCGGCAGCTGTGGATGCGCCAGTAAGTCACAAGAACAGCATTACCTCCTGAAATTACCAATTTAAGTTAGAGACAAAGCTGCACAATCAAGGAATCGCATAATAACAAATCGGAAAAAGCTTTTGTAGCTGAAAAGAATCATCCATATGAAACACCAGTCGTAAAATTCTTTTGGTTAACGCTCCATTAAAAGCCATGCATTTGTTCAAGTTTTTCATTTTAAACTAGAGGAAATCGAGGGCTACTTCATTTTGGGATGGGCCACTAAGAATTCAAGAAAACTAGCCCAACTGGCCACCAAGCACTGGAATTAATTTTTAGCCCTGGACCAGGTGGGCAAAGTCATCCTGACAGCCGGGCAATTTGCCTGGTGCTCAGCCCTTAATAAAACCCCTGCATTGGGTAACCTAAGTTGCCATTGTATTTTGGGGAAGGTAGGGATGAAGTGGAGCTCGATAAGAATGGAATGGGATAAAGGGCATTTTTTGCCTTTCTGTCCTCTTTCTCCCCTGCACACTGAAAAGTGTTTTCTTACTCTGGAGACAGGGGGCATCTGGGGGCAAGGAACTGAGCTACTCTGAAGACAGGTTTCTGTTTCTGTTGCATCACTGGGTGGCATTAACAAGAGTCATTCAGTGTTAACAGGGTACATGTAGGTAGAACACTACCCCCCCAAGGGGGAACTCCAAGATGATGATGATGATGATAGTCATCATGCTCAGTGGTATAAATCAAGGACACTTGGGGTGTTTGTGATTAAAACCCACTATTTATAGCTGCCAAAGTATATTTTAGGGTGCAATCAACGAAACAACACTAAAAAAAGCTCTTATTTCAGTTTTTCTGCTTGATCTCTGGCAATCTGTACAGTCTACTCAAGTGTGGGATCCCATTTATGAACAGCAGCTGGCATTCCGTTTAAAGGACAGTCATGCTAATTTATTGTTTCTGCACGTCCTTACTGTGCACACAAATTCACATGCTATATCATGCATCAATGCATGCGCTAAGAAATAAAATGAACAATGATATGGCACATGGTCTTTGCTCTAGTTTTGCCTGGATTTAACATCTTGGATGTTCAGTGACCCTAATTTTCTTTTGATGGATCATTTTCTGTACCAATTTTCTACATTTTAGCAAAAAATGAAGAAACTCTATCAATTAGAAGTTTGAATTTTGTTATTTTTAGCTATTTGTTCATCTGTGCGGTGCTTTTAAATTCCTGTTGAAGGGTTACATTTTGTGCAAATGTTGGCAACATCATATGATTAGGATCATTTGTTTCGTCAACTCATCTTCAACGTTTTTAACTATAAACCAGGATAGTTTTCCACACACTACCTCTGAAACGAAGTCGGTGACCCCAATTATTTTGCATTTCTGACACAAGTAACTCATTATTTGACTGTGGTAATTTTTACGCAAACATCCTTAACCCTTTCACTGCCAAATGTTCACCAAAAAATGCTGCCTTCAATGGTTAGCGTTAATTCAGTTTTTTGTACAGCAGGGCTTGAACACTTTTCCACGCAAAAAAATTCAAGGACTTTCCAGGACCTTCTTAGAAATTTCAAGGACTTTTTTATGAAAATTTACCTCAAACTGAGGAAAACGTGTGTTGAATGACACTGGCCTAGCATTGTGGCATTCAACTAAACCCCAAAATGTATACAGACCATTACATCATCGAAGATCTCACAACAACTACGGCTTATGGTGCAATCAGCAACAAGGGGTAAACAGTTTGTGTGTAGTCATTGTCAGTTGTTGTGCTACAGACTGACCAGTTGATTGCACGTCTATAGTCATCAGTGAATCAACAAGGACTGCTTGCAGACAAGAAACGTGAAGATAGATGTTTGGGTGATTATTTGTCTTTACTGCATGTGAAATACATTTTTCTGGCTTTATTGAAGCGTTGGATCCGAAGGGAATATTACGTACACTAAAACAGGTATTACGTCAGCCAGATAATGCGCTGATGTTACAGGTTTCACTTTCAGTACGTGACAAATAATATCCTGCTTACTTTGCAAGTTTATTTCACCAGACGTATTGGTCATTAATTTATTTGAGCACTTGCAAATATTTCTTGTGGGATTAGGCAATTTAAGTGAATTCTTGGGCTCATCGAAGTGAGTGAAGAGATTTGAAGGAAAATTAAGTATGTGCTGAGGTAAACAAGAACTTGCCAGAACTTGCAGGGGGAAAACCCTAACAGTTCTAAAATTAGTCATAATAAGATATTCTAATGCACTTGATGGTTTTAGTTTTCACCAGAGTTCGGAGTTATAAGCACTCTCTCTATTGTGTGACGAAGTTAGTCTTCCCTTACATCTTTTCCTTTGTATAATTTCGCATTGCTCAGAGTCGACAAGTGTGAGTAACTGTGATTTTTAAAGCGCGGTTATAACCATGCTGCAGTTCTTGTTACCAAAAAGATAGAATTCCCGAAGATAAGCAAAAAAAATCTGTAACATTTCATTTTGTTGCAAGCCAAAATTTGGACCTTTTTTTGGCTATTACCTGTTCCAATTTTTTCTTGGCTTCCTCCTAAAGAGAAGGTAAATCAAAAGAGATCAGCAAATGCACAAATGTCATGAAGAGTAGGAATTGTGTGGACCAGTGTCAAACTTACTTTACATTTAGATTTCCACTGACAATTTCACACTCCCAATCTGTCACTTTATCTTCATCTACATCACTCTCTTGTTTCTATTGCTGCAACCAAAACTCTCACTCTTTTTATTTACCCAACCTGGTCTGTCATCAGGAGCAACAGTTACCCATGGCAAGAAGAAACAATTGAAAAATCAAACATTTCCTGAATTCTGTTGAAATAGTGGCAAAAACATATTTTCCTTGGGCCAGATTGATCAGGCACGTTTTTTGCTCCATTCTGAGCACTTAATGTGGGAAATCTCTCCACAGTTTGAGAAAGTTTTGACTCCTCGATATCACACGTGCGTACCGGTAGTACTCTCGTCATGATAAGCATCACTTGGCTTCAGAGAAACAGACAAATTGTTGATGGATACTGTCAAAAGTAGAAGCTGGTATACTGGAATGAGGTTTTTAAAACAATCCTTACAGGTTCTCCTGACCTCTCTTTTTCTCTCTCAGACCCCCTTTCATCACCCACCCAATTTTTTCTTGTCCCTAAGAGCCTGGAACAGCAGGCTAACAAGTTTATCTCTATGACCTATTTAATGTAAAACGAATCTTAATGGAGGGGATAAAGGGCAGGTAACTTTTTTAATCCTTCAAAGTAGTTATTTAATTGTTCCTCCAATCCCTAATAATGCCATATTATTATTCAAAAAGAAAAATAAACATACGATACAAATTTACACTTTGAAGTAGTTGGTTAGCGAGTGATTGGACCAGCTAGCTGAAGTGAGATGGCAAAATTGCTTTTTGAAAATTTGAAGAGTTTATCAGCTTTAACAAAGATAAATGTGTCCAACGTCTTGGCTTTTTCTTTGCTCAATGCTTTGGAAAACTTCACTTGCATAGACCAAATGAATTTCTTAGTTTCTAAAAGATACTTTAAGATTTAGAGTTGAAATATTCAAGTAACTCAGAGGCAAACAACAAACATCATTGTGTGCCAGTATCTGTGATAACTCTTTGCTCGTATTAGGAACTTATTTTTTGATCAAAATTAGGGTTACTTTTTTTTCCTTAGTTTTCTCTCAGTTATTAGTTTTCAATCATGATGCAAAACTGAATGAGATCTAGAGACAGCATTACTGTGTTATGTTTGCGGCTAGTTGACAGAAAAAATATAGGCTGACCTGCCAACATGTGGTAACACTGTCTCAAAATCACATTAGTGAGCTTAAGCAAACCATGATGACAGCAACAAGCATGCCACCAAACAAAATATTTTATAAGCAAAACAATGGCTGTGCACTTGTATAATAAATCTTATGGCTTTCTCGCCAGCTGAGCTTGCGAAAGAGGTGGGAAATGAGGTTCTCACACACTGAAGGGGGCCTGGGACCCAGTTAGGATGTCACATGTCCTGCTAGTCTCATGACTCAGTTTTTCTGTTTCTTGCCATATGAGCAACAGCTTTCCCCGCCCATCCGCCCCTCTGCCAGTCTGTATGCGCCTTGCACACCCTGGTAGCCTTAAGGCTCAGTCTTTATCTACAGGCTTAGGTTTTGTTTTTACTGGTAGTGTCACTTTTATTGTCATTGCACAAGTCAGTTTGGGTTAATAAAGTGCTGTTGCCTTGTGTGGCAACAAATTACACATTATTTTACAATGTGTAATTCTAGAAAACATCCATACCTCCCCCACTGAAGGGTTTTTTTAAAGACCCCCTCCAACCCTCCCTCTCAAATCCCTTGAAAATTCCAGTTCTGGTTCATACTTGCCTTTGAAAATTTGGAGATTTAAAGAGCCCCATCCCCCTTATAATTTTCTAATGACCCCCCCCCCCCTTGGGATAGATGTACACATTTTCTGGAACTGCACATTTGGTGGGAGCACACACTTTCCACAGTCACTTGTGCCATTATGTATACTTGCCAACTCTTACACCTTAGCCGTGAGTCTCATGCCTGCAGGTTGAAAACTTCGATCTCATGCTGGCACACGCTTGCGGGCCAATTTCTCATGCCTGATTGAAAAATGTGAGTTGTTGCTATCTTGCTTGACACAATTTCATACCTGCCAACCCCCAGAGTACAAAAATCTGGAGACGTCTAGAAATCTTTGCATTGTCCAGGAATGCCCAGGAATAACCTCTGAAAATCACCCAAAAGGCATTCAGAGAGACCAGGAGATTTAATGAAAAACTTGGAGACTCCAAGGAAAACTGGGAGAGTTGGCAGGTATGCAATTTCCAAAACTATGTTAACTCAGGTCCATGTAAGGAACGAAAACCATGTGAAAAATGAATAATTGACAATACCTTCCTTGCGATCTCTGGTTTTTGAAGTGAAAAACACTGGGAGCGAGCTCCCATTTATTTGAGTCCTGAGACTTTAGAAGACTGCGGACGTCTTCGGAAGACTTCTGGCTTCTTCGGAAGACTTTGGACTTCTCAGGGATCTTCAGAAATGATCGTGTCGTCTTCAAAAATCCCAGCACTCCCAGGATAAAAATCTCACGCTTATATCTCAGAAAAAGTTGGCAGGTATAATTATGGTGTGGAGGCAAACATGCTAAAAAATGCAAAAGAAACATTGATGCCCAAGAATATTTGAGGACGATTAAAGTTCTGAAGGTTTTATGATTTACAACTTAACATGCACAATATTCTATTAATCAAATTTGCTCTTAGGCGAGAAATTTCCATACAAATGTCTCTTGAGTTTCCTGCTTCTCCACAGCTTGGTTTGCAACCAAATGTATGAAAAAATGAAAACCTAACCGTGGTATTGCTACTGATGCAATATCGCTCAAATTTAATCAATGAATTGTCTTGCCTAGTTAATTCATTCTTGTTTTTAAAAAATTTGAATTTGTTGTGAATTGTGAGACATTCGACATATATTTACTGCACCTTTTACCAAGAAGATGGCGTAACTGTCTGAGACCGAGGGTTAAAAGAAACCAGTCACTGAGAAGCAATGCTATTTGTCTCAAGTGAAGAAGAAAACGGTGTTTGCTTCCAGAGTGACCAATTGAAATGCCTGCAAAAATGTCAAAAAGGTGACCTACCCTAAGGCAATTTTCCAAATTACTCACCTTTCTCTTGCAAGTAAGTTAGCAGCTTCGAACTTTTCTGTCTTTCCTTTCAAATGTTCGTTTCCTTTCTGGCCACCATTTTCGTTTTCGGAGAGACTGGGTTTCCTCGAGCGCTCATTGGCTAATTTTCAATGACAGATATTTATAATTTATTCAAAACGAGGGGAGACTCGAGAGCGGACAATATTTGACAAATTCGTTATCGTAAAAAAGATTCACTACATAAACAGAAACTGAATGTACAAACTGTGGTTATATACATGACAAAACAACGCATGTTGTAAAAACCTTGATATAAAACAATAAGATTTAGATGCTTTAGAGAAAGACTGGGACCTAATTATGATAATTGTGAAAAGACTGATAATACACATACCTATCTCTTAACGTTTGCTGAAAAAATATAAAAGGCTAGTAAAGAAAAAGTTTATCACTACCCACATTTTGGTTTAAAGCAGGTTTTAAATCCTAACCCTTTGTCGCCCAAGGAGCCATCACTTTTTTGGATGCGTTTCTTTAAGTAAATCCAAGACTGGATTCTTATAAACCGGTCAATTCCAAAACCGCCCATCTTCCCCCCGGGCAAACCCCGGGGCATTTGACTTTTTTGCAAAAATTTGGTCAAATTCCCGGCCATGTCGCCAGTTTAGATGGTCAAACAAGGAAACAAGGTCCGCAAAATTTTCAGCCACTACGAATTTCTTGTTCAGCTCGTCTTCGCTCCACGCTTTAAACAAAGGCATATTCCACGATATAACAGATATAACTATATAAAACGACAACAGCAGAAAAACCCACGTGGAATGGATAAGAGCAATGACCCGTGAACGCGGCTCACGTGCTGAATCAAAGAATTGCGAAATCCTTTTGTTTCCGATCGCTGAGAGACATTTTGACGGGAAAGTCAAATGCCCCACCGGGCAGGCCTCATTTTGGGTCAAATTCCCCACTGTACGGAGCTTAACGCGAGTCAAATGCCCGGAGATTGCCCGGGGCCGGAGGGATGGGCGGTTTTGGAATTGACTGGTACAGTGAATCCGAAAGAATCCGAAAACGGATTTTGCGTTTCTTTTCTAAACAGATCAATCAAAGATTTCACGGATCATGGTTCGTCAAGGGAGCCGAAGAATCCACTTGCAGAGTGGGTTTTTCCGTTCCTCTGACGCACCCTGATCCGTGAAATCTTCGATTGATCTGTTCAGTAAAGAAACGCAAAATCCGTCAACGGATTCTTTTGTATTTAAGAATCCAAACTTGGATTTTCTTTAAGAAACGCATCCTAATGGCCCTTCTCTTGGTACCACTTGTGACGTCATCAATTTAGTGGTAGAGCTAGGATAGCTCCATTCGCACAACGGTCGGTTTTGAATATCGACGACATTGTGATGTAGCAATTTAATTGAAAAACGACGTTATCAGTTTTGGTGCAAACATTGTGGTAAAATGGCCCATTATAGAGTCCTTAAGTGATGACGTCGTTGAAATTATGGGATATGATGTCATATTCTTATAGAGCATCCTAAAAGATGCCCTCATACCAAAAATTAGCTCTGAATTGCAATTCCCGATGGAGATATATGGGATCAAAGTTTGATAGCATCCTATACAAACCCTTCAAAATTTGTTCCGGTTCCTTCAGTTTAGAAGCGGCTCAAAATTAGAGAGATTTATTTGGGGCAGTATCAAATTTCCTCCTTTATATTTCTGCTGGGAATTACAATTAAGAGGTAGTTTTTGGCAAGGGCCCTTTTTCAAGGACGCCGAATCGCATAATTTCACAAATTTATTTTTTTGTGACGTCACACTTTAGGACTCTATACGTACCTATAATTCATCGTGGTCCCGTGGTAGCGAGAGTAAAAGGGCAGACCAAGGAAAGGAAAAGGGCAATAAAATCGTTTAAATGCGCATACATCAAATTAAAATATTTTGAATTTTTGTACCTAATCTTGGGTAAATGTATCCATTTGGAAAAAAAAGCCAACTTTTTCAGCAAGACTAAGGCCCAATTGGCGTCATGGAAGCCCAAAAACTGATTTAACCGTTAAAAACGGATTTTTGTTTGGCGATAGCTTGGTACTGAAAGGGTTTTAATCAGTCATGTCTCCTTAATTCTACAACCAATATCCGAACGCCCGGCTTTTTAAATTTCAAAATGGCGTCAGTTTTTAAAGCGTCTGTCCTGTTATTGACAATGACTTTCGTTATAACATTATAAAAGTAGTCTGCAGATCCACGAGGCGAATTTTTATCCACAGCTAGTTTGACAATATTATGACGAAATTCATGATAAAAAAATAACAGGACAGACGTATGAAAAACTGACGTCAATTTGTTAACTCGATGATATTCTAGCTTCGCTTTTTTCGTCCTAATAAGCTCAGTTTGTCATTGAAGACAGCCGTCAATGTTATTTGATCTTTTGAATATCTCTGTGGGAGTCTGAAGGAATTAGCTTATCGAGTTGGTAAAGAAAAATTGGGTTATTTAAGACTTTTTGGAGAAAGACACCTTCAATCGAATATTTTAACAATAACAATAACAATAATAATAAGGCATTTGTATAGCGTTAAAACTATGGAAGAATATTCAAAAGCGCTTTACATTAAGTTCAATTAATTAATAAATAATAAAACTAAATTAAAATTAAACATAAGAACTATTTTAACAAATTAAAAGCTTTCTTAAAAAGAAATGTTTTAAGATGCTTTTTAAAAATGGCGAGGCTGCTACTTGTTCTTATAGTTAATGGTAGCGAGTTCCATAAAACAGGTGCAGCATGAGCCAAGGCCCGATCCCAGAGAGAGCAGGTGACTTTTGGAACGAACAGGAGAGATTTTGCAGACGAACGAAGAGCTAGTAATAGATATATTTTTCGTAAGGCCAGGGCTGAATTCTTGCTTAATGCATCAATGGGGGCGGGTGGGGGGGGGGGGGGACATATGGCATGGCTCAAGGCTACCATCCCCACAACACGAGGAAGCAATTACAAGTTGTTATGAAGTACGGACACGAACATAAAAAAGCAGGCTCAGTTGATGAGTAGAACCGACTAGGATTATTGTCAATGGAAGACTGAACACTCGGACATTTACGGGTCATACATGTATCATGTCGTTTTTGTTTCTTTGATGTAGAAGGACAAGAGATGAATGTTTTGTGTTTATATATTTTACCGGTACTAACATGACTAAACGAAGTTTTTTAAGCCTTTTGTTAGCGAATCCGAAACCTCCACCCATCCACTCCTCTTAGAATACCTGCCCCGTTGCTTGTCCTAGTATGGTCTTGCCACTTTTTGAACATAAGCTCCACTCTCCGTTTTCATTTCAGAGGTCTGCCACTACAACAGTTCTACGACCTTACACAACTCAAGCGAAGTAAAGTGAGGTGGAACGACGAATTGTAAGTGTATGCAAAAAATCCAAATCTCAGAATCCAAAAATCGGCTGCCTTTCCCCATGTACTCCCAGTTGTTTATAACTAGTTACGCAGGATTATCTTGAATTGTTCTCAAAGCGTTGCGTTAAGACTCAAACGATGGCTTTAAACGAAGCTAATATAACATACCGTTAAGTCCTAAATAACCGGTATCCCTTTAATTTATGTTGCAATAAGTGACGATTTTTTTTACTCTAAATATCGCATTTCCCATTTATGTTCCCCCAATATCCCACTAATTTTTTCACTTTAATACCCCGTATCCCGGAAACCCCTGATTGGGCCTCATACTTCGCTCTTTTTCCCTTGAAGGTTGCCAAGGCCCACAACAGCAGCTGTGCAGTAAGTTGCAAATCAGTTTATATATTGCGATTCCTAATTAACTAATCCGAGCGTTTTCTAAGAAAACCGATTCCCTCTCATTCCAAAATAATTCCGACGATTTCATGAACTAATCTTGAAATTTCAAAAACACAGTAACATCCTCCAGCTTGCATTGCATTACCCGATGGGGTATTAAATTTATTCTTGGTTTTGCTAACACTCCTGGACGATTGAAGTGATTAATACGTAAATTATCATCTTGTATGAAAAAAAATTGCTAAACGACAGCAATCTAAAGTAAAAACCATTTGACTAATAAGAAGACTTAAGTCTTCGATTTATGTGCCAGTGTTCCAAAAATTGCGCACCACATTTAGGAAAGACCGTTTGCTAAACGCAAAAGCTCTGAATCCAAACCAATGACCACTCAGTTATCGGTTTCTGTTGTACGTGCATTGAAACCCAAAGCATACCGTCAGTATGACTTGTTATGAACCAATCAAAAAGAAGTATAATCCTAACAAGTACTAACCAAGAAACATTTGTGTTCAATATTAAAATGATTTCCCGAAGCTCAAAATTACAGTAGTAGTTTGATTCTGTGGAGAAATACTCGTCATAAAATTTCGTAATATCTATATCTTTCCAAACTCATGCAAATCAAGTCACTCCCTGTGTGGTGGAAGAAGTTTAATGCAGGTTCGATTCCAGGTTTCAATCAATGGTTGCTAAACTCTTTTGACAGGTGTAATGTCGTGTCTGGTTTGTTTGTGTTTTGTTCTCCACGTTTGTTACAGGTTTGACTGTTGAGAGCTTTTCAATTTATTGCGCTTTTGTATCTTGCGTTGGTAAGGTAGTTTATAATTACTTGACATGTTCCTTTGTGCTGAATTCTTTTGGCAACGTAATCTTGGAACAAATATTCGCACAAACCACCGAGGTAAAATAGACCAGTCACAATAGTTTAAACAGACGCGGCCTTTGTCAAGCGTGAGAAAAGCCATCACAAGTGAGACCGTCTTACGTTTAAACATCTTTGCTCTGATTGGCCAAAGCTAACCTCATCCCATGCTCTCTCTCTTCTTTGGCTCCCTTGCTGTCAAGGGAAGGAAAGGAAAGAGAGCCTGAGATCGAGGTTGGGGCAAAGCTTGTTTCACCCGAGTCACGTGACTTGTCAGTCAGATGTCATCACAGAATTGCAAACTACAGTAAGTACATGAGACTGTGCAAATTCTGACGACACTAATTCCATGAGAGACGACCCCACCTTACTCTTCCGTGGGCAGGGATGTTAACGCCAAACCCAATGCGGGTTTATCGATGGTAAAAGTAATCTCTAACTACTTCATTTACAGTAAAACTTCGATAAAGAACGCGCTCTTTTAACAACAGACCTAATTATGATAATTGTGAAAAGACTGATAATATACATACCTATCTCTTAACCTTTGCTGAAAAAAATATAAAAGGCTAGTAAAGAAAAAGTTTATCACTACCCACATTTTGGTTTAAAGCAAGTTTTAAATCCTAACCCTTTGTCGCCCAAGGAGTCATCACTTTTTTGGATGCCTTTCTTTAAGTAAATCTAAGACTGGATTCTTAAATCCAAAAGAATCCGAAAACGGATTTTGCGTTTCTTATGTTATCTTATTTTCTTATCTGATGCTATATATCACCCAATGAACTTCTGCGAAAGAAAAATGCGATTTGGATAAAATGCAATCTTTTTTAGAAGTTTTAAAAACGTTCAAATTTGCCGCCATTTTGGTCCACCATTCGCACCAGTCTTCCCCTTGTTTGGAATGAGTTGTGACGTAGATTAAAGAAACACGTGACTTCAGGCTTGACTTATCTCGCCAGTTTTACCTCTGTAAATTGAACTTAGTAGTTCATACAAAATGCTGGAAAGGAGCATTTTGCATAGACTGCGAAGCTAAATTTACAGAGGTAAAACAAGCGTGTTCCTTAATCTACGTCACAAATCTGAGCACGTCGATGATGTGATCAGCGGCACGGGTAGACCGCAACGCAATAAAATAGGATTCTCAGGTTTTTAAAACTTCATAAAAAGATCGCTTTTTATCCAAATCGAAAATTTTTTTCGTCAAAGTTCATTGCATGGAATATAGGATCAGATGGGGAAAAAAAAATTTGGACGATATGGGCACTTTAAGTAGTCCTTCTAATTCATATTGTTGTCGTCCGTAAATTTTTTCTGTTGAGAAATCAGGTGTAGCATTTGCTAACATTGTTTTTTTTTTCCCGCAGAGAAGGTCAAATTAATCTTCCTTTTCCCAAGGAGTCACCCCTAAGTTCACACATGTCCCGTCAGGCCATGTTCCCCAGTCCAAACCCAGCAGAGCGACAGTCCCAAACCAAGATAACATTACCCACCCCTCCCCCTTTAATTGTCAACAAGGCCATGGGGAGCTTTGCACGCCGGGAAGTGGTAACACCCATGATCAATTCCAGGACTTCTCCTCCAGCACAGCACCAAGCCCGACCTGTGGCGGTATGTGACACGTGATTTTTTTACGAAAGAATAATAGGGAAAGTAAAATGCGGCAGGTCCGAAAATAACGAGGCAGTTTTCAGTTTACTGATTCTACAAATAACGGGCGTATTTACTTAATGAATACCGCTTCCGGTCAGAACTGAATATTTATCTTTTTTTGTACTTCAGTTACAATACATCTCGAGGTCTGTAGGCGCTCTAATGAACGGTTTTAGTTTAAGGTCAACTTGAATTGTCCAGAGGAACATTTTCCTTGTGCAGGTACCCGTCGTCTAAGAGCAACAGGTGGCTCTGGGAATAAGAATGGACTATCTCAGCCTGAGCTTAAACCCAGGCCTCTTAATCTGGATCAAACCTGCTGGCTATGTACTGAGGACCTACCAAAAAGGGAGGCATTCAGTTCGTTTGTGTCAGATATCAAAACACCAAAACAAAAAGTTTGAAATTTGTTTCATTTTTCTTTATTTTCAAGGCAACAAACAATTGGTTTTCCAAACATGACGTCATCAACCAGTTCAATACACTCCACCCCAGTAGAACTCCCACAATTCGACTGAACATCCAGAGACGCAGGCGTGCGGACTGGCAACTAGTTTGTTAACACATATTCGGAACCAACAGAGCCAAGAAGGACTGTTAACCTTCAAGGAGGACCTCAGAAACACGCTACAGGCTTTATTAGGGACAAAAGAGAATATTTTTTCTTCAGTGTTTCCGAAACATTTTTAAACAGAAAACAATTCGCTATAAGACGGAGAGCGTCTGCTATGATATTTCATTCTGTTATCAGGTTTTAACGTGTTCATGATATAATTCCCTTTGCTAACTTGTGTTAATTTGTTGAAATTGTAAGATTTTAAACTATCATTATTATTATTTATTAAAGAAAGAAAGGCAAATTGCAGTGAGAAGTTTGAAAATTGATTTTAGATTTTGTGCTATGGGTGCAGCCACTATTGGTATATAATTATAGTTACATTACAAATAATAAATCGAAGCCATCACGTGGCAAACTTCGCTTTCTTAAATAAGTTTCAAAATCCTTACTACCCCCGTGTCTTCATCTTTGATTTAGCTAAAATGAACCTGATCACAGAGAGTTAAATGGATCACTATTTAACTATTTAACTTTTATTTCTTCCCAAAACGGCAACATTTCTGAGTGGAAAAAGCATAATCTGTGTAACACTTTTACAGATATTAACAAAACAATCGCTGACAATTTGACGGATAACCTTCCGTTGGCATCGCCCAGTTAAATTTCATTATTAAAACGAATTTAATTGCTACAATTTGAGAAGCACTTTGACTGAGAGTAATCCCACTAATGCTCCTTTGCGGTTTAACACTTTCTTGACGCTAGCTCCTGGGCTTATCGGTCCCATACCATGCTGTTCACCACGTAAACCCGTGTAGATCTGCGCTGGCAAGATTTTTATTACTTGTAGCTTCGACTTTTTGGCGTAGTAGATCCCCAGGCCTTTATAGGCCTGTTTCGCTTTCAAGGTAAGGTAGGTAAAGTTTGCATTCGACCCAAGTGGCTCATCAAGCCTGAGCTTATCCCGGGTTCATTAGCATAAAGCGATCAGGAGTGTTTCTCCTTCCCCCTGGATGGGATGCTAGTCGATCGCAGGGTTCATGATCATCATCGACATCGATCCTTTCTCTCCCCGTGGAGAATGGGACCATTGATCCTCCTCCTCCAAGCTACTTTGTCCCTGGCTACAACGTCACGCTGTCTCCATGTCTTAAATCTGAGATGTTTGCTCTCGTTGTTTATTGTTCTACACCATGTCTTTCTCGGCCGTCCTATTCCACGCTTGCCCTCAGGTGCCTATGTTAGTGCAATCTTAGGATTTTTGTCTGATGGCATTCCTAAAACATGACCTAAACACTTCCATCGTCCTTCATTGTCCTTCTACCTGACCTTTCTCTTATCGCCTCTTTGCTGATCTTCATCGACCAGTAAACCTGCGGGATTTTTCGTAAAACACTTATGCTGGAAGACATTTAGCTTGTATTCATCCTCTTTGGTCATCCGGCACGTCTTACAACCGTAAAGTAGAACGGCAACTACATTGGTTTTAAAGATGGCGATCGTTGTCTTTCTACTGAGGAGGCTACTTTTCCATACTTTGTTAAGCTTGTTAAAGGCTGCTCTTGCTTCCCTATTTGTGCTCTTATATCACTAGCTGCGCCACCTTGCTAATCAACCTTGGCACCAAGATATATAAACCTCTCTACATCTTCTACCTCTCTCTCCCTGATCGTTAACAGAGCCAAACTTCCAGGATTGTACCTCAAAACTTTGGTCTTATCTATAATGATTTTTAACCAACTTTTTCCCCAAACTGACTCAGTCTGTTCAATTGATCCTGTGCCTGACTCCATCTGCTAGACAAGAGTGTTACGTCATCAGCAAAAGCAAGATCATCAAGGGTTGTTGTGAGTCTCCATCTGCTTTCATTCCTGTTGTTCTCCACGGTTCTGCTCATAACTTAGTCCATGACAATAAGAAGTAAGAAGCCAGACATAACACAACCTTGTTTTACCCCCTTTAGCACTTCAAGGCACTCTAGATGACCAGTCTCATCCAACACTGCACATCTGCAATTCTTGTACATCGCCTTCACCATGTGGACTAGTTTGGTTGGGATTCCCTAACTCTTTAACAAGCGTCATAGTGCCTCTCGGTGGACACCATCAAAGGCTTTCTCAAAATCTACAAAACACAAGTAGAGGCATGAATTCCACTCAATAACCACAAATATCTGCTCTGTAGTACTTCTGCCACTACTATATCCAACTTAGAAAACAGTCCTAAGAAAGCACGCGCGCTGATTGGTTAAAAATCCTCTTTGTATAACTCGATGTAGACACAGAACTAGCGCGCGCTGTTGACGTAGTGATGGCGCGAGCAAAGAGAATTCACATTTTGATAATCAAAGTTAACAAGTTGTTTTTATTTTTCTCGTCGTGGTGTTTTCTAAAAGAAATAGAAAACATGTACTCCGTGTTTGTATCGAGTTATACCAACACTCGTGAAAGTTTGGGAGAACTCGAAAAAGCTGTGGAAACACTCGCCTGCGGCTCGTGTTCCCACAGCATTTCTCGTTCTCCCAAACTTCCACTCGTGTTTGTATAACTCGATACAAACACGGTACATGTTTTCTATTTCTTAATTGTTCGTCTCTCAGCTGCTGATTGATGCCATCTCGCATTCTTGTGATGATCACTCTGCCCATTACTTTTGCTGCTGTTGGTATAAGTGTAATTCCTCTGCAATTTCCACATGCTGTTAGATCACCTTTCTTGGACAATTTAACGATCAGCCTCTTACTCCAATCACCGGTCTGTGTTCTTGATCCTAGCCGGACGTTTTGGAATAACTCGTGCAGCACACTCGTGGTTGTGTCTACATATGCTTTTAACATCTCAACAATGATGGAATCTATTCCTGCTACTTTTCCATTCTTCATATTTCCTACAGCTATCCTACTCTCTTCTTTTGTGATATAACCGGTTTCAATCTCTGGGAGGCGTGGTGGCCTCATGGTTAGTGCGCTCGTCCGTTCCCGGAGCGAGCGGTCCGGGTTCGAGCCCTGGCCGTGGACACTGTGTTGTGTTCTTGGGTAAGACACTGTACTCTCACAGTGCCTCTCCCCACCCAGGAGTATAATTGGGTACCGGCAAATTGTTGGGGAAAACCTAACAAATTGCGGGGGAGTGACCTGCAATGGACCAGCAACCCGTCCGGGGGGAGTAGAAATACTCGCTTTATGCTACAGAAACCGGGATAAGCTCTGGCAGCTATGAGCCATTCTTGGCTCCAAGGCTTCACACTTGGTCTCAATCTCCTCATTGGTTGAGTATTTTGCATTATAATGCACGTATGTCCAGGATTGAACGCAAGTATTGTTTGATTAGTACATCATATTTGACAGGGCTAATAGACATTTTCATATTACTTCATATCTGACAGAATTGTATGTGTGTTGGTGACTTTTTACCGATGAGGACACTTTGTGATGCTTACCATGAGGATTTGAATCTCACTAGCGTTGAATCCTGGACATATAATAGCCTCATCTATCAGTACCGGTCTGTTCAGCACCTCGCTAAAGTGATCTCTCCACCTTTTCCTTATCTCGTCATCTTTTGTTAGTAACCTGCCCCCTTTATCTTTCACCATTGTGATGTTCTTTGGTCTGTCTTACATAGCTTCTTTGTGGCATTGTAAACTCTATTCATATTTCCTATATTTGCGGCTTTTTCTGCTTCTTTGGCAATATCACTGGCCCATTCTCTTCTTTCTCTTCTCAGTGATCTCTTGACCAACTTATCTTTTTTCCGGTATTCTTCCTGCCATCTCTTTCTCAGTCTTTCTGACTTAGCATCGTTGATCTTCTTTTTAAGTTTCCTCCTTTCTTCTATTTCTTTCCAGCTTTCCATACTAATCCAGTTTTTGCTTTTCCGCTTCCTATAACCTTAAACCTTTTTGGCAGTTGTGGTATAGGCTGTTTTAACGTTTTCAGTTCCAACATCTTTCTGTGCTGTCGTTGCCTCCACTGTCCAAATCTTCGTTCACTATCTCTTCTTCTGTTAGGCAACTGAACCTGTTTCTAAGTTCTAAGACGAACTATTTCCTGATTTCTGGATTCCTCAATTGTTAACATCATATCTCTCTCTCATCCCTTTTGGTCTGACCACGCCGCACAAAGGATGGGCTCCTGCTTAAGCTTAATTGTGCAAGGACAAGGTTGTGGTCACTTCCTATATCGGCACCCCTGTATGTTCTAGTGTCGAGAAAGAAGGTATCTTTTAGGAAAACGAAGGCTATTGACATAACAGCGTTTATGGAGAATTTATCTCCTACAAGACTGTGCCAGGACCCACCATCTGAGCCTGTGAAACTGGTTGACTGTTATAACACCACGCTTGCTGGATTACTCGATCGTCATGCGTCACTAAA
>CM042752.1:19553660-19572786 GCA_022496165.2 Catalaphyllia jardinei
TCTCACAGATAACTTAACTCACTTTAAAAAAATGATGGAAATTTTGAAAAGAAGTTCAGGTCTGTGAAGGTTTTCAGTGGAATCGTAAGCTTATTAAGGCGGGGTGAACATGAATAATAGTAATTCTTTCCAAATCCATGAAATCTTTAACATTTCATAGTTTCTTCAATTTAACTTATCCTTTGAGCAAAAAATTATGTTTCCCAAAATGTCCAAAAACCCTCTAACGAAATAAGCAGAAGGACATGACATTGCTTGAAATGTGACCGTTAATAGCCTCCACGTTTACTCCCGCTTTAAAAGCAATTGAGATCACAAACCAGTTATCCATGCGACAGCGTTTTTATCCCTTTGGTTTGAAAACATTTTTTTAAATTAGATTTTTGACGGGAAATTTGGTCTCAGGAGTGAACCCAGCATGTTGCAGGAGAGGTGAGGGGTTAATATCTTGTTCACGTAAACTAGAATCAACTTCCAGAGGTGCCCTGTGTGTTTGTAGACCTGAAGTCGATGACGTGCTCTCAATCACACACTGGTTTTTTAAGATGCCGAATAGCGGATTTTTCAAATGACGGTTCTAGTCATGTTGATGTTGATGTCATCTTTTACGTAGTATCAGCCTTGCAGTGATTGATCAGATCTTTTGTAGATCCTACGCTGGCAGTGCTTACCGTATGCAGTCCCTTGCAGTTTCTGGTTTCTCACTTATGTATTTTGAGACCGTAGGTCTTTCAGATCCGATGCGCTGCGTTTCTAAAGCATGGTCCTTGGCATGTGGCTAAATGTTTACGCTGGTTTCTCCAGCCACATTTTTTTTGCTTTTCCAGACACCAATCGCGACACTTGCGCCCAACGCATGTGATGTGGAAACACGTGTTTCGTGGCGCAAGTTAGTTCAAAGTTCGAAACCTGATATAGTCAACGGGCCATTTTGCGATTTATGTCATTTATGTGCGTTGGCTCTTGGGTAGACTGGGTAGCTTGGCGGTTTTTAAGCAATTTCAGCTCGCTAAAAAACGTCGAAGCCATGATAACGAGCGCCAAAGCCGCGTTAACGAGCGGCGGAGCTGCGAGGAGCCACCTTGTGCGCTCGCGCTCAAATCGCTTAAAAAAATTGCTTTAAAAATTGCTTAAACCGCCAATCTACGCAGGCTAGCTCCTGGGCTGGCGTTACATATCTTCGCTACACAGTGCTGACGAATCCCAAGACGAAACAGCTTTCCACTGTTAGACCTGTTGCGATCCTGATTTATCGGTTCTTGTCATGTTGATGTCTTGAAACGTCATTCACGCAGTACCAGCCTTGCAGTCTATTTTTGTCTATATATATATATTTTTTGGCTGATCAGATCTCTTAATGCTACAGAAACCGGGGTAAGTTGTGGTAGCTATGAGCCAGTCCCAGTTGGCTTCAAGGCTTCACTTTTTTTTCCTTTAGATGACTTGTAGATCCTACAAGCAGCGTTTATCGTATGCGGTCTCTTGCAGTTTCTGGTTTTTCAGTCAAATAGATCTCATTTGCAAAATTTGAGATTCAGAGAGGGGGATTCTGGGACCCCCGAAACTGTCCTCCTGAGTCTAGTTTGAAAGATCTACTTATAAGATGTCCAGGATTGTGGGAGTATCAGTATTGACTGAAAGACTTTGTCTTTTAAAAAGCACTCGCGTTTTTCCTTCAGCAAACAAACAATGAAGACATTACTCATGATTACTACAATTAGCACCTGACTTTGCAGTTGTCAACACCTTTCCGTTGTAATATTTCGTGAAAATATTTTTATTTCCGAATTATTTTGACATCCTTTCAAGTCGCGTGTGCCATGGTCGATCCGCCAAACATGCCTCTGTTATCACCAGCGGATCTTGAAAGTGTACCAAAGGATTTGTTAGTGTGCAAAACCTTTTAACACCTTTAAGTATGACGTCAAACCTTCGTTCTTAGGGTACCACACCTCAAGCAGAAATCTTGAACAGGAAATCATTCAGAGAAAAAAATGTTGCTTGATTTTTAGTGTTCTGTCAATTTTGGCTTCTGGTATATTTGATGGTCTGTCTCAAAAAACGGCGCCATATAGTTTAGTTTCATTCTCTCAATAGCTAAGAACCTCAAAAATGGGTTGTTTAAGTTACGGCGAAAACAGTTTGTAAACAGATTATCTTGAATGTAATCTTGCTTATAAAAATTACTGTCGCTAATTAATTAAGGGGCGTGCTTTTTTTAAGCTTGCGCATTAACAGACTTGGTTCTTTATAGAGGATACTGATCTGTTTCTAAATCATGTCAAGATTTTGAATATACACAACACTCAACACAATTCTGTTGTAGAACTATAAAGGGAAGATTAACAAGAGAGGAGAAATTATAACAAACGCAAGTATTGGCAATAAACGCGTTCCTATTATTTTGGAAGCGATCAGTTTCAACAGTTCAGTGATGAATGTTGATGGAAGACTTAAAAACGTGGAGTATTTCAGCATACAATTGAAATAAATGTTGACTAAACTTACGTTCTGTGTTGTTCCATGTAGTTCAAGAAACACCCAGTGGTAATTAGTTAAGTTTATTGTCGTAACAAGTTGGTAAGAAAGTTGGTAATTAAAACTTGAGACCATATCATTATGACCACGAATTCTGTTGCAGATTTGTACAAAAACTTGCTGCAATGCATTGTCTATGTCGAGCCTAGCGGCATAAGTTTCTAACCTCTGAACATCGGAGTATAAACATGAGCTATTCAGTTGGTGAAAACGGACATGTTTTTAACCCTAACCACAATTGAGCCCGAACCGTTGCATTTCCCTTGGAATGGGGCCTTGCCCCAGAACCCAAAACTGAAATGCCCAGCTTGACTGGAGTTAAAGGTTTGTTATGTCACCCCTTTTAACGCTATGCCTAATATTATTGTGATCTCTGAAGACCCAAGAATAGAGTAAGCATGTTGTGCAAATATTACTGAGATGACTTTTGTGATTCTTGTCAATCGACTTCGGAACACGCATCTGTACTGAAAGACTGTCTTAACATTTTAAACAGTAAAAAACTATACCGACCCTTCTACATGACGACTGCGCTGGATTCAAACCTGAGCAAAGTGGATTAAAGTATGCTGAACTAGTTATACAGGCAGAAGGAACAGATTTTCTCATAGTATAAAGCATTAACGAAACTTCAGCTGATGAGATTAAATTGACACAGAAAAAGTCTGTATTCATCGTGACCTGATTTACACGAACTTTATCTAGCTGATCACTCAGAAATGTGCCAGGATTTTGCAGCTAACAAACAGCCACGCAAACAGAAAAATAACCGTTGATATCCCGTCAAGGAACTGATCACCTATCACTATATATAGATAAAATTAGAGTTGAGATTAAATTGATAAATGTGAATTGCGACATTTGACATGATGTCTCAAATTCTTCGGGAAAAATCGAGACTGGCGGCTTAGAGTATGCAAATCTCAGGTATTTTGCGTTCCAGCTTCCTTATGCCATAATTTAGTTTTCAGTTCAAAATGTCCTACTTTGTTTAGGTCTCTTGGACCAAAAGAAACGCCCCCACAGTTGGAAAACCCTAGGGAATGATAAGATAGGTGATCGTTGCGGAACCTCGAGTTGATTCTGTCTTTAATCTCTGCTTGCTAGCGATCAATTTTTATTGTAACAAATAAATTCGGCAGGATCTGATTAAAACATGGCTTAAGGAAAACGTCTGAGTTTAATTAACGATTTATTCTCGGAAGGGCTGTATTGATGGATTGAATCAACGTAAAAAGTGTCGAGAGGAAAATATGATTTTAGCCCTGACACTTGCCTCGCGTGAGACGTTTCTTGTTCAATATTTGATAACTGGTTATATATAGAGAGTATTTTAAAGTCGTATTCTTTGTTAAGCTTTTAAATTAAATGCAACAAATTTAAGTTCCAAACTAAATTTAAACCACACTACTTTTTCATTCAAAATAGGAATTTTCGACAATTTTTTTCGTGCAGAGTGTAAAAATGTTGTTAATTATTTATTTCATTGTGCAAGTTTTGTCAACTCCCTCTTAAATAAGGTAGGAACTATTTTTCATTTCAAAACCATACAATTTATATTGACATGATAATTTTTACGTAATTTTTTCTTTGTGCCCGAAAAAAAAACATTTTGACTTATTGCAACTTTTTCATCTAGTCCGGAACTCAAACTGATTATCTGTAAAGGTTACCACACAAATGTTTTTGAACCGAACAAAACATGATTTATAAATGAGATTTGTGTTACCATGATAGTAAAATATCCCTCCCTCAACAGCCGAATAACGAAAAGCCCTTCTTTCAATTGAAGCATTTCCTTATACGGAGTTTCAGCGAGTAGATTCAGCTCATGCAAAACTTATCAGGTCTGTTTCGTGTTGTCTCAGTGAGTTCTTTTTCTGGCACTGGGAAGAGATTCCACCGAGGGTGATTGCAATAACACTCTTTAGCTGCTAAATTTAGAGTAAGAATTAGCTGGCTCCGTCATGTCTCCTGATCGAGAATAACTGCAATGAATAAATGATGAGTCCGACCGAGATTTCTCATGCAAATCCTACATTTTCAAAACAAAGCTCTTATCTAGTATTCCCCGGGGTTCAATTTATCTTGTGAAAGCTTGGCTGATAATTTGTGGACTGATAGTTTTAGTCAGCGCTTTAGGTTCACATAACTTTTCGCCGAGGAGTCTTTTTATGATTCTCAAATTTGCGAAAAAAGAAAAGGCCTGGTTTGTCACAACGAAAGATAATCCCTGGCTGATGTTTGGTGAAGATTTGAACTCTATTTGCTTATCATCTGTTCCTGAAGTTATATTGACTGAAAAAACAGTTGAATCCTCTGTGTTACCCCAATCGTTTCCACAGCAAGCGAATTTTTCCAAGTAAAATTGTTTTGTTTGTGTCTAACATCACTCATAACTATAAATAAAATTGTTGCCCAAAAAACGTTTTTGCGCGTGGGAAACAAAGAAGGCAGGGCAGAAAAAATATTTGAATTACAATTAATTGAGTTAGTTATCGCCTTGAATAAATCGTCTACTAACATTCATTGGTGCTTCTTTAAGCAGAGCTCGTACAAGCAGTTAGCGTGTTAGACCGTGTTACACAGGGTTTTACTTTTAGTAAATGGGGACAAGTAACAATGGCTGATGTTCAGTCCCGGCCGGTGGCAAGTGCACATTGGTGAGAATCTGTTAGTAGGCAAAGGAGAAGACAAGTAGAGAAAGAGAGAGTTTAGATTGCATTGAGATTCATTTGAAAAACCAACTGATAAAAAGTAGTGATGTCTTAGATTAGAGCTGAGGCTTGTCTGGGATGCCAAGGAAGAAGAGGGGGGAAGGAGGGCGCTTCTCTCGCTCAAAGCAAAGTTTCTGTTCTCTTTCAAAAGACCCGGGGAGGGGGGGGGGGCAGTGTCACCGGGTGGGTTATACAACCGATCATCAAAGAGCTGAATAAATTTTGCCGGAAATGAGTAAGGTCTCCAAAGAGTTTTATATCTCGAAGTCGGCTTTTTTCATCGATTTAACCTTATAGGATTAAATGAATGAGTTGACTCTCATGATCATAAGCTGTTGAATCGTCTCTTTGTTCCAATAAAACAAAATGCAAGCACTCGGTAGATTACATTTGAGATAAACTGGAAAGACATTAAGTTCGATTGAACTAAGGCCATGAGATTAAACTGTTCACTCTTGATGATATCCCGCAAAAAAATAGAGTACATGCCAAGAAGAGATTTGACATGAAGATCTTCGTTTAACTTTAATTATCCGCAAGTGTCATCTGCAGAATTAGAAACGCGAGCCAACAGAGTAGTTAGAAGGCATAAGTTGTCTTTAATCTGTTTTCCCAGGTTCCATCTTCATGAGTTCAAAGATTGCAAACTGTTTTGGATCTCTGCAACTGCTGTTGGTTTACCAATAAAATGTTCGGTTTGTCAAAGTTTCCACCAGCAGCAGCTACAACATCGAAGTAATTTTGGGATTAGCATTTTGCAGAGCGTGCGTGTTGACAATAATGGCCAACCTCTCCAAATAAGGCGCCTTTGGCATTTCCTGTAAACACACTCTTCGCTGAGTTCGCCTCAAAGTAATTATCGCCAAGTCAGTTTACATGTAAACTTGTCGCGCTAAAAGCTGGCCCGATTATCACTCTAATTAATCTTCATACTTGCTTTCGTTATAGCAATTAGCGGAGGACACGCCCATTTCTCGTGCCTCGACGAAAGTCAACAAACATTTTTTGACAGCCGGAATAGCCTATTTCAATAACGTGGCGCAATTAGACCGCCAGCTTTCTCTGTAAGAAAAAAGATAGTAGCAGTCTCGGGGAATGCTAAAAATGTGGGATTAAAGTATGAAACATTTCAAAAGGATTGTGGAGATTTGATTTAAAGCCGGAACTGTTCGCTGTGGGTCTCACTAGAGCATATTAATTAGTTCTCTGGAAGAGACAAATAAGATTGTTTTATTTGGTCAATTTGAGTAAACTATAGCACAAACTTCAAGTCACTGAAAATGAGTTTGAATCTTTAATGCAAACTCACTAGACAGTTTTTATCCGGAGTTTTTCTATTTGTTGAAAAAAAGAGATCCGCAGTGACAGCAGGCTGGCCGTAAACGAGAAGCGTGCGCTCACAACATCATCCGACTGTCGATCGCCACACGATAGGAAAATATTTTAATGAAGCAATCTGCATTTGAATAGCTGAAGTGCCATAAACAAAAAAAACGAAATATAAAAAGATCAGTATCTCTGAATTCTTCAGATCCCTGTGGAAGCAAGTCCATTGTTCCAGCACTTTCCTTCTCTCCCTGTAGTTTGGAGAGCTCTTGTGGTAATACTGGATATTGTGGTAAAGTCAGCAGTGACGATCCAATAAAACGACAATGGTTAGATAGATTACGAGGAAGCTAGAACATCTAATAAAACAATAACCGAAAGAAACTGCTTTACAAAGGTTAACAGTGACTACCAATTTGCAATGTCATAAAACATTAGAGGTGAAATGTATCTACAAAATGAAGAATGTTGTGGCTACTCTTTTACTCATGTGATGAAACTAACTCGATCTATTTCATTTGACCTATGCCTGATCGCTATGCAGGCCCAAACTTCAAAGTAAACGGTAATTGAATCGTCTTGTTCAACTTTTGTTTGAGTCGTGTTTCAATCGCTACACATGGCACTCTCCACGACAGGAATTCTTGACAAATGTTTCGTTTCAGCTCTGCTATGTTTTTGCATTTCTGGCGTCTTTCATTTAAAGTTTGTCCAATTGGAGGGATCCTTAGTGAATTCTCTCCAAATTGGTCTGATGCCGTGATCGATAGCTTAAAATTGGAATATCGATAAAACAAAACAATTTTGCAACTACTATATGATGGGAAATGAAAAAGCAAGAGGGAAAGTAGCGCCCTTCGTGCAGAGATAAAGCCGCCATTAAAGTGCGGTAAAATACCACGGAAATTCTGTGTTCTGGATTCGACGGAATGCAGGACCAAATCTAAAGAAACGCCGCCATAGAGAAGAGTGCACTATTTGCCATGTGTCTACTTTTAAAGTTAATAAAGTTTAATTAAATGCGGAGGGTTTGTCTTTGTTTGTGTTTCACTCTATGGATACCAAAATGATACAGACAGTGACATGCGATAATGAAGCAAAGTCATTTGAATAAAATAAGGATTTCAACCCTTACTTTTAGTAAACATTAAACTGACATTTGCTTACCATTAATTACACTTGCGATAATTTCTATTCATAAGGGATCGAATTCTGGTATTCGACGCACAACCTATTGATGTAATGTGAATTGCTTGCGAGACACGCCTAAACAACAGATTTCTGCGTGTAAAATATTGCTGCATGCGTGAAGGAACCCATTCGAAATTAGCTCACATTGCTAATTTCAGGTGGAAAAAAAAACAAATAATGTCTCGCCAATGTTTAGACAAACCTTTCTGGTTAGTGGACAATAACGTAGATTTCTTACATTAAGAAATGGCTTGATTTATTTTCAACAAGCAATGTTGACAAGAATCTGGAAGTCTACGAGGTAATAATTAAAATCTTTTTCTTGATTGGCCGAACAACAAGAATGAACACCGCCGCAATTTAACGAGTCATTAGTTTTAGCAGTTTTAGCGAAGTCTGAGGCAAAGTGGCAGTTAACCTCTCGCATTTTGAAAGTCTCCGACTCATTAGCAAAGGAAATGCACGGGTGATAAAATTTTTCGAATGCCTGTTAATCGAAACTAAAGCATTTTTTCGGGGAGGAAAAAAGCGAGCAGTGTAGACAGGTGTACCAGGTCAGGAAATTGTTCATGTCTGTTCTATTATCCATGATAACACACCCTCAAAAAACGCCATTCAAACGGGAACCAATCAAATGAGGATGCGTCATAGTCACATTGAAATATACTGGAGACAAAATTGTCAGTGTCAGTTAAACATGTTGTTCAAGAAACGAACACTTTAGTGCAAGAAACGTCGTCGTTTGTAAATTTCCTTAAAGCGGAACATTTAGCCCCAGGGCATACTTCGAACAACCACACGATTGGCGAACTCTGTGTGCAATGGAAATTGCAAACTGTGCCTTTTTCTGTCATTTCATTTTACTACTTGGCGTGATAAAGTTCAGGCCGTCACTCTCATGCGGCTCCAGAAGCGGTTACGGGAAAAGAGGCCCCAGAAAACCTCTTATGCTAGCGCAGAGCATTCCTGACACTCAAGAATTTAGCCAACAAGCCAGTGGACCAGCTAAGGGGAAGATATCTAGAAATTCGCCAGAGTTCGAAAAACTTGAGCCGTGTTATAATAACGGCATAATCTTTCGCGACGAAGAGGGAACTGGAGCAGATCGCTTGATGTCGAAGGTAGGAGTGCTTTCGTTTGTTTACATTTTATATCTTACCTTTCATCACTTTAAATGCACAGCATGTAACTTCTTGTGAGGTTTATGTACACTAGATAGGTCAGCGTTCGGGGCGCGATGTCCATTCATTCATAGATTCACAACAACCATCGTAAAAAAAAATTGCGCGAACTTCTCTCATGTTGTCGATTTTTTTCATTAGCGATGCAAAGAGAAATTGATAACGTTGGCGGGTTTAGTGAAAGGACAATGGCCTTCGGTAAAGCTCGTGGTGACCGAGGCTTGGGATGAACAAGACCAGCACTCGCCAAATTCGCTGCATTATGAAGGGAGAGCTGTTGACCTACGTTTGTCCGACCGGGAAAAAGACAAAATCGGTCTTTTGGGACGACTTGCTGTCGAGGCTGGATTTGACTGGGTTTTGTACGAAAGCAGATCACATATTCACGCTTCTGTTCGCGAAGGTAAATACTCTTAATTTAATTCACGAGAGTTTAAGTTAATGATTTCGGAATGCTAACTTTGCCACTAATTTCTGACTATGTAGCAATGGGGATACAGTATTTTGTGATAGAATTGTCTATTTGCCCGCGCACATTTTCAAATTTCAGCTTACCTCGCTAAATCCTTTTTCGAGGGTGTACGAGTGTTTTGGTTTGTAGGAGTAACAGCCTTTGTACCGCCCCCACGGCAACACGCAAATCCAATTTTAGAAATACAAAGGAAGCATGTTAAGTCATTCCGGCCTCAGCAACAAAGGTTATTTTCTTTGCCAATTCTTGCGAAATTCCGCCATTCTCCAAAACAAACATTCGTCCGTACGTTACATTACAAAAGATGAAGCAGTAAGTGATGGTTTGTTAATGTTTTTTCTGATGTGTTTTAGATGGGTTTTCCGACAAACCGTGGGATGGCTGTTTCAGCTCCGATTCAACACTCAAACTACAAAACGGTGTTAATTTACAGGTCAGAAATCTCAAAGTCGGTGATTTTGTGCAAGTTATGACACAGCAAGGGAAGATTGGCTTCAGCGAAGTGGTGATGTTTGCAGATTACAAACCTGACATACCACATGCTTTGCACGTTTTGATCGAGACTAAAAAGCCCGCCAAACACATCACTCTCACGCCTTCACATCTAATCTTCACGACAAGTAATGCCACAGGGACACAGCTTCACTCAAAGCATGCGGGCAGCGTGGTGCCGGGAGAATTCCTTTTGGTTTCCGCAGATGGCGAACTTGTTCCATCGCAGGTAAAAAGGGTTTCTCTTGTTAAACGAACTGGCTTGGTTGCCCCGGTTACCATGGAAGGAAATGTAATCGTGGATGGTGTTCTGTCGTCTTGTTACGCCATGATAAGTGATCATGAAATCGCTCACATGGCTTTCGGCCCTTTGAGACTTGTACACAATTATGCTCCGAGCTTGTGGAAAGCTGGTGGTTTCCATGTTCAACAAGGGTTGCATTGGTATCCCGAATTTCTTATGACAGTCAACAGAGCTTTTGGCGTGGTTAAGCTCTCGTGAATTTCATGTGCCGATGATAGAATTAATGGCACGAAAAATTATATTCTTTCTAATGAAAGATGTTCTTCTTTGACGCTTATTTTTTTGAAATAGCCGCTCTACTTAAAACATCAAGAAACTGCTTAATACCTTTGTAATTCCATGTCCATATGATTAAAAAGCCGTACGGAAAAATAGCATATCATTTCATGCATTGTTGTGTTGAGATGTAAAGCTATCGACAAGGTATTCTGCAGTTAATAAGCCTAAAAGAAATCTTTACTTTGATGAAGTCAACTTCGCGGTGTGAAAGATAATCTTACAGTCACTGGTTCACTTTGTTGTGTTTACCTCATGACTTTTGTTCGAGAAATGTGCATTATATTCTTGTTTCGAAGGACTGAAACAGCAGTTTTGCTATCACAGATTTATTGCTTGTGACATTTAAGCGAGGTTTTGCTCATGATAGCAGCATTTTTTGTTTCCAAAGACTTTTTTATACTTTAAGATATTGAGTGCTAATGAAATAGCTAAGTGTGTTAAGTAAACTAGGACACCTCGAACATAAATTAAGATAAATTAACGATTATTTATGCCTCTATTGTACAGTATTACGTAGTTTTGTATGGTATTGTATAAACGGCAGGTCACCGATGTACAGTCAGAAAACTTTTCGTTTAGAGTATGGACTGAAAACGAGATATTATGAAAAAATATTTGTACAAAGTATTGCCTATTATAGCAGAAATTATGATTTGTTTTACAATGAAACTAGCTCTGAAATATGGAGTGAAGACTCCATGTTCTTTAACTTAATACACATTTTGTAGAGTTGTGGTTATGACAGTTGGAGACCGTGAGAGTCAACTATAAAATCTGATGAAAAAAGTAGAAAAACAGCCGAAAACGAAGTAAAGTTAGAAATATGTGAACGGAAACTGAAAAAATTAACACTGTAGACGAGGTGCTGTGTTTTGTTTAGAGAGTTCTGGTAATTCTCGAAGTATTTAGATGTATTATTTTAAAGCCCTTTTTCTGGACAGTGGTGTATTCAGTAAAAACTGTCCCATGTAATACAGGGCCAACGTTGCAAGAGATTCGATTGAGTCAAAGATTTTCTAGTTTCCCAGAAGGCTCAAATTTAATATATTGTGTAACAGTCTTGTGTACAGAGGGAAGCCTTTCTCATTTTGTAGGTCAAATTCTTTTGATGCTCGGTTCACGAAAGTTTGTTCTCTGGCTCGCAAAGAATTACCTTTGTAAGATTTGTTTCGTGATACGAAGTATCTAGTGACTTTCAAACCAGGTAGTTACGCCTGGATTGTGAAAACAGGGTCTTACTCTGGCAAAAAAGTGCAAAAAGTCTATTCATGATTTAGTAGCAATATTAAAGGCAGTTGCAACATAAACAGTCTTTGTTCTTATGTAATATCTGTTTTGGGTTGTTTCTGGTTTTCGGCCGCTGTTTCAAGTCATCTGTTTAGAATCTTCACGTCAAATGGAGTTACTGGGTAGGAGAGAAAAATAAAAGTTCGGTTTGCTGCGGACCTTGATATGGCCAATGGCCTTGTGACACTTGCGTCCATGTCATTTGAATCATAGAATGGTTTTTCGGGAGTTTCACTGCAAACTGTAGTTTTTCTTGCGCCCAGGACGGAAAGGATGGTAAAATTAAATTAACGCATAAAAGAATTTAATCGCGTCCCAAGAAAGTCCGTCAGCACTTCGATGCAATTACACACGAGCCGTCAACATTGTGCAAGTGGGCGTGAATTGTTTGAACTATGCTCCCTCCACACTGTCTTCTGAGTCGGGATACGATCTGATGACTTGAGCACAGATTTTCGTCAGCAAAGTAGTGCCACCAAAAACAGTGAGATACTAGGTATTTCCTACTTCGCAAAACTAAAGTCTGTTTCGATGAAGCAGATCTAGCACTAATTGCCATCAGTCCTCAATAATTAATTAGCAACTGTGTTTTCAAAACAATATTACAACCAGCGATAATTTGATTATTAACTGCTCTCATAAACAAAAGTCGAGTTTATTTCAAGATATCTTCCTTAAACTGATAACACTAGAAATAAACAACGCACAAAATGCTAGCCTGAATTTGGCAGTAACGACAATCTTTGTGTTACAACGTTAAGTTCACTGTCCCACAGAAACGGCGTACTTTGGTTCCGAGAATGATATTCCTGTGGAAGATGTCTTCGAGAGGCGTTAAACGACACGGCATCTAAAGAATTTTTTTGACGTTGTATTTAAGGTGTTAAGTGGTTTTTAAAGTAAACAGATCTTGCGGGTACCTTAAGATCCGCCAATGATGACAAGTTGAGCAGTGTCTGGGAACCATCCGAGGCGCATGCTGCAAACACGAAAAGGTGTCAAATTATGCGGGGAGAGCTCCACGCACGGAAATGTAGTTAAAAACAACGCAGAAGGAAGGTGTTAATTGTGGTAAACTCACCATGACATTATTTCTAACTCATCTCCGATGCATTAAGATACTTAAGTTGTCTCTTCGGGAAAGTTTTATTTGCAAAACTCGAGTGCGTGTAAGAAACCATCCACCTAATGGCAATGACGGCGGGTTGCAGAGCAAATTTCACTTCTGAATGCAGACAGGCGACAATCGATTCCCACAATTAAATGATAAACTAGCAACTATCTGTAAGGGATACTTTTACTGATGGAAGCATTGTTCGTGTTCATTAATTTCCTGTGGACAGATCTGTTTCACGCACAAAAGGAAAAAAACATGTTCACTGCGACAAAGTGTCTTGTATTTAGGTGTGGGCGAGACTTATAGAGAGTCTGGCGTAGTATGAGACAAATGCTGATGACAAACAAAATCCACCACTACACCCATTCGCTCAGTTTGCGACTGAATCGAATCGGTCTGGGAAAATCACTTAATTAAAGTCACGGAAGATATTACTTGAGATTGCGGGATGTTGTTCTTTAAAATTGAACTCAAATGCTTTTTCCACGAAGAAGAATGGACCCACGAAGTGAAAAGTGCTTGAAAACTTTTCACCAAATAAAAATATCCGAGAACCGTTGACCCAGTAAAGAGTTGTTTAAAGAAAACATGAGATATGTCGAGGCAGCCTTATCTTGAGCCTTGACATACTTTCCTTGTAGCTGTTATGTAGGTTACGAAAAGCTGAATCGTTCGCACAGTCCGCGGTTTGTGTACGTTGCATTGTTGTCGAAACACTGAGTCCTCCCGTGTGTGATGTGATGTGATGTGATCCCACAGCTGATAAACGTCTGAAATTAAGACTTTTTCATTTACGTCAATAAGTCATCCTCTATACCTTCATCAGAAAAAGGAAGGATCTGAAGATTGAAACTCTTGTGAGGTGAAAAATTGACGGCGGCCGAAAAAGGGAAACAGAAAACGATTAACATAACCATGAGTTGCATCTGTATAACTTGGAGGCATCGGTCAAGAAAGCAACTCAAGTTATTACATTGATTTGAAGAACAACGTTGTAAATTTTGCAAAAATATTTAAAGTTTATTGCCAATTGCCACTCATGTTTCGTGGGAACTAAAATGTATTTTGATTTCCTGCGAACATGGCCCTTGAAAGAACTCAAGAAGCAAAGCCAAACGAGCGAAGAATTTAGCCAAGGGAAGCCGGGCCGGTTGCCGGTTTTTACTAGAAAGAAAACAGATTTGTTGCAAATGTGGAGTAAATCTTTGCGTCAGTTATAGAATCGAGATTAGCGCTAAGTTTTTTTTTTATCCCATCAGTCTGCAGCTGAGCCCTTGAACGGCTTTAGTTTATTTATTTTTTACATTACATCCCTTTGTCTTGAACACGTGGGCCAATTTCCAAAGAAATGCTGGATGTCTCGTTTCTTCAGTGCTACGGTCAGATAAAATCTTTTTATTGCCACAAAAACTGGTCGGATGTCTGTGGAACGCCTTCTCTTGAATGATAACACTTAAAGGCAAGATATCACTGCTTATAACTGATAACTGGTTTGCCAGACTCGCTGCCACTGTCGGTACTGCTTTGGTGTTCTTCAACACCCCGGCAAACATGGCGACCTCCGCTACCCAGCACTTGTCCACAAATGATTTTTCGACAGTGGCAGCGTGCATTTTAACAGGAAAGTATTTGTTAGGTTTTGAAGAATATTCTAAATCGGATCAAATTGTAGAAAGAAGCCGGTTAAAATGGTAGCAATTAGTTTACGTTTCTTTCTAGATAGCCCGTCTCCATGCTTTCTCGTTAACAAATGCATGCGAAGAATGTTTTCTCCTTTTCATTTGTGAATATTTCTAAGAAACACACCATGTCAAAGCACTTCAGTCAATCTCAGTCGTGTGTAAGTTTGTTTTTAATGGAAAGGAAGGATTGCTTTGTAGTCCACGGGCTAGGTTTCCAGTTGCTTTCTTTTGTCATTGTTGAAGAGGTGCAAGCTCTACAGGTCAATCACGCGCCGCGAATATTCGCTAATGTTAAGAAGATTAAAACCAGTTTGGCCATGAAAATGTTATTAAACAACAAACATCTTTTTTGCATATTGCTACTGTTGTCATCATTCTTTTCCGCGGAAAGGCCCGTTTAATAACTTTTAGTATAAAGAACAGCTACTAAGACTTCCTCAAGGGGCGATTTAGTGTTTTTGTCAGTTTGGACTTCCCGTTTCAACTGATAAGACTCAACTTCGGCCAAATGGTTTCAAATTGCTTCATAATGTAACATGCTTGACTAAAAGACATCAGGGTCAAAGTTTTTAAAACAATGGTTCGCCTAAAATCCAATTTTGTACTCAAACGATCTCAAAGGCGCCGCTTAAGAGTAATTTTGCGTGGGTGAAAAAGCGAAACGATTTCACTCAAACAAAGATTACAAGTGTAGTCCGATTATCACGTTCTTTCTGGTTTAAAAGCAGGAAATATTTTACTTCTTATTTAAAACACTTGCATGTCTTATCCAGTTATCAAGTGGGATTTGTTTAAAAGAGTTAAAATACGAAAGAACTTCGTTGGAAAATAATTGAAAATCTGATACACTTAATCGGTTTTCTAACAGGGCTTGATAATAAATGGTCTGGAAAAGTGAACCTGCCTTCACTTGAATACATCAAGTTTTAGTTAATGTAAAGGAGTTTTCTTCCTTATTTACTGGTTATTAAACAATCGTTGTCGTTTTTTAACTGTGCGTTTTTGGAAATTTTGATGCCAGTTGTTTCATTACTGTTCTAGGTTCAGCGCTGATGGGTTTCTCTTCTATCGCCGGCTCTGTTTAAACCGATTAACTAATGAAACAAGTATAAATTATTACACTTGACTTAAAAATTCTGAATAGAAGTATATTTAAGACAGTTGAATTATAGCCAAATCGCCATGTTCAGTTGGAAAGCATATTTTACACTGACTTAAAATCCTCTTGCTACTTGTATGAGCAATAGCTGCTGCAACGTTGATTAAAAATGACCCGCGGTCTTCAGAAGCGTTTGTTCCCACGAAAAGGGCGTTTTAACACAGAAAAACAACGAGATTTGAATATGCCCTCTACAGGTCACAGACTGTCTCGAGTTTGGGTGAAAAACTAAAGACAAGTATAACACATTTATCATATTTTGTCATTTGACTTCTACAAAACTTTAAATTCCTGTCGAAACTGAAGCCATACTGATTCCATTAGACTGAGTCCGATGCATTATACCAAAGGAGGCAAAATTGATGTCATTATTCCCTTCACGACTGGGGTTTTCATGGAAATATTTAACCCTCAAAAGCTCAGTATTCACTATTTTTTCCTGTCCTCGTAGGTTGTTTTGAATGTGAGAAGAAAGTTGTTTACAATGGCGGAAGATCTTTGCTGGATTTGTGTGGGTACAGAGCATAAACCAAGCATAATATTCCCACGGTATGTCAGAGCCACACTGTAGAAAGGCTTGTATGTTAAATATCTAGTTTTCTGCCTGGATGGAAACAAAGGTTTTTTGTGTACGTATGTTTTGTTAGATTTTAATTGTGTAATGAAGTTTAATACACTGAGTAGTAACTGAAAATCATCGAACTCTGGACTTTCATTTGAACTTCATCACCCACTGCCCACAGTCAGTGTTGATGGGGAGACTTTTGCAGCTGATTAAAGATTAAGAGACAGATGGTAGTATTGTTGTACAGTTGCTAACAAGGAACTTTAAGCCGGTGTAAACCTAAATCATCTGTTTCGTTAGTTTATTATAAAAAGTTCAGACATCTTTAGTAAAGACGCCTGAGCAATTTAGATATAATTAAGAATAACTTGGAAGGGGAAGGGGGAACTCACAGAGACGTGACTGTTGATTTCAGAAATTTTACAAGCAGGAAGAGGCATGAGCGATGAGCTTTGCTTTAAATTGCTTCAAAGAGCAACAAATATGAAAAATCCTTCGCCACTGCAACTTACTGAGAACGCCGTTTTGTAACTTCAATTTCAACCGTTCACTGACACAACTTAAAGAACTTCTGTAAATCTTCTATGACTTGTTTATAGGTTAGCTTCAAACGCCTTCAAACAACGAAATTTCGCGGGGCTGTAACGCGTGGCAAAGAAGCTTTAACCGCTCAAAATATAACATAAGACTGATTTGAAGCAAAACACAAGTGAAAAGGTCTTTCGATGCATGCTTATAATACCACTTAAGTTCCTTCTAACAGCCTGGTTGATAATTCATTTATTCCAAGGTACATTAGACCTGTATCATAACTACAACTTTTGTTTGCTTGACATGATAACCGGCCAGCCAGCTTTAGGAGCGTGACTAATTGCCACGTGGTACATTTCCTGAACAAACCACGAGCTTTTATCCCCCATCACAGTCGCGTGGCGGAATTCAATGAGCGTTTTAAAATGTGTGGGAGGTTTCCTTCCTGCTGCCGTCATACGCTAACAGACTCCTGTCGAGAAAGCAGATCTTTTTTTAAAATCGTACAACAAGCAACTTCCTTCTGGCGTGTGATTTACTTTGTCAGTGGGAGCGTTCTTTTTTCAGCGAGCAAAAGCTTGCAAGCTGTATTTGGTGGAAGTCTTTCTTTGGAATAATAGAGAATTTGAACCGTACTTAATCACCCTTAGGTCGAAAACAAAGAACAGAAGTCTGCATGGGATACGTCATTTATAAACTGTTTTCTGTCTTGATATGCTCCGAAAAACGGAGAACTGACTCTTTTTTTCTAGTTCATCCTGTCTCTCTGTTCATCCTGTTTAGGAAATAAAGAAGACCGGAAATTCGGCAACCTCTTTCCCGGGGCTCTTCCTAAAGAGATCGATCCTGAGGAAAAAGCCTTGGGAACGAGGTTGCTCCAATGGCCACTGAAAAGAATTTTGTGTCTTACCTTTCTTGGCGAAGCTAACAGCAAAAGGTCTAACTTAGGAAAATATCGACTACCTGGTAAAGAAGAGTAATATATGATTATAAACAATTTATTCTCGTGTCTAGTTTTATTGATTTTAAACTTGTGTCACCTTTTGGTTCTCTTTGAATCAGTTCAGGTCATTAGACATTGGAAAACCTCACTGTTAAAGATTTTTGATATGTTCCACCAACCCAGAATGAAAAAGAAATGTTATAGGCTTACATTTATCTTTTTTCTTTGGCTTGGTTAATAAGTCTGTGGCTGAAACCTCAGTGCGTGACCATTGAAATCAAAGCCATTCTGAACAGTACTTGAATAAGACGTTGTTCAGTACTTGGTGCCATTTAAGGAAGTTTGTTCTTTAGATATCGAAATGCTAATTTCAAATGACAGCTTTTGCTTGGCATTCCTCTCTTTTGATATTACTCGTTTTTTTCTTAGTGGAATTTTTGGAGCTTTATACAAATCACGGAAACCAGTACTTATTCAAAAACGTACCCCAGCATTCAAATGTTTGTATTAAAAACCATGGATGAATTTAAGGGAAAGGTCTTACTTGGACAAGCTGCTCTAACAAACACTCGAAACGGCATCAGCCTCTGAGCAGCATCAATAGCCCACACCGAAGTATTATTTGCCATGTCATCATAGTAATTTTACTTGCTGTAGTCGTCTTCCATTAGATGTCGTTTATACCGTATAAATGCTCGCTAACGCCACCACCTCCGAAAATAACGGCTCTCCGAAGTAATGTTAAAGGGGCAGTGTCACGAGGATTTTGCAGTTTTAGGTCAATTATATTCTGTGCTAAAATCATTACTTTGAGGTTTTCCTCATAAACAAAATGCTTCTGTAAAGCCATGACGAAGATATCAAATGAACTTTATCAGAGGGGGCTAACCATAACAAATTTCTTGAGGATTTTTTGAAGACGTAGCTTCAAATCTTGAAAAAAGTGGCGAATTTTTCCAAGCTTCAATCCATTTCCATCCTTACCATCCGTAGCGACAGGCGACAGGAAACATTTTCAGTACCTTCAAATAGTCTTTAATAACAAAACTATACCATTATTTTGGAATTCAATTGATGCAAAGACACCTTCCACCTTTTTATAAAGTTACCAAATAGGGTGACACTGCCCCTTTAATTTTCTAATTCTCGAAAGTAGCGGTTCACCCGAAAGTAGCGGCTCGTAACTCTAAAGAAGTCACTTAAAGCGAAAGGCTTTGTTCTCAAGTGCGGGTCATGTGGATGGCGTAAGTACTTCATGTATCCCTTCCAGTTACTATAGTGTATATAATACACTATCTTAACCTGGTTATGTTTATTTGAATATTAATTTGTCAGTGTTTGT
>CM042752.1:19589649-19597149 GCA_022496165.2 Catalaphyllia jardinei
CTAGTGCAGAAAACAATGTCGAAAGCAAACTCGCTGATCATGATAAAACAGATTAAAAATTCAATTGTAGTTCTGATTTGCGCAGTTGTGATTAGTTTAGTTTTGGTTTCACAACATTCATCGTTTAAAAAGTCCTTGAAATCAGCTGTCAGGACTTTCCAACAACAGGAAATTATCAAATACATAACGTATAGTTTTTATATTTACATAACCTTTCTAAACCAGGAGCCCATCACCTAATAACAACTTTCGTGTGATTTCTTTCTATTTATCTTTTGCAAATTGTCTAAGAGTTAATTCTCTGTCTAGCCCGGAAGGGCCGTGTAAATCACTGGCAAGTTTATTTTCTCCTCGCGTTTAATTCATTTAGACCGTGCTAAATCTTTAACATCCTTATCTGTTTTAGCTTTTGGCTCGTCTGTTCAAGGTGTTTTTCTTCCTTAGTTATTAATTAGTATTAATTTATTTTTATTTTTTTAATCCTTTTATGTCTCCTTTTTCCGTTTTCGGTTGTTGTTGTTCTACCATAGTCAACTACTTGAAATTCTTCTTTCATTTTCAGTCGCAAATCCGCTTAAATCCTGGTCAGTCCTATCCATCCTTATTCCTCGTTAGCTTGTTATTGTCTGTTTGGTGTTTTTATTTCTTTCTAAACCATTTTTGAAGGCTTATTTGATGTAAGTATTGTTTATTTATTGTATATTCTACTATTTTCCATTGCGCTGTCAGGGATTTGAAGAAGCTGTGAAAGAAGCTGCTACAAAAGGATTTGACGGTGTTTCGTGCGAACTTTATAAACAGATCATGATTAAAACAGCATGGTTAGCAGAAAAAGATTTACCAGGTGAGACAGGAAGATTTTCTTGGAGAAGTTTAAAAACGCAACAAACATGGATTATTTTGAAGAAATTCATTCAGGGAAATCAAATCACGTGATTATCGTAACGTCATCGTTTTTCGAAAAGCCTCGTTTTCATCCACCCTGAAGCAAAAGCTGGCGTTTTCAAATTCCTCCGTTTTGAAGAGCGTTTCCAAAAAGCTCCGTTTTGGCGACTGGTTAGCCGAACCGTATAAATTAAGCTGAGTTTTCAAATTTCTCCGGCTCAGTGTGCTTGAGCTGTTTTTTTTATACGTTGTTTTGACAAAGCGATTTTCCACCGAAGAAATCTTAAACGTTTAATTTTGTCTGCACTCGGTGAAAACGAATACTCTTAAAATAGTTTGCGGTTTTCAGCAGACGAACCTCAGCTTAGTATGAAACGTGATTTATCCACAGCTACACACATATTCAGACAGGTTATAATTGGTTCTTACCGGAGTCTGGAGAAATCTTTGCAACTGTGCTTACATTGCTTCAAAGCTGCCATAGGGCATATGATTTAATTTACACAGATACTTTAAAGATTAACGCGCTCAGCGAGTGAATTAGCGGGATTCACCTGCTCGAGTTCACTAACAATAAACGAGAAATTTCAATACCGCACGAGGCTTTGCCGAGTGTTGTATAGAAAATTTTGATTTCCTTGTTAGTGAACGAGTACAGGAAAATAAGCATGAGAATGAGAATGAAAAGCCAAAAAAAAAATCGTCAAGCTTTGAGCCAGCCAAAGCCATGGTGTAATGACGTCAAGGAGGTTGTTTCGTCACAACCCAGTATCACGTGGTGCAAATCAAAAAATCGGAATTTGTACAGTGTATGAAAGTTGAATAATAATATAAATAAAGTAAAGAAAGGAAAAATGAATAAGAGTAATATGTGGCCATGAGAAGTAAGGTCTACAGTATCCAAAGTAGCAGAAGCTTTCTAGTTGGACACCGTCATGGTCATGTAATTATCTGCCTATACTATACCACAGCGAGAAAGGTATGCTAAACTGCGCTTTGTTTATTGCCTTGTACTAGAACCAGAGGAAGATGATGAAGACCCTGATGATATTTATGGGTCAATATCAGTTGGAGGAGCTGTTCCCAGTGCGCCTTCGTGGACTGATTTGCCTCCGCCATCTCTCCTAGGAAAGGACAGCGAAACTGTGACAACGTCCCCCAGGGGCTCCCCCAGGAAAACACCTGTCACATCACCTGCAAAGTCGCCGTCGGCTAATTCATCATCAAAGGTTAGCAAGAAGAAATAAAGGGTACAGGGGAATATCTCGACGCTTGGTAATGAGGATGGAGGGGGAATAAGGGGGCGTTGGAATGAGGGGGAAGGCCTAGGGCTGTTGTGAAAAATCTCTCCACCTGAGCCCTTTCCAGGGTCTCCAACAGCTGCATAGGAGTAGACGATGTGTAATAATAATAATAATAATAGTAATGATAATGATAATGATGATGATGATGATGATGTTGATAATAATAATAATAATAATAATAATAATAATGATAATGATAATGATGATGATGATGATGATGATGATGTTGATAATAATAATAATAATAATAATAATGATGATAATAATAATGATAATAATAGTAATATGTCACCAAGACTTCGTAGCAGCACGAAGTAAGATATCGCTTTGATGATCCATACGATGTTTTTGAAATTCATCTTTAATCAAGACATGTTTCGGACGAAACATCATCCATCGTCAGTTGTACAATGAGAAATAAACTGAAGTTGAGCAAAAAATAGTGTAACAAAGTGAGATATAACATGAATAATTAAGTATGAAGGCGAGAACAGAATAACAACACACAACCACAAAACAAAAACAAAAAAAAACACCAAACTATTTAAACTAAGAAAAGAAACTAATTAGTATAAAAGGGATAAATTAAGATGTTTGACTTGGGAATTTAAAGATGGCTGCTTCCAAAGGATATGCATAGCTTCTTTAATTTTCAACTGGAAACGTGTGGAAGCAGAGTAGAGGATTTTAAAACAGTCTTCCGATTCCTCTCAGAGTGTTGCTAGGAAGGACAACTGTTTGTATTTTAAATTACACAACGCAGAATTAAGAAATTAGTCAACTCATTTTGCAGCGACCTGGAAATTAAGTTGGTGTTCACCCCGTTTAAAATCAGGGGTTTGTTTGGGGCGAAGGATCATATCCCTGCGGGTTTACGATCGCGAGTCATTTATAAGTTTTCTTGTGCAGGCTGTAATGCCTGTTAATTGGTGAAACCAATAGACACTTCGCCACTTGCATCCGTGAACATCTCGCCTCTGACAAACATTCCCACATCTTTAAGTACTTGAGAAGTTCTGAAAATTGTCGCTCCCTTTGTTTAAAATCCTCGACTCTGCTTCCACACGTTTCCAGTTGAAAATTAAAGAAGCCATGACATCTTTAATTACCCAAGTCAAACATCTTAATTTATCCTTTCATATTAATTAGTTTCTTTTCTTAGTTTAAATAGTTTGGTTGTTTTTTTTGTTTTGTTTTGTGGTTGTGTTTGTTATTGTGTTCTCGCCTTCATCCTTAATTATTCATGTTATATCTCACTTTGTTTCACTATTTATTGCTCAACTTCAGTTTATTTCTCATTGTACAACTGACGTTCATCCGAAACATGTCTTGATTAAAGATGAATTTCAAAAACATCGTATGGATCATCAAAGCAATAATAGTAATAATACTTTTCGCTCTAACAATGGCTTCCTGATGTTGCTGCAGAACAAGAGCTACGTGGCTGTTAAGCAAATAACATCTGCCAATCAGCTGCCAATCACAGCTAACACAAATAAGTTGACTAGCCAATCAGAACTCGAAACCATAGCATGCTAAGCGCGGGAAAGCGCGTGTGAGCCGCGTCCTGATTGGTGTGGGTTTTGTTTGAGTGATCTAAAAAATGATATGATCATTTGGTTTTATCAACTGAGTTGATAATGCGAATTAGCCACCGTAAAGAGATTCAGAAGCTGAGGTTTCGAGCGCTAGCCCTTCGTCGGAGCGGATCCGACGAAGGGCTAGCGCTCGAAACGTCAGCTTCTGAATCTCTTTACGGTGGCTAATTCACATTATCAACTCAGTTGATAAAACCAAATTATCTTGTAATACTCCCACCGACGCAGCACCACAGTTTTTTTAGAAACTTACCCCCTTTACTCGTTTGTTAAAAAATGATATGTCTGTTCTGATTGGTCAGAAAGCGATGCAGTAGTTTTACACCACTTATCACAGGCGTCCCAAACTCACGATTCGAGAAATCGATCAAATATTAAAGATTTATGTACGCGTATCGAGTGAGACGTGACTGACTTAAGTGCGCGGTGTTGTGTTACGCATTGGGTCGTTGAGAATTTGAGCGCTCTACAAAATAACGAAGGATAAAATCGGGCAATGAAATTAAATGTTCCTTTTTTGAATGAAATTAAGTAAATTAACTCACCTTGTCTGATTTCTGTTGCCTATTTGACCTATTTCGTCGTTTTTTGGGGGGTTTTCAGGTGTTTGTCGTAGCTTTCTATAGACGAAGTCAAGGCTGGACACTGCTGTTTCGAAAGACCTGGACCGCGAGGCCGTTTTCTCGCCGAAATTCAAATCCGCTGCTCGATTTTTCCCTCCAACTCAAAGAAGGATAGTCCCCTGGTCCCCTTTTCCGGTCGGTTTGGAAATATTTTCAAACTTTCCGCTCCAATTTGAACGATTTTTACGTCACTGCTGGAGCTTTCAACTTTCCGACTAGCCTGTTCCAGACTCTCGGTCAGTGAGGACGCTGGCGACGGGCGACATGCTTTCCGATCGTCCCCACTGACCGAGAGTCTGGAACTTTCCGACGCACTTTGTGACCATCCAACATACTATGGCACAGTTTGAAATCAACATTAGCGACCGCTCCTGCGTGGCAAATGCGACTTACCAGACGGGTGCACAGTCTGAGGAGAGGGTTCTATTTTAACGGAAATTTTTGACTGTGCACCCGTCTGGTAAGTCGCATTTATCACGAAGGAGCGGTCGCTAATGTTGTTTCAAGCTGTGCCGTAGTATGTTTTTTTTCTTTATTTATTTAGACACGGTAAAATCTTCAGTTAAAAAATAAATTAAAACAACACTGTTTTACAAGACTGCCGTGTGGAAGCCCGACTGACAATTGCTGTAGAATTTGTCAAGTTCCCTTTTGAAATACCTAAGAGAACTTGATCTGATTTTCTTAAGTTTACAGGTAGGCTATTCCATAGTAGCGCCCCGCTGTAGCCCAAGGCACGCTTGCAATAGTTCGTGCGTGGCTTAGGCAGGTTTAGCTTTATCTCAGAATCTCATAAGTTGTACGGTGTACTACGAATGCTAAATAAATGCTGCAGGTACGCTGGGGAAATCCCTTTTATTATTTTAAACATCAACGTCGCCTTAAGCTTTTTCCTTCGTGTGGAGAGATTGTCCCAGTTGAGCCTATTTAGGAGGATACTGGCACTAGTGTCGTAACTCGGCCTGGTAATGACCCTAGCAGCCCTATTTTGGAGTTTCTGGAGTTTGTCGCTCAAGGTAACACTAAGTTCATCCCAAACAGGGCTGCAATAGTCAAAATGGGGCAAAATCAACGCTTGGTAAATTTGAAGAGCAGTACTTTCGGAGATGAATGGTCTTATTCGTTTAAGGGCGCCTATGGCTGAAGATATCTTCTTACTAATTTCTTCTATATGTTTTGTCCATGAAAGGTGTTCGTCAATAAACAGGCCCAGCGATTTAGCTTGTTCGACTTTTTTGATCGATTTCCCATCGATCTCAATATCGATCTGATTATTCGATAGAGCATGTATTCGTTGATTTGACCCAATTACCATGAATTCAGTTTTAGCGATATGAATTCCGTTTTAGCCTATTGGTTATAAGCCAGCGCTGAAGATTTCTTAGTTGTAAGTTTACAGCCTTCTCAAGATCAATCATTGTACTGGCAGTGAAGGTTATATTAGTATCGTCGGCTAAATTCTAGGAGAGGCTGAAGTGAGGCAATTGGGAAGATCATTAATATAGATTAAGAATAGGAGTGGACCAAGATTGCCACCTTGTGGGACGCCACAAGAAACTGGGGCAGTATTTGATAAATGGCTATTTGTGCTGCATTTTTGGTTTCGGTCACAAAGATATGATTCAAACCATTTGCGAGACTACTCGAGTCAACGCCATACTTCCGAAGCTTTCGTTTAAGGATAGTATGGTCGATAGTGTCGAAAGCTTTTTTCAGATCGATGAAAATCGCACCATTTACAAGGCCATTGTCAATGTTGACCGACCAACTATTAGTAGCTTCAACCAATGCAGTGAGTGTACTGTGCAATGATCGGAATAATAATTAATAATAATGACAGTGAGTTAGTAAGTTATCATTAAGATAATCGCAAAGTTAGTTTAGTTTAGTTAGTTAGTTTATTATTTTTTGCACTATTTACAAATAATATTTCTACATGTAAGTACATTACAATAAAGAAACAAAAAAACTGAATTACACAGGTAGAGAAAAGGAAAAATGTGCGCAGTGACCAAAGCTGGTCGTATATAATTTTTTCGAAAATTTTGGCAACGGTCGGAATAATGGATATTGGTCGATAGTTGTTCGGGTCGTCCCTTTTGCCCTTTTTGAAAATAGTTACTCTAGCGAGTTTCCAGTCAGTTAGAAAAATACCAGTGTAATGGACTTTATAAATATTTGAGTGAGCGATGGTGCGATTATGTTGCCAGCCATTTTAAGAAGTCTAGATGGAATGTTATCTAAGCCCGCAGCTTTCCTTTCATTTAGTTTGGCGAACAGTTTGTGGACTACGCTCACCGGTGGATCTTTCAGAGAAAAGGTTGTTTTAGTTGCTTCAAAGTAGGACTCTGGCTCAACATTAGATGACGGTATTTCTGAGGCTAGTTTCTCACCAACGCTTGAGAAATGCAGATTTAGTTCTTCGGCTATCTCAGAAGATTCAGTTATAGTTTGCTCCCTAACCTTAATTTCCGCAATATTCCTTACTTTATTTGGATGTCGCGAAGACAAATCATTAATTAACTGCCAGGGTTTTTTTAGGACTTGATTTGCTGGACTCCAAATTGTCAGTAAAACATTTACGCTTAGCTTAATTTCGTTGTTTGTGTGGTTCCGGGCACGTTTATATTGATCCTAAGCCAAAGGGGGGCCGCCCAAAACTGCTTTCTTTTTTGAGAAATCTCTTCTATGCATTTCATGGCGGCAAGATTTGCGTTTACTTTCTCTACTTGGGTTGCTAGTGGGTCATCATCGGAGGGGGCTGTCAAGCTTGATAAGACTACTTCAGTCCCTGGTGCTGCACTTTTGGCTCTGCTTATGAGGTCCATAATTTCCTCAGAACAGGCAGTTGGACTCTCACTATCCCGAAGGCTGTTTGTGCCGACATGAATGATAAGCTGATCAGGTTTTTTCCTTATAATGGGCTTGGTATGATCACGCATATCTTTAGTGGTGCAGCCAGGAAAGGTGGAAACTCAGACTTTGTTGTTATCTTTGGACATTTTATGAGCCTTTAAGTGTTTTAGTACTGAGTCCCTAGCAATTGTGGTTAAACAAGCGGGATTGTCGTCACGATCGCCATCTTCGGCG
>CM042752.1:19602149-19636453 GCA_022496165.2 Catalaphyllia jardinei
ATTTTATATAACGAAAAATACTTTTACCTTGAGTTCAATTGGTTTTCATCGTCAATGTTTTTGTTTAATGTGGTGTTTCTAATTTTTATCAAAGTATTTTCAATATTGTATTGGTAAGAACACGCTGGTGTGTCTCGTGAAATATCAACAACCGAAGTATCGACAAATTTTAACTTGTAATCAGTTTTAAAAACACGTGATTGTTACTCCGGTTCCACGGAAAGAAAACAGCAACCACATTGATAATAATATTCATGACCCGTTCTTGAAGTTGCTGGAAATCATACCTTTAGATCGCAATCGACGATCTCGCAAACAGTATCAGATGACGTCCAGTGACAGTGCGCTAGCGTTGCGCACTAAAAAGAACTTTTTATATTACATACATAATTTTTATAGCGGCTAGCCGGTTCGTATTTAAACAAACTTGTTCTTGCAGCCGGCTTTACCATTAAAACTTGACAGAGATCGAGTTGACCAATTGTTCTCACCTATTTTTTCATTAAAACTGTTAGTTCTGTTTTTATTTTTCATTCTATCAAGCTGAGGACTATTATGCAAATGTTTACGTTTGAATTTTCATTGCATTATGTAACCGTGATATAAAGAACGCGTTCGGTCGAGTAGTTGAATTCTCTCTCTTGAAGTTCGAACATAGCCAATTTTCCTTATCCAAGGTTATTTTTATTACTTTTGTTTTATTTTTCATCAAAATATCGGCAACATCGTCCGAAGCTGGCTCGTCAGTCGTCACCCAGATCATCACTTTCTCAAAGAAGGGACTCGAGATCTCCGCTAATGCACTGCTATTCGACTTCTTGCTTTTCATAGCAGGGTAGGTCAAAGCAGAAGTAACTAAAACTTTGTGCTCGAGTTGTACAAAATTCTGGTGGAGAGGTAATCAACAGACTAGCGGCCTTGCAGCTGGCATGTGGGATGCTTTTCAAGCACGCCCAATTTCTGCCCTATTTTACGTGTTACAGAAATAACCCTTTAGGGTAAACAAGCAACTGGCAACTGGCAGTTTTGCAGCATAACCCACCGAAAATGTAAAATATATCCAATACATAGACAAATCGCGGTATTGAAACTTTTTCCATTAAATGTGGGATAATGCAAAGTGTAACCTAAAACAGCAAACAAGAAACATCAGATCAGCCAATTGAATGCGAAAAACGCCTTCAGGCAACGAATTTCACCTGTAAGGTAAAACTACTGGCTATGTGCGTGTATGAAAGTTATGCCAATGGGCACGCGGAAAATAAACATACACGGAAATTACCAGGAACACTGTAAAAAAAATAGAATAGCGGATCTTGCCATTGTGGAGGATCTAATCAGTTATAATTGATAATGGACCAAGAAAGTACAAGGGGTGCAAGTGAAGTATGATCCTTGCAGTAAATTTTCCAATTTAAGCAACTGGAAAGAAGAAGCCTGAAAAAAAAAATCAGGGCTTCAACGGGATTCGAACCCATGACCTCCGCGATACCGGTGCGATGCTCTACCAACTGAGCTATGAAGCCACACATTGGGAGCTAGGTCAATTTATTGAGTTCATATTTTCCCGTGCAGTGAAGTTATGTGATGTATATATGAAATAATTCATATTTGAACTGCGGTTATAGATGCAAGTGAAGTATGATCCTCGCAGTAAATTCATCATATATACATCACATAACTTCACTGCACGGGAGATATGAACTCCATGTAGTCGGCCTTACGTATGTTAGAGTTCAGTTCCAAGGGTCAGTGAGATGGCAATGGTCACTTGATACCTAGGAGACTGTTACGTTTCTCCCATTTTAGGTAAAGAGCAATTTCATACTAGACTATTCACAGCATCGCTATTCACGCACGAAAAAGCTTGCGAAGTTAGCGCGATTCACGCTAGGTTGAGGGTGGGGTTTGGTAGCGTCTCCACCCCTTACCCAGTCAAGTTTTCCGTTTTTTTCTCTCCCGATTCTATCCGCACGTTTAAACGATCGAGTAACAATACGCCGAGGGAATAGAGGGCTGTGATCGATGAACAGTCCATTTCATACCGATCGAGTGTTTTATTGCTTCAGAAATCGGCTCCTGGTCATTGTTGGTTTCAGAGGAACAAAATACAGTGGCCACCTACAAATCCAAATCTTTAAAGCGCGAATAAATGTTTGCGAGATTCAGACAAGTTCCAGGTGTTTATGCTATTTTTTGCCCAGCTGAGAATAGGGTTGAGGCCCCAGGCTCTATGCACACTACGCCGAAGGATTTTAGAAACGCAACTGATCATCGGTCATTTTGGAATTGTGTTTGAGGAAAATCATCTGATTTTCGTGGCGCCGTCGTTTTCGAAAAGTTTCATTTTTCAAAATGCTTTCCGTCTACACGAGAACGAAATGTCTGCATTTTCAAAATTCTCCGGCGCATGCGCATGCGCAGTGCGTAAGGGGCTCAGTCAAGTTACTGCGCATGTGCTGTGGGTAGGGCGTATGAAGGACTGCGTGGCGCATGGATCGCGCGCACCATTCATCTCGCATTGATGGTATACGAAAGAAATCAGCCGAATCATGATTAAACGACCCGTTACGATCAATGCTCAATTTAGGCTGTTCGTGGCCTGTTCACGAAGCAACAACTTTGAAATTACTTTAAGTATTTATTGTAGCCTTTTGCCAACTGATATGATTGTTAGGCCTGGAATGTGAAATATAACCTTCACTGCATTTATTTTGGGACAAACGCGTTCTAATTAAATTCGGCCAGAGGGATTTGCCACCAAGCTCTCCCACGTCCGACTTTTTGTTAGATTTATCGTTGCAGTTTTGTTAAGAAAAAACACTGAATGTTCAGTTTAGGACTGAAAATCCGAAAAAATAATTCAAGAGAGATCAGAAGACTTAAATCTTCACTTGCTTTCTCTCATCATTTTGATCATGCTGTTTAATCTGAATGGTTAGTCTTTCTTATTTCACGCTGAATTTCTCGACCACACTTATTTGACCCGAGGGATGAAAAAACCCCATGAAAAGCTTCTACTGATATGTGATCGTCGTTTGGACGGGAAGTGATTTGTTTCAGTGTGACATTTTTAGAAACCTTTAATTAATGATAGGGGACATAACCCTGTCAAACGCAGCATGGTCGCTCGCCGTGGTGCATGCGCAATAAAGTCTAAAAAGCCACTGCACTTAAAAAAGTCAAAACCGTCCCATTTTTTCAAGGAGATTTTGATCCACGACAACAGCCATTTTAGGGTTTAAGAACTCCTCTTGTTTTAAGATTTCCACTTGAGCCATTGAATTAAGATTCTCGAACCTTGGAGATCACTTTTCGCGGTGAAGCAAAATCGACAAAAATGTTCCTGGATTGCGCGGTGTTCTCTGATGTTCCTGCTTCACGCTGAAAATAGAACCGAGATAATTTTTCACTGTGTTTTTTTTAAGCAGGCAAGAGTGGCTATCTTTCATGGTTGGTGTATGAAGATTAAAATCACTGAAGTCACCTTACACCTACTAAAAAAATTTTTCTTATTACACAACCATCGAGCAATTGGGCAAACCTATGATAAATGAAAAAAATCGCTCACGGAAAAAACGTTTTAGTAAAGTGTAACTAAATATAGGGCGAAAATTTTACAAGGAATTTCATTTTTAAACATAGTTTCTTCAACTGCTCTTAGGAAAATACCAACAAAATCTTGAAAACACTTAGGGAGCACTTGAAGAAGATTGAAAGAACTTGAGAAATCTCAGGAAATCTCGAGTTCCCGCCTAAAACTCACTCGCAATGTTTAATCACGTTATCTCATGTTTGTTAAACGCTAACGAACTCAAACCAAATGTTTGCTGTTTATACTGAGAGAATAGTCAACGAGAAGTCATATTGACTATCATTTATAGAAAACGATGGTGAGCAGTAGAAATGTAAAAAATGTAAACGTTTAATTGAATTATTCTCACATTTTGATTGGCTCTCTACTGGAGACGGATGCATCGATGACGTCATTAACAAGGTTTTGGTCAGGATGTAGGTTTCAAAATTCCATGTTGTCGTGCATCTGTTCAGTTATAGATCTGTTAAGACGTCAAAATGTGGCAGACTCGGCTATCGCCTCGTGTGCCACTTTTTTGTTCAGTACCAAATTGGACGTTATCTGCGATCTGTTACTAAACAGATGCACAGCAATATGGAATCTATTTGTGAAATAGAAAACGACGAGTGAACCGCAATCAGATTCGTGGATTTCCAATCTAAAACTGCTGAGTGGCTAATAAATCTTTTTTATAAAGTTAGTCAAGGCAAGGAACCATAAGACCTTAGCAACTAGCCGGCCAGAGCTTTTAAATTGTACATCAAGTTCAGTTTTTCTGATTGCTAGGAAGTCAGTTCGGAGTTGTTGAAATTACGAAAAGGGCTGAATCGCCTCCCTTGATAATTCTTCGCAGTTCTGCTTAAATGCCGGATTTCAGATCGATCAATTAGGGAACAGTGAAGCAATCTTTTACCCATTCTCCTCTCCTCCTCTTCTGAAAGAAAAGAAACAGCTTGCACTCAGCTATGACAACTGAACTGCTCGATCTTCATGTAATGTTCCCAGGGCTTGGAAAAAGTCTCCCTCGTTGTTTGTTGGTCGATGTCTTTTTTTTCATTGTAAAATTACATCTTGCTTTCCAACTCAGGGGAGGGACAAAAGGGGACTTAAGATCAAAACCAAGTAACAGGGCTGGTAAAAAGAAGGTCTCGGATCAACATTTAAGAAAATCTCTGCAAGCAGTAAGGAGACTTCCTACTTGGATCGTGAACTTGAAGCGGCGAAATTAAAGAATCAAATGATCAAAGCATTGCTATTTAAATTGTAAGAAACTGAAAATTTTGTAGCGGCTGACGTTTTAGCCTGAGAAAACAGCCGTCCTTCTTCTCCGCTCCCCTCCCGAAACGCCACTCGGGCCGGGAGCGAAGAAGGACGGCTGTTTTCGCAGGCTACTGACGTTTCGAGCGACAGTTGAAGATCTCGAGCAATTCGTACTAGCCGGGAACTGTGGGTAAGCTGCAGGTGGAAGTACCCCAGGGAAACCAACGTCGATTAAAACTGAACTTATATTTTACCTACGAATCTCGCGATACTCTAAAATTGTTTAGCTTGTTTCTCACTGTCAAAATTGTCCCGATATTGAATATGGAACGCAGCGTCAAATTCGGAATATAAATTCTAAAAAGTAGCCGTCGTCGTTCGCGTCCTCCAGACAACGCAGAATTTGGTAATCTTACGTTGCCTCATTGCAGAGGACGGCAAAGAAATGTACCAAGAATTAAAACGCGCGTGCACAGCTATTGTTCTGCCCATTAACCCTTTTGTTTAGCGACGTTGCCGTTGCCGTCGTGGTTTTCTTAAACTCTCTATTGGTGGAAGTACGACGACGGTAACACGTGACTTGACTTGATAATTACAAAGGAATCTTTGATCACATGAGGTTTAGTGCCATTTGAATAATTTTTGATTTACAATTTTTGCGGTTTCTGCTACGGTTTTAAGTGAATTCTTTTATTAGTGTTTTCAAGAGCATGGGAGACGGTCCAAAACAATCCTATCGGAAATATTAAACCCTAACTAAGGATTTTGAACACTGTTGTCGTTAATTGAGAAAATTCGAGTGTAACACGCCAAGTGAAACAGCAAGCCTCCGGAAAGACCCCTGACTCGCGTCTCCCTTGCCACAGCAGGACCAAACACTCAAGCACGGCGCCAATTGTTTGTCATCTGAATATCTATTCGTGTACTCCTTTCTTTTTTTCCCTTGTTCAGTAAAATGGAACCTTTTTAGCAGGCATATTTGCACACTTTTTCATATAGAGATAATAACCATTTATGTGGACTCACCAGTCAGTCTGACGCCTTTCTCAAGAGCAGCACGTTTGGTCTAATACGATTTAATAGGCACGCCCTTTGCCTAATTGCATTTAATGGGCCAAAAGTTAAACAAAGCAACGACACGGATGAAAGAAATTTCCCTTGCACTATAGTATCGGCCAAATATGGTACTGCTTTTTTTCTTTTTTCTTCAGACTGATCCAAAGCAGATGGGATCTTGCTAAAAGCAGTCACTTCAGTTACCATCACAGTCTCTTGGTGCTCAATTACAAGCGCGATCGTTCAACATATATTAAATATGTTCAAATATATCAAGTGCTTTTCTCTGCTGTGAACAACGCATAAACACTAATTATCATTTTAATTATAGAAGCTATAAAACTATAAATTGCCTCAAGAAAAATAAGTAGACGCTCGTAAGTTGTCCCATTTATCACTGTCTCAATTAAATGTAGATGAGCTTAAACCGTAATGGATCGAAAATTCTGGAAATAGGTCTTGAATGATAGCTCTTGAAATTTGGCCTTTATTCCGTAGAAGACAGAGAAAACAAATTTGACTTGCGTCCTGAGGAAAAAACCCGTGACATAATCGTGCCATAAATTTGTCATTGTGTAATGGAAATAAGCAGGCTACAACTGACTATGATGAACAGTCTGAAAATAGACTGTTTAAAAATATCTTCTTTAATTGATAAGTTCGTTTTCAAGACGGATAAAGTGAAACGAATAAGGATATTGGCTCTTCGACAGAGGAGAACAAAGCACGAAAACTCCAACTTCGAAAAGTTGGAGCCGGATATTTCCCAACCTTCCGTTAAATTTATGGACTATTAGCTACTATTTACGGCTGGAACAGGATCCTTTAATTTGTAAGAATTGCAATTTTGAGGTTCATTAAGGCCGATTTGAGCAAGACATTTGATGAACGTGCCTTCTCAGCTTCAAGAAGGTTTTGCTTTTTCTGCTGCACAATGACTTTTCTCAAATCAGTTTCGCAGGCTTATCGCTTTTATCATGGCTTTTCTAATGAAATCAGAACTTTGATGTGAAGAAAGAAGCACCAGTCCGATCGGTTTAACTAAGAATAAATTTGCGGTTCTCTGACAAAGGAACAGAACTGATCCGCGCACTTGGTTTTCATCATGCACACTAACTGAGGATTCAATTTCTTAGTACTTGTAGTTTTCTCCCCGTTCGAAGCTTCAACAATGTGTCTGCCCTCTGGCCAACCAAGTTGGAATTCTCTTTCTCTATTGCTTTTTCTATCAGCACCACCCTCAAGTCGATATTTACATCGCTACCAGCATTACATCACAAAGATGTATTTTGCGACCGAGCCTTCATCTCCTGGATTTTTGAAAAGGAGACGCCCAGAAATTACAAAGTTTTGCAGTACTCAACTTTTCGTTCAGAAGTCGCGACATCGCGAATTATTTTTTGCTTTCTTTTTTTATACCCCACTCTCGCCCCTTTTCATGTTTATGTTCATGTTCTAGATATTATAGCTTGGAAATTACTTAAATCTTTGTATTTTAGGAATACGCGTACGCTTGCACAGTGTCATGACGTGTTGAAATAGAGTAATGTATTGTATTGGCTACTTCGTTTCTATGCACCGACATTTTTTTTTTATTGAGCCCAGTTTTCTGAGTCACTAAGATTGCTCACGTTCTTTGATATACTCGGTTTATTCTCAGTATTGTGAATCGTGAGAGATTATTCTTGAACGCTACATGAACTGATACTACGATGTTTGACTCTTTTAGCAAGTCGCGTTAGAAGTTAAATCCAAGAACTTGGCATTGTGAAGTGTTTTCTTCTCTCGTGATTCTCACATTATAACTGTCATTATTGGAAAAAGCGTACTTTGCTGGCGTGCCACCAACAACTTCATAGTTTAAGCCTTGTGTACTTGTATTCCATCATCACATCAGCTTTGTAAAGGTCAAAGGTAACCGTTAAATCCTCTTTCACTGTTAAGACGTCATATTTTCTTGGCCCTCTTTAGAATTTCGTATTATGTTTTCACACAAACGCCGCCAAAATAAATTTGATAAGTACTGACATTCTGTTAAGCCGTTGGTGTGAAAATCTTTCTCGAAAGATAAACACGAGATTTTAAGAACTGTCTGTAATCAGTTTTTTTTGGTGGGGATCTTAATCCGTCAAAAGGAAGTAATTGGACAAAGAAGGTCAGGCTTGCGTTTGAAAGTGATTTTGGCTGTGTACAATTTCACTGAGTTAATTAATTAATGGACCAAGGTGAACATAACTTATGAAGCATTGAGACAATCTTTGAACAAGGATTTTACCACAGAAGGCCCATACAAGCAATGTGTCTGTTTATGTTCGACAATATAAAGAAATGTATGGGAGAATATTGAAGAGTCTTAATATCTAGACTGCAAGCAGTCTCTTTCTTTTCCTAGTGTATTCCTTGCGTTTATTAGAGCTATCGAGTAGCAAGCGGCGAGTGGCACCATTCCCTCCTCGTTTCCCCCCCCTAATTTGCATAATATTAACTGAGTTCCGCGCTCGGAGGATTTCAGGAACAAAAACGACTACTGGTAGTCTACTTAATATCATAAACTTATATCGAGAAATGTCTAATTTAAAGCTCAAATAAATGTAAACGTACCTTGCTGTGTATTGTCGTTTCTGTGGCTCTAAATGGCGAATTTGAGCGATTTGGTGGGTTTGCGTTGACTGTTACTATACGTTATAAGGAGACAGCTGAAACGGCAATACACAGCAACTGAGGTACGTACGTTTACATTTATTTTGAGCTTTAACTTAGACATTCCTCGATATAGGTTTACGATATTAAGACTCTTCTATATTCTCCCATACATTTCTTTATAAATTATTTCGAACATGAACAGACACATTGCTTGTATGGGACCCCTATGATTTTACTGCATAAAATATGAATTACTAAAAGCGGCTAACAAGAAGAAATTTGTAATGTTAATTGTTCGTTAATCAAAATCTTATCTAAACCAACGGGCTCTTGTCTGAGAGGCGGGGGAGGACAGAGAAGCTTTCTGTTTTAGAAACAGGATCATATCTAGAGTTGCGCGGGAAACCTTGCTTTCTGAGGGTGTTTCAGTTAAAAGCAGGCAAGAACAGAACACAAAACGAGTTTGAGTGAAGAGAGTTTTTACGCATCCTCGATTCTCAATTATATATGGCGCCGAAATTCCAAGCTAGTTGTGTGTTAAAAGTAAAAGATATGCCAAGCTTTCGTCAAAACTGATTTGTGTAACGTTAAGTCATTCAGTCTATTATTTTGATAAAGAAACCTGACTCCACTTGAAAACTCTTGCGTATAAACTTCTCTATGTCAGTTTACTCTGCATGTCTGTCGGTATTTTCGGAACGAAAAAAGACAGTTTCGTATTCTTCTCGTTACACAAAGAGTGCCGTTGAAACAATGCAATCATAAAAATACCACTAACATTCCAGTTTGGCGACAAGCTGAAATAAAACATATGAAGGTATTACAGTACATAATTTTATCTCGACATAAAACTGTTGGTTTGGCGTCTTCCTTCAATTGTGTTAAATTCTAAATGAAATTATAATCAAGAAAACAGAGTCGTAAAGAATGGAAAAATTGAATAATTTAAATATTAGAGGGAAAAAATTGCAGGCTGCAAAAATGTTTGCCGTGTTTGCAGTGTTGCTCTGTTGAGATTCACCCAAGCCATGCTTTCACCCTAAATTTTATCACTATCATTTGCCGTTAATTCGACCCGGCGTTGAATTTCCCATATCTTGACCTTTTCATTTCTTCGTTTTCTATTTTTGCCTTGATATAAGACATGTGTACGTATAAAATGCTTTGCTGTTACCGACAAATTTATTCGAACTGTCACAAAACTGATTTCATTCAGTCTATCCCAGTTTACGAGTTTAGCCTTGTACCTCTCATGTGCGCTAGAAAATAATAAACGACTTTTAATTGCATAAATTAGAAAATAAACAAACTATCGCTTTTGAAGAGACCGAAATTAAATTAAATTAAATTAAATGTCATACATTTTTTCCTGCAGTAAACATATCAATTACACAAGACCCATTCCGAAAGATAACTTTTAATATCCAAGGCACCTTATTTTAGTATGACCACAAGGTACATCTTCAAAGTGTCCCGTTAGATCACACCAACAGTCACGGGAGAACTCATACACAAGTTTGACTGGAAATTACCAGTTCCTCGTTTGAGACAAGCAAATTCTAAAACAACTGTTACCAATGCTTTCACAATTTTCAATAGGCTCGTGCTGATTGGTCGTGAATTTTAGATTTTCTTCAGAGAAACTATAGCTCATGAACAATGCTAAGTCAGGAAATTTTGGATGAAACATTTTATATCAGGGACTACTTGTCCGAAAGCCTTATTTTCTCCCGGCCGTGGGAAGTTAGTTGATAAAAAAATAATAATAATGAAAAAAAAAAAAAAAAAGAGAAATGAGATGAGATGAGAGATGATGAAAGAACAAGATTGTTAATTGAGAAGTTAACAGTTGCTTACGTTGCCACACTAAATTAAAAATAATTCAAAACTGCAGGATAGACAGTATGTATAAAATAGAATTAATAAAATGACATTAGCGAAAAACCTGAGACCGCAATACTGAGCCGACACTGAAGTGTGGTTTCTTTTGTGACCAGAAATACAACGTTGAAAAATAGAAATAATTGCTTTTAAAAGGCAGGATGTAGAGATTAAGAGATTTGTGGCTGAATGCAGCCTCCAGCTAAAATAATAAGTGCCTGCCATGACGTGAAAAGGAAACCGCAAGACGTCTTGTACTGTTTCAGTTTTCCTTTCTAAACGCAGGAATAAACCAAGTGTTGAAAAAGAAACTTATTTATGTTCTCTCTGTTTAGACTTCACGAGTTCTTTTTGTGAACGCCGCGCGAAAGTGTCGAACGAACGACTCCATGGCTCACTGGTCGACAGAAATTACACCACCGCAGACCTTAACTATAAAAGCGAAATTTGATAAATTTATTCACCATCAGACGAGATATATTCAACCGCGCGTAGAAACGCATCTGTTTATGTGCCTTTGATCTTGATTTGTATCATTTTGAACAGTCTATATGGTATAAAACACTCACACAATGTATCCAGGAGTTTTTATCTCAACGGATTTGCCCAAATGTGCTTTTTACCTGGGAACAAAACACTTCGTGCCAATTATAAATACGTAAAAGGTCTTCGAGTAGAATCAACATGTTAAACGTAAACCAACAATAGGTCTATCAAAAATCTAAACCTGCTCTTTTTATCGAATCGCCTCGGGCTAAAGATCTTTGAAAGGCAAAGGAGTGACATCGGAAGACCTGTGAAAAGAATAAACACCTCAGAAAAACAAATAAATACAAATCTGAGCTTTGGAATTCACCATTAAAAGCTATTAATCCAGAAAATTTCGATTTTAGGAGATTGCGGTGGGTGGAATTTTGGGTCTTAGTTTTAAAGCTGATATTTCTATGCAAATGGTTACTCTTAAAGGCGTTCTTTGTCAGGATCTGTGCATTAATGGCTGTTGAAAATATGGATGGATTGTTATCGGCTTGTTTGCATTCCGCGTTTATCTTATAACTTCATTACATCTTCCATCATACGCCATCAACATCTTTGCGGCGAAGACGTTAATCCTGTCCCAAATCGAAAACCAATTTTAGACGCATTTGCGCTCACAATTCTGACAGGTTGTCACTTCTTAATCGAGAAGGCAAAGATTGGTTTGTCGCGCGATCATGTCACATTCTAACTCCAAAGCTGTGAAATGTCACGAAAGTTGCACTCGATGAATATTCACCGCCGATAGATAATATTCTCATTCGCATGTCATCTTCGCTCGATTTTTTTCGCGCGTTATTTGGATATGCTGACAAGGAGCCAACAGGTATGGCCAACTTGTCTTGGATTGACAGGAAAAACTCGAGACACATCCATGTTCACGACAAACACACTCTAATTCTGACTTGTCTGGGAATTTCTCAAGTGCCTCGAACGCAAAGGTTGTAAAAAGCAGGAATTGCGGTTTTATATTACTTTCTCGAAGGTTTGGGGGATGAAATTTCGAGGACGATAAACATTCGCGGGCGATCGAATTATTCGCCTGTAATCGACAGCGCTCGCTTGTCGATTTCCTTTAGAGCTAACACGTTAAACTTCCTCTAATCCACATTAAAGAAACTAAATAAAGTAGACAATGCAAAACAAACAAGAGTCTAGGTCATTTTTTTTCACCCTTCTGAGCTGTCACAACATCCTGATTTTATCCATTATCCCGATTACAGCTCACAAACCCAAAACAAACTGAGTGGGTTTCTTTACAACACTAAGCGTCACACGTCGTGTTCAATACGCGGCGCTGATTGGCTAATTTTGCTCGCAACAATTTCCCGCTAATTGGCCGTTTGATGTGATTGGTCGTTGAATGGCTCAGTTTGAGAGGCGCATCTCTGCGATCATTTCTATAACACTAACCATGCACCGTTTGATATTCTTTAGACTGGAAAGTACTCGTACTCGGCATAGTCCATGCAGTTCTTGATCTGTTCCCGACAAGATGCTGGTGCTCTTTAGCACACTGTGGCTCACCTGTGCTGTTTTTAGAAGCCAAGGTATGCTAGCACAGTGCGATTTCGTGATTATTTTCAACAATATTTCTCGTCCCTCCGTGTGTTTGGTCATTCATCTACAATCACGGGTGCGCGCTTCACAGGGTTTCTTGTCAGCTTGTTCGCCTTTCGCATCGCCTCAGCTCGCGCCCAAGTCGGCGCTTTTGTGAACTGGTCATTCTGTTGGTTTTGGGTCGTTAGAATTAATCAGCGTTTGTGGATTTAACAGAAGAAATAATTAAGACAACCACGCGAATTCGAATGAATCTTCTCGTATTGAATTGAATGTAAATTTCCGGTGGCTAGAATTTGGGCTGCGGGTTAGTCGGGATTTACGTCAAATATACGGCCTAGGCCGTCACAGTTCGTTAGTAGAAATCTTTGCAAGGTTTTTACGACTGTGGTGCTTCCGTTGTTTTATCTTCCAGCCATCAGTTGCTGTGGAAATGTTGGTGAATTCAGTGCTTGCAAACATCGCTGTAATGAGGTAATGTTCATGCTACATACGATCTCTTTTATCTTGCCCGGCGGGGCATTGAAGTCCAGTGAAACTGGAAAGGAACGCTGTATTGTCATTAACTTAATGCACGGTCATTTCATCTGGATCGCTTTCAAAGCAGCGAGTGCGAAGTTTCGCCGTACCTTGTCAGTGTGAACCAATTCACACGTATGCAAGTTTATTTTAGACCGTAGGCAAATTTAATTCAAATGCCTCTTCGCTAACATCTGTGTATGTTGTTTTGATTCTTTCTTGTCAGTTGGAGTCCGAGACAGACGTAAGTTTACGGTATCAGAAGCTACGCGAACTTCCAAAACACTGCCCCGGCCATTTGGTGAGTAAAATTTCACATTTGTTCGGTATATTTGAGCCAGAGCTTTTGTGGCTTTGTGCGAGTGTCTCGGCATAATTAAGCTGCAATGCCCTGGAGAAATGGCAAACATAACCGGCTCTTTCGCCGCCCAAAACACTAATACCATTTATTGTAATCCTCTTCTTTCAGAGTTCTTTTTGGCGCTGCCTTAATGCTTCGAATCCAGGTGAGCAGTTTGTAGGAGTAAGTAGCGGTATCTGCTTGTATTGTCAATGTAATTTCCACTAATAACTTCTGCAAATAAAGGCCTTGCTTGGTATAATAGGCCAATTAGCTTCGGTCTGAGTTTCGTCGCCTCTGCTACTAACGCAAGACACGCATAATTTGAGGAGCTTTGTGCACTTTACAAGTTCACAGACTTAACTGTCGTTTGCGCTTTAAGCTAAACGAGGTGAGAATTACTTTTCAAGGGAATTAAATCTGCAAAGGTCGCGCCATTAGGATCGATGCGCCAGTGAGTAGTTATCCATGCGTTCAGAATTTATCAAAGTTATGCTGGGTTTAACCGCTTCATGTTTTCCACTCGACCATTGTCATTGAAACAGGGTTTCATTCATTTGGATATGCCGGATTATTTCAAAATGGTTCAAGCTAAATCCCACGTGTTAAAAGAGCGTTTTGCCTTATCATTGACTCGCTGTTAATAGCAACCTTTTAACATGGCATCATCTTGGATGCAAAGCGAGCTTAATGGAAAATTAATTGGGCTGTTGTATTGTTTTTTCCTTCGAGAGTTATTTTTTCGCTTCCTCTGAGACCATCGAAGGTTCAAAAGGGATTGCATGATTGTATGTGAAGCATGTTAGCGTTCACTGGCATCGCTCTTGAAAGGACAAATTAACTTATTTCTCAAAGACAGAAACACGTCATTCTCAATTTTTTTGTGCCGGTCGGGGTGTAGAAAATGGCTCTGGTTTCGGATTTGTGTGATAACAGAAAGTGTGTTTTTAGTCTCCGCCAGAGGCAAAAATGAATTATTTATCTTAATCAACCAAAAAATGGACATTTGCACTCTTTCGAGAAAGCGTACTCGTCGATAATGTTTTTGTGTTTCGTGCGTCTGTTTAATGTCACGCCCGATCGTGTGCATTCTTTTAAATGTTGTACTCTATCTGTTTTCGTTAGATTCCCCCACTGAGCTGTTTGGCAGCGACCTTTTGTTCCAGAAGAGAAAAGGAATTATGCGTTTTAATAGGGTGTTAATATTCTTTTTCTAATGTCCTAACATGACAAACATGCTTAAAGCTAAGCATTTTGTGATCTCGGAAGTATCTGCGTATCATAGGCCGATCTTTTTGTTCTTGTTCGCAAGTAAGTGTATTTTTGGGAAGGCAGTGTTTTTCGTCGCCTCCTCTAAAGGAATTAGGCTTAGTCTAAGCACTTTAAGTTGTCAGATTAGAACATAGCAATGATTTGGCGTGTGTTGCGTTTGTAAATAAGGTTGGCGCAAAGAAATGGCTCATTTGGCGCGAGGAATGAAGAGGAATGCGGTTTTTTTTTGCCATTTATCAGGTTTCACATCAACGCTTTGCCAGATAATATCACCAGTATTATTTTTCAGTGCACAGATCAGAACAGAGATTTGGTGTAAACCGAAAAATCTAAAATCGAAAGTATTGCAAAAAATAAATATTACTTTATGTATGAATATGGCTGTAGCTAGCTTTTTTTCTGCCTCGTGTTAATTTAGTCTCGTCGCAAAAAAAGCCTTTACATTTATTTGGCGTTTGCGTTTTTTGTAATGCAGTTCCAGATCTTGATATTTGATTGTTGTTAAGGTCTTTTTCAAAAAACTAAACAAAGTATTTTCAAGTCTCTTTTTCTTGGTCAATTTATGTAATTAATGCACAACTTGCATATGTTAAGATTTTCCTAAACATTAATTTTGTCTAATGTATCTGCCATTTTATAGCAGCCTTTTTGCTTGAAACACGAAACTTTGACACGTGTGAAGACAAATTTCAGTGTACATTAGTTTTGTGCAGATTAGAAATCTGATCATTTTTTTTGCCAGAGCTCTTTGTCTCTTAGGCTTTTAAAAAACCATTAGGGACTTTAGGGTATTAGCCCACATAAGGTTTTAACTGTTAAAAAAATTAACATCTATTGATACATAGTCTGCTGTAAAATCTGTTTGGAATTAAAAGGAAAATCTTTTGTGATTAACCCAATTTCCAGTTGGAAGGTTGGGTTAGTTTTGTAGAAAAGAAATTAGTACAACCATAGATATAATTTAAATCACAATATCTCTTTATTTCTCAACATAGACTTGGTGTCAAAGACTTGCGATTAGATGCTGTGGTGTGCCACTGTCATGATAAATCCTCATCCCTTAGCTTAAAAGGCCTTCAAATCAGGCGAAAACATATTTACTCAGAGATGTTTTGAACTAGCATTACAATGAAGTATTGCTCAATAGCTTTTATTTGAATAGCCAGACACTAGGGTTTCCTCCACATAATATTAGCATGTTTGACTTTGTGAGGAGAATGGTTGAAGGGAAGATCATGTGACTCTGTCTCAAAGATGAATGTTTGCGTTTCAAAAATCAGAAACAATTGGTGGTCTCATGATTTAAATTTTTGGGAATAGTACATGTAACATCTTTCTTATCTTATTCTAAATCTGTCTTCTGCAACAGAATGAAGGTACCTGTTTGGAGACTTCTCCTGCCATGCTATTCTTAGATGCCTCACATTATCTTATAACCAATATCTAAAACTATTGCTGTCATTCTTTGCCATTATAAATTCATAAGCAAAAAAAGGTAATTGAATAATTCAAAATTCTTTATTTCCTTACAAGGTGTGGACTGTAATTTGATTTCGTACATGCATGTAGGTTTGAAGAATGTTCCAGAATCTTTGAAATCGCTCACTTTTGAACTTTATAACCTAAGATGTATTGTGTTGATTGATACTACAAAGTAATATCTCTGTTTTCTGAAGAGACTGAAAATGCAACTACTTTTCTTGTCCTACAAATGTCAAGCAACATGACTGGGATACATTTTTGTGTTTGGCAGATTAATGTTTCTTGTATAATGCAAACTTTGGTATGGTCTGTTTATGCCAACTTGAACAGATGTGGTTTTTGGTCTTTAAGTGATCTCCATTACTGACAAGATAACAAGCATTTAAAAGTAAATCAGAATGTCACAAAAAGGAAGCGTTTTGTGAACTTTCAGCCTAAGTTCATTGATTTGTGTTTGGCTGATATTCAAGAGCCACAAACTCTTTTCTGAAAGGAAATACAACACTTTATTTGACTTAGGCTTCTGATGTTTTTCTTCCTTTTGGTCGATATGTCCACTAGTTTTGACTCAAACTAGTTCAGACTTGTCCTGTAGGTTTACAGTTTCAAAGGGTCCAGCTTGCTTGTTCTTTTGACAGCCTGGAAAGTTTTGTAATGCGTAACTGTAATATTTATCATCCGCCTTTTCACAGTTGTTTGAGGTGTATAACTATACACTATAACTATATACACTATTAACTATTAACTATATATTGCTTTTTCACGCAAGGAACTCAGAAAGCCATTTTATTCCCAAGTCTTTGATTGTGTGTATATGTTGTTTAAAAAAAGTCCTAAATCAATTCTTCTAATAAGAGTGTTGAGTTTCTAAATCCTGTGGTATGCTTGAGCATTTTGTGTTTGTCCTCCAGAAGTGTTGGTCATTATCATTTCATGTATTTTTGGTTTACTTAAGGTGTGAAAGGTAGATTGAATAACTCCATTATCTTCCATCACAGCTTTTCCTTAAAACTCAATTGAAACCAATTTATTTCTGTTGTACACACATTTCTTGTATTGTTATGGCATACAAATTTGTATGCCAAAAACTTATGTAGGCTTAATTCTTACAAACTTTTTTTCTTTAGATATAATTTAAAAGTATATAGTACCCAGTAGATTTAAATTAAATTATACAATATTTGTGGTAAGTGAATGTTTGTAAAGGGAAGTTTACTCTGTTGGAAGAGAAAATGAGGTTGTTACATGCTAAAAGCAATGTGTTTGTTAATGCTGAACCTCTGTTGTTCATGATTAAAACAATTTTTGTATGTTAGGTATGTGTACAGTACAATAGACATGTTAAATGTAGGCAACTACAGTGTACATAGTGGTGTTTCATTTTTCTCTGATATTTACAGCTCTATGCTTTAATGGATATTATTAAATCTTACTTGATTATTTCTTAGCAGTGAAGTGTGACCGTTGCTGTGCTTCATTGTTTGCCTTAATAGACCTACCTTGGTAGCTGTGTTTGAGGAGTTTAAAATTTGTAAAATATTGGCATGCTGTTTCAATTGTTCTAGAATGCAAAAAAGCAATTTACACAGTGGGGTAGTGAATGCTTTTGACAGCTTTGTCTAGGGTTGTCAAATCGATCTATTTGACCATCAATCATGCTAAAATCAACATTGTTGATTTTGCCGGCTACTTTTGTCTTAGTAATTAGTTGGTAGAATAATTTACATGTGTGTGGTAGCATGTTTTCAGTGTTACTTGTTTTGTATTTGGGTCTTTCTTTTGTTCAGTGGAAAAATTGATTCAGTAATAAATGTGCCTACTATTTCAAAGTATTCCATTAAACAAAATGTTTGGAATTGTTTCATGCTCTTTTGTTGTACTTTGTATTAATGTTTCAAAGTCCAAATGACCTCTTGCTGTTAGTAACTGGGTGTTACAAAAACATTTTCCTCTTTGTCTTGTGATAGTCAAAAGAACAGTTAGACTCCGGACACAGCTCCGTAAGAATAATGTGTTTAATAATTAACTTGCAGGAGGTCTTGTGTTGTCAAAATAGCTCCATTTATGTCGAGGAAATTGTTTTGCTTCCTGTGTCTGCATTCATGGCAGAAAAGAACAATGTAAATGTGTTATGCCAAGGATGTGAATGGCTGTCTTAAACCATTTAACACTCCTAGTGGGTTTCCATTACGTTTACTGCTGTTGTTGTTGTTTTTTTGGGGGGGGGGGGGGGGGGGGGGTTATTAGTTGAAAAAAAGGACAAGAAGGAAGTGGGCTGTGTACAAAATATTTATGCCTGGACCTTTTATTAGAAAATATCAGCTCTCATTGTGGAGTTTGAGGAAAGTAGTGCTTGAATTTATGTGCAAGCCAATGCCCAATTCTTAGTGAGAGTAACAAAACTTCTCTTCTACGTGCTCTGTTCCTGTCAATTATTGTTTCTAGAATCCAAGAGCAGGTGTCCATTCCAGAACAAGTTTAGTCCTTGGATATGTGACAATGTTCGTTCAGTTTGTTTTCCTTATCTTTCTATAATTGGCATGCTAGGGTGTACCTTCTACATAAAACATTGTGAAATATTTTTCTGTACAATGTTTTGAAAGCATGTGAGTACATAATATCTGTGCTCCTGGTCTCGTAATAATCATTGTTGAGCAGAGCACTGGTGATCTAAGAAGAAAGAATATGAACTGCAATGCAGGAGGGTCTTTTTGATGCTCCTTCAGTTTGTCACTGAGAAAATGCGAGACAATCACGAAATGTTAATTTCTGGTGACGTGATAAATTATTCAACAGTTTCTTGAGTGGTCTTAAATTAAATCCATACCTCAGGCAGAATGTGTCAGAGTTTGATTTATGGCTGTATGAGCAGTCTTGTTAAGTGTTTTATGCAGCCCTAGGTGGTCTTTTATAATTAATATACAGTGAGTGTATTTTTGGAGTATTTTATAGTTTCATTTCTTTTGATGCTTTTATTCCAAATTAGTAGCCTTTTATAAGAGTGAAGATATATTAAATGGGGATTGCATTGTTTCGATTGTGAAACTTTAATTGTAAACATTTCTTCAATGACATTTTGGAAACTAGACTTAAAGTGGATAGGATTGGTTGCTTAGGATATTGTGCAGTTCCAAAAATATCCATACTGCTCCCACAGAAGGGATTGGGACTTCTTGGGGGTGGCGGGTTTTGTAAGGCAAAAGAATTTAAAGAAATGTGTGAAGCTTGTTTGAAATTCCCAGCAAGTGAGGGGTGGATATATTGTATAGCTACACATTTTTGTTGTGTGGTGGAATATTAACTATATAGAAGTGTCTTGATTACATATACCTGTGGGTTGAAAACATTACTCTTCACCTCAGCTTATCCTTGCAGACCAATTTCTTACATGATTATTGCGTGCTGAAATTTTGAGGTATACAACTCTAAGTCCTGACATGCGCAGGTACAAATCCCATGCATTTGATGTTAAAAAAGGTAGCAATTCTATGTCATTTGTGCTTTTGACAGCTGGGAGATTTTGTAGGTCTGACAGATTTGCTCGGTCAAAAATGCAGTATTAATATTATACATGTAATTCCTTTTATTTTGCAGTAATTAGCCCATATATCGGAACAAATCCATCCAACTTTGCAAGGACCTGTTGTCTTCTCCCTTCATCGCTGAAATGCCGCCAAGCATGTCGCAAAGGAAGACCAGAGGACTTGAGGAAAAACTGCTCAGAAGTAGAAGAGGTACATTTATACTAAAGATAATAAACAATTATTGGATGAGGTTTTTGTGATATCCAGAATAATCAAGGTCAAGATAACCCTTACTGAGACCTTGATTATTGTGGATATCATAAAAACCGAGTCCAATAATTGTTTTATTGTACGTTAAACAGAAAAAAATGGAAGTCATGTTTTTGCTTCTTTACTGACGGGAAGCAACAGAAAGAGCGCGAACTCTTTGGGGGGGTACATACTCCCTTATATGGGCTATATATGTATGTGCGGCCCCAAGGGTATGGTTTTTCAGGCGTTTTGGTCATAAATAGGGTATTGATTTAGCTGATTTTGGTCATAAATAGGGTGTGGTTTTTTACTCTAGCCTTGATATGGGTATGGTTTTAAGCCGAGAAGCCACTTTTTCATAATTATCGAAAAGAAAATCAATAAAAGCCCTTCACAAATTATGTTTACGGTAATTCAATATTGGTCTGAACTAGGGATCCAATAATAACGCAGGTCTGAAACCAGGATTTTGATGTAAGGTTCAGGTCATAAATAGGGTTTCTAATTTTTAGTCAGGTCATAAATAGGGTAGGGAATATTGCAGATTTTGGTCACAAATAGGGTATGGGTCTTGGGAAGCAGGCCACACACCCCCACCCAATTTGTGGAAGTAACCCTCCCCCTCTCCCCTGGCATGAATTTAACATGATTACCCTTAGAAATGCACCGCGGTCATATATGACATGATTACCCCTGCCTTGAATGTCCTTGACATGATTATTGTATAATCTGCAGTTATGATGTCACAGGCACTGATTTCGAAAATTCACTGTATGCTTTCGGCCAATAAGAAAAGAGTGAGAGTGTTCAATGTATAATAATAAATTCAATCAGTCTATAATGTTGGGTTTTCTTTGCTTAAATTCTTCATTCAAAAACTGCAGATGTGTTTATGAAAACTTGTTCGTTCATTTGGCCTGGTCTTGGCCAACAAAAGGATTTCTCCCTTGTACTGTCCTGGAAATATCATGGACAACTTATTAATGTTACCGTATTACCGGTAATTATTGATATGCTTACCACTAAATATTGTTCTGTTTAGGGTGCCATGTTCCGATGTGTTGGCAGACATCAAGGTATTAAAACTTCCACTTGCAGCGCAAGAGAAACTTTCATCTAGATACCCAAAACAGGCAGGCAAAATTATCTTCACAGTCAGGCAATTTGCATGATGCCTGGTCCTGAATAAATACTCCTGACTTTTAGGGACAATTAGTTAACCAACAAGAGTGCAAGCTTATGACTTTTTTTACTCACATTTAAATTTAGCCAGGGTAGCTCATACTGTACCTTCTAAAGATACCAAGAGCAAACATGAAACAGCGGCTGATCTCTGAAACATATCATGCCAACAAACTAATTTACTTATTGTAAAACTGTGACCACTAATTCGTGCATTAGTACTCACAGTTCTATTGGTTATGTGGTGAATCCGATGAACAACTAAGTGCTTGTTCTGTTTGCTAATTGAGCTTTTCTTTATGACAGCATCCAGAAACTGCTGTAAAAATGATCTTTTGTCAAGCTCAAGATGTATCCGATCCTGCCAAGTGGTAAGTGTACTGAGAAATAATTTTGCTCATCAGGGCTGTCTTCACGTGAACTGTTTATGTAAAATCTTCAGGGGACTAGTTTGCAGGGACTAGTCGCAGGGACTAATCCCCTCGTGTGTGCCAATGTGCCAACCTTTGATGGTCGTAACCTGTAACACCTGTTGCAGCTGAGTATGCCTGATTTTCCCTTGATGCTACAGGCGAAATTGGCTGCTGTTGGCGCAAAACTGCCCTGTTTATAACCAACTTGCGCCTTCAAAGATACCTAATGAAAATCAGCTGTTATTTTCACCTTAACCTGCCAAGAACACTGATATATTTATTACCCACACCAAAATGTTAAAAAAGATCCTCCGGCTAACTCCAAGTGAGATTATTGAAAATTGGAGGGGGGGCGGTGGGGGGTGGGGAGGGGTGCACTTCCACATAGCACAGTCAGAGGTTTGGCACATCCAAATGAAAAATCCTTACAATCCTTATTTTCTGGAGCAACACAATACTCTGGTTGGTTTATGTATATGTAGATGAGTGAGACTATCCTGGGATGACACCACTACCCCTTTCCCTCCCTGCAACAAAAAGGTAATGATGATGATCAATAATACACATGCGGATATTGTAACTTTGTCTGAAGGTTATTATTTATTACCATGTTTTCAATTTTCTAGGTTTTTTCTTCAGAGGAAGCTCCATCGATCCCAGTAAAGAACAATGTACGACGGTATTGTTCAAGAAGCCCCAGTGTGGTTTCTTGTGTAGACCGGCTAACAGCTGATGTGCAATCTTGTGCAGGTAATTAGTATCTCACATCCAAGGTGCTGTTGTATTTAAAGTAAATTAGGTGACTGGAAATACCTGCAGGAATAATTTTGTGTAGTTCCAGAAACAATCAATTCCTCCCTATAGAAAGGATTTTTTTAAGACCCTCCCTACCCCTCTGAAAATTCTAATTAAGCCCCATACATTTCTTTAAATTTGGTGCTTTTACATTCCCCCCCCACCCCCAGTAAATCCCAATCCTGTCTGTGGTGGGAGTTGTGGTGGAACTGCATGATAACTTGAGGATGACTTGAGGGACATTCGGGTGGGGTATTATTGCATATTACTAAAATAGTATCTTTTAATATTATTTTTTTCTCTTATAAAAAATTTCTTTCATATATTTTTCCTCAAGCAGAACGAAATTTATCAAATGGGAAATTTTCTTCATTATACCAACAAATTAATGTGGAGTCAACAACACTAGATTTTTTACTTTAATTTTGTATATAATTTAGGTTGTGGGACACTGTCATTTTTGATGTTTCCTTCTTTTCTCTAGGGCAAGCAGTGGATTCCAAACGTAAAGGTAAGTTTGTTGGTTTTATTTTTGGACCAGAGGACCAGGGTTATAGTACCTTCCACTAATGTCGCCCAGGTTCAAACGCTAGATTCCACATCACATATGGGTTAAGTTTGTTGTTGGGTTTTGTCCTTGCTCCAAGGGTTTTTTTGCCAGTTTCTTCGGATTTCCTCCCATCACAAAAGTGACAATTAAAAAATTTCAGTTTGATCTGGAGGCAGTGAACAAAGAGCCTCCACTTGGGACTACTGGTGCTACTGTTAAATCCTATTTATCAATTTAATACCAGTATTGATTAACTGATTGATTTAATATTGATTGATTTATTTCATGACTATTTTTCAAGACACCTTTTGTGGTTGGTTTGAAATTTTGCATTACGTATGGTTGCTATCTTTTTACATATTGTGTACTTAAAGGGGCATTGTCACACTATTTGGCAACTTAACAAAAAGCCAGAAGGTGTCTTCGCATCCATTGAACTTCAAAACTAATGATCTAGTTTTGTTATTTAAGACTATTTGAATGTACTGAAACTGTTTCTTGTCACCTGTCGCTATGGATGGCATAGATTGAAATGGATTGAATTTGTACAAAATTGGCCAATTTTTCAAGTTTTGATGATACATGTTCCAAAGATCCTCAAGAAATGTACTATGGTTAGCCTTCTCTGATAAAATTCATTTGATACAATGTATCTTCGTCGTAGCATTGCAGAAAAATTGTGTTAATGATTAAAGCGTCAAAGTAATGATTTTAGCACAGAATTGACCTAGAATTGCAAAATCCTCATGACACTGCCCCTTTAATTCTTATTGTACCTTCCTGTATTCTTCTTTTTAGCATTGAAATGTTGTAAAAAACTACAGGCTGATGATTCAAAATGCAAAAGAACTTGTCGACAGGTACAGTGTTTTTTAGCTGAGATTTCCTTGAGTTTTGGTTGTCCATAGTATGGATTTCATTAATATTGACTTTTCACTTTGGTTTTCTAGTATCTTCAGTCGCAAAGAAGTGAAACGACACTGATTTCAAATCTTGTCAAAGCTTGCGGAGTACCATTTGCCCATAACAACACAAAGGTACTTACAGTGCTAAAAGTCAATCTCGTTCCAAGAGTCTCTGTTCCCCTTGACCAGCAGTCAGAAAACGAGAGCTCTGGGAGCAACCATTTCAGTCATGCGTTATAGATGCGGACTGCGCAGTGAAAACTGATGGGCAGAATTCGGTTACTTCCTTTGTTATTTCAAAATGGTTGCTCCCAGAACTCTTGTTTTCTGACTGGTGGTCAAGGGAAACAAAGACTGGGGATGAGATTGTACTACAAGTACATTAAGATGACATACACTCGTAGTTCCATGTGTTAAATGCCATATTATTATCACGGCAAGAAATTATAGTCAATGGAATGTATTGCCTGTATCTTTAGGTCTTACATGACAGCACAGCTCTGAATAAAACTATTTTGTAGTCAAGTTCCAAAGGTCATCAAACTCTGAGACTCATTGTATATTGGGCTTAAACATTATAGCTTTGCAAGACTCACTGGTTGCCAATGCCACCAAAAATTGAGCACTGGCGACTAAATTTTCAGAACTGGTCGCCAGCTGGTGACTCGTGTTTTGTCCAATAACTAAAGAAAACCACGACACAACTATTGTTTTTAAGTCTTTTTATTAGGAAATTGATCGGATATGGTAGCTAGTATACAACTCACCTTTACATTCCCAATAGAATAATGTCTGAATATTACAAGAAAATAATAAAAAAATGGAATGTATTCAGTGATCCATCTAGAAATTGGCAGTAGTGAGTCCTGGGACTCACACAGCCAAAAACCTGTGAGTCCCTCAGACAAAAGAGTGAGTCCCATACAGCATTTTAGCTCACTTGCTGTGCAGGATGCCTTGTTGCGTTTGTGGGACGCTTTGCTTTGGGACGCTTTAGCTTTGTAACCAGGAAATTTCCTCAAAACTAGTTTCCCAGCTCTTTGGTCAAAGGCCTGGAGGTTAAAAATTTGACAAAAACGAACTGGTGTGTTTTTCGTCACTGTTTCAGGGGAAAAACTTCTTCAAAATAACCATTCTCTTTAAAATTTTTGCTTTTGGGGTTGTGAAGAAGCTGGTTTATCGCTAATACAGCAAAATTTTTTTTGTTTTATGTGGAAAATGGCTCTTGATTATGCGGATGTTAGCAAATTTTATGCGGATCCATATCACCACATCCTGTGAGATGCCTGTTAGGAGAGAAAAAGATGTAAGCCGTAATCGTAATTGTATGTTTGCGTCCAAATGAACACATGCAGGACTAAATTTGTCTTTTCGGAAATTTTTGTGTCTGAGACACGGGATGTGCAAGAAGATGGATCATTGGGTACAGTGTATTTCGACACATCCATACTACGTTAACTTTACGGTGCGCCGTATTGTTTCAGGGGCTTCTTCTCCCAGTCAGAGACTGGTACAAGCAATGTGGTTGCGTAGGGGCCTGGGCCAAGCATGGCTTTTGTCGGTGTCACAGTGATTTGGGTACCTCCTTAGTGTTTTTGACAGCATCTCTCTCTGCGAGTGATATAATTGGGAAAATCTGGGACAGACCTCTGGCGAATAGCAAAGGAAAATCCGCAAGGACCCGTGTTTTTCTCACAAATATGAAACTTAACACAATGGACTTAAGAGGTTTTATGCTTCGCTTCATTTAAAATTACTATGGAGACAACTATCATCTTCGGACAGGAGACATGTAATGCTAAGCACTTCTGTAGTAACGCTCTTTCTACTGGCTATTTTCTAGACGTTAGGCTAGCTATATAAGCTCAAACAAACTGTTCAGAGATTTCTTGTACAGTGCAGTTAGTATTTGTTGTTGTCTGTAAATTTTTCTCTCCCTCCCTCCTTTGAGGTTTGTTTGTCACACAATAGCTGGAAGTCACACAGGCTAACCTAATGCAAGGCAGTGCTCCTCGAATTAACACCAACTTAAGTCGTTTTTTGTCTTTTATTTTGTAGTGCATGTCAAGTAAACATTGTGCTGCAGTTGGTTGGTTTTAAAAAGGAACAGTGACATTAACTGCAACTTTTAATCTGCTTAGATTCCAGAATATTTTTTAGTTCTAATTTTTATTGTGATGATTTTGTTCTTCAGCGTGATGACTTCTGGACTTGCCTTCTGTACAATGTAGATGAAAACCCTTGTAAGTGATTTGATTTTTATAGTAACTTTTTTCTTGTGAAGCATTAGTTGTTTAGTTTGAGAAAATATCCCTACCCCCACAGAAAGGATTTCTACTATATATCACACAGAACTGATTTTTCCAAAATTGGTTCCTCCTCCCCCTCCCCCTTCATTTTGAAATTTCTCCATCAGTGAGTAGGCATGGATGTTCAAGTACATACAAGTGAGTTTTGATAATGTTTTTGAAGCAATTGCTTGAATGAAACATAATGATGTACATTGATATGTATGACTGGGACCATATATTATTATGCCCTTTGAAATTGAATTTTTGCCATCTTCTGTTCAAGGACATGCAGACCTATTCATCTATTGTGTTAACAGATTTAAAAAGACCCATTCAACTTTCTTATGAGAACCTTTTTGTTACCTGCCTTTCTGTTCATAGCGCCAGCTTGTCCAACCAATCCACCTCCATTACCAGGTAAAGATAGATATTTATTACTTATGAAACTGCTGCTACAAAGTCACATTTTGAACGTATATTTGCATGGTCATGTCAGAAGAGACTAAAGGCTCTTTTAATTGAAATACTTTCAGGAAGTAAGCATTTTAAAACATTTGCTGCATACATGCCTAACGCTATTTATGTAGGAAATATTCTCACATCCGATGTTTTTGTCTTTTTGAGATTCAGGAGTTGATTTTGCAAGGGTCCAGTGCTGCTCAAAAGCTGCTGATTCTCGTTGTTGGCGCTTGTGTGTTCAGGTTTGTACAAAACTACTTAAGTGGATGTGTATGCATGCATGCTTATTTTGGATTTTCCTTGCAAGAGTCAACTAAGGCTAAAGAATGAAAGAATAATGCAGGGTTTGAGCTAGGATTTGATCACTGGGGGATAATTTGTCCCCTTGTCTAAAATTTTGGGGGACATTTTTATTTTTAGGGGGACAAACAAATTAATTATTATTCAACATTTTTTTTACATTCATACAGGCAAGCCAACAAAAATATTTTCCTCACCTGATCCTTGTGATACAAGAAAGTGATACAAACAAGAAAAGTAACTTTTCTTGTTTGTATCACTTGCGCTCCAAGCTCACTTTTGGCGACCTTTAATTGTAAAATGGTTGCCTTAAAAAAAAATTGTCCCCTTGGCCGCTTTTTTGAGGGACAATTTTGATTACAGTCCAGGATTGGTGCAATCGCGTGGTCTGGCTCAAACCCTGATAATGGATGTGTACATATTCATATGAAATGTCTGTGATTGGTTCAGTTTGTAAGTTTTTAGAGTTTGCATAGTATGAAGCGACTAGTGGTATTTCTACTTCTCACTGGCTCGGAGGCTAGCAAAAAGGAAAACCAGTAGCTTATTCATGTAGTAAATTGACCTGATACTAATTAAATTTATTTTAAACAGATGTACACATCAAAGTGGGGAAGGAATCAGAACTGGGGGGCATTTGATACCGAATGTTCATACAATCCTAACGAGGTATGGTGTGCATCTGAGCTCGCTTATTCAATCATGGTACATTTGTAACATGGTGACAAAGATCAAGACCAATAAATAAATGGTAACCACTCAGATTTGGCAGCCAATTTTGGATTTTCATGAGTGGAAAACAAATGATTATTCTTAGCTAGTATTTTGATCAAAGCCAAGCTTGACACAGTTGCCCTCTCTGATGAACATGGCAAATGCCTAAACTGAACACAGTGGAAGTAACAAAAGTTAGGTGATTCTATCAAAGCCCCATAAGAGGACAATCTGGCTAATTAAACATATTTGTGACTCCTCAGGTGTGAAAAGTCAGTAGCCATAAGGTCTGTGATTTTATTAACAAATAAATCGTGATCTGCAAGGAACTGAAAAATACAAAGATAAATCTTTCCCATGTGAACTTTTAACATTGTTTTTTCCTACAGATCAGTATGATGAACTGTTTAGCTGACGGTAAGATTTTTTTTTTTTAAATATTTTAAATAAGAGATAAACTTGTAATTGTTATTGTGCAACATAATATATGAAAGTTTCTTATATCCTTTTCACTGCTAGTATGACACAATGGTCACTTATTGATCCAAAACTAATTTAATGAGCAATAATATTGTCTTAACACATTATTTTTCAGTGACTGAACCATGTCAGTTGGGATGCTCTGGTCTCAGTTTCTGTACAAACTTCAACAACAGGTGGGTTGTAGTAGCACAGTCATAAAGTTCTTGGTGCCCTGGGGCCATCTCATGCGAGTCTCATTAGTTTTTTGGTGACATACCTCTTGTCCCTGTACAGGTACCAACAATACAATTCATTAAATCATGTCAGTCATAAAGGGATTTTCAGTATAGATCACAAAACAAAATTTATCTGGACATTAAAAAATAAAAATAAAGAAGAAACTTGTATTTTGTTATTTTTTCCTAATACATACGTACGTATGTTAATAATAGCTGTCCTAAATAACATGGCACTCTATTACCAAGGGCTTGCTGTAAGGAGGCAATTAACCTTTTAAAAATTATATTTCTGAATCACAGCTGTAGCATATTGTTGCAAATTGCTTAGCAAGTGTAGCAATTTTTAATCTAGAAGTTCAAGTTCTGGTGGCTAATGTGAAACTTACGTGTATTAGGTTGCTTTTTGAAGCTTATCTCCAAATTCTCCCCAGGATGAATCAAAAGCCTATTTGCATCACGTGTGAAACTGCTTGTTGGTCATGTTAAATTGTATTTTGTTTGACAGGCATACCGAACTGTTTCGTAGTTGTAACAGCAATTCAGACTATGAAGCTAAGAATCACATTCAGGAGTGGAAAAAAGGCTTCATTCAAATGCCGAACATTTTAATCCCAATTCAGGACATCAAGAAGTGCCTCCCTGACACATGGAAGGTATTTCACTGAAAAATACTCGTTTTCACTGGGTATCTTGTTTTAAGCCTGGTATTTGTATGAATCTAGTAGGTGTGCTGACCGGGTTGGTGAAGGTCTTACTTTACTTGTTTGTATCATGTTTAAACATGAAAAATTTGTGTTCTGGTCAGACCATTTATCTCTGTATTATCTAGGCAGTATATCTCCCCCCTGTTGGATGAGATACTATTGGAGTGGTGTTGAGGGTTGCCCATTATATCTGATCCATAACAGGTCACCAAACTGGTGACAGTTCATGATGGATCCTGATGACCTGTCACTGTTTGTCAGTTCGTGACATGTTGGCGATTGAGTGTCGTCCTCCACACGCTGCCACTTACATGTATCTGAATGTTTGTGGCATCATTATCTTAGAACAAGGAATATTGTTACGTTTTTTTTCACCTGTTTATTTGTTTTGTTTGCGGATCGTCATAACCTGTCATGAACCGTCACACCTTTTGGAAACCCATTACGGATCGGGTATATTGGACATGCATGGTGGTCTCCCAGCAGTTAGGTTGCCAGTACGCGTTCATACACATGGTTGGAGTGAGGCACCATGAGAGTAATAAGGCATCTTGCCCAAGAATGCAAAACAGTGACTCCAGCCAGGTCTCTAACTGGTACCCTTGAATCTGAACTCCAGCATGCTAACCATTTGACCACTGCATCCTACTTTTAAAATGGAGGTGCTAAAAGATCAACTGGACTCATGATTCTGTTTCTTTCTCAGGCCATTGCTTGTGTACTTCAGATTAAGCCATGCAGTATTAAATCTCACAGGAGCACCATCTGCAGGTGAGTGATAATGGAGACTGCATCTATTTCTTATCTGTCCATGATATTCACCCTAGACATTTTGTTTTCACACTGAAATATTTGGTGTTTTCCTTTCAGGCCTGATTGTGTTCAAATTCTACAGAAGTGTCGCAATTCCAGTGTCCACCTGGCATCCAAATCAGCAGAAGAAGTTTGTGATGAACTCTCTCCTCCTGAGGAGCAAGCCCCTTGTATTTCCCTCAAAGAATACCTTGGTGTGTACTTAATATGACACTTGCATGTTCACTGTAAAGTTAGCTGTTGTTACAACAAGAACACAGGGTATAATGTCCAGTCTGTTGTAGATGAATGTGTAATCATATTTCTTTTATTATGTTTCTTATTTTGCAGTTCCCAGCAAGTATACTGATGTGACAGATGAAGGTAAGGGTAAATTGATTCAGGACTTCACTCCTAAAGTTGCTGTTTATTGTGCCCACTTCCTCCTTCCAGTGTTGTTAGGAACAACTTGTAAGCCCAGAGATTGTTTGACTTTTCATTTTGTAGCACAGGAGAATTGCACATACAAATTGACACATGTACTTGAGTTCTCGCTACTTACTGTGACAACAATTATGGCTAAACGCCTGTATTGGGTTGTAGTTCTAATTTGAGTCTCACTCATCTTTGTTTTGTTTTAGTAACTCACCCTTGTAACCCAAACCCATGCAAGGAGAATCAAGTGTGCGATATCAACAGAAGTTGCTATGGAGCTCTTCTTGACAGGTGTCAATCATACACGTGTGTGCCAGGTAATCATTTTTTTATAGGCTGTAATGAAGGGGGCTTTTCAGCGCGCAAATGGCGTGCATTTTGATTCAAGCATTACCTTGGATTGGTAAAACAGGAGAGACTTAGGGGGAGAGCTAAACACTTTCTTTTTGGGTAGGTCATACTCCATGCAAGCTAGCAGTGGGATACTGAAAAGAAATTTTAGAACGCCTGCCTAGATTAAATGCCTAGTGCATGCCCTGATATATTAACAGAAGTCTTTCAGCCAACATCACCATGGCTTAACAGACCAATCGCTTTCAACAGACCAGATTTAAAACACCATAAAGTGACAAACACTATTCCTTGGACTCTGAAGATGACTTTGCACAGAGTGTTAAAATGTCTGTCACCAACAACTGTCTTTTCAGGACTACTCTCACCTGGATAATCACGGTAGAGGAACTGAAACTCCTAGGTTCAAACCATTTACTAGGGATTCTTCTAGTTAGGCCTTCTATTTTTTGCAGACTGTGCATAGGTCTCAATATTTAGCTGTTAGTCACAATATTCTGAACATTTGTTCTTGAGATAGCTTAATACCTCAATCTCGTCACCAGTTGCCTGAAATTATTTTGCAAACAGAAAGCAGTTCATTTGTTATACTACATTGTTTGTGGCTAGTAGAAATTCAATATGTGAAAAGTAACATGTACCGTGCTGATGTTTGCCACAGGTTGCCCACTTGGTGATGCTTCAAGCTTTCTTGTGAGAGTTGGAGAGTATGCGAGAGTAAGTGTTGTCTTTCAGTTCATATTCTTTTGTATAGCTAGAATCTTTTGAAAATTTAAGGGAACCTGAACTAATCTTACACATTCAAGTGTGAGAGGTTGCATGGTTTTCGCGACCTTTAGTCTTCTTGTTCTCTTCTGGGTTTCTGTCAAACATTTGCCGTGTACTGTGGTACAAAATCCAACCTGTGATTGATGCTGGATTTACATGATTCATGAATGTTTGCAGCGTTTTAGAGTCGTGTGCTTTGGTTTTTCATTCCAGGTGCCCGTTGCAACTGGGAGGGAAGGCTGCTTCAGAATCTGCCATTGCGATGGTACGTCCACACTCGGCAACTGTGTCAACCTGGATTGCGTTCAACGAAAGCCGTGCAGTCTGAGAGACAAAACCAAAAGTAAGTTGAAGTAAATGTTTCTTCAAGTGACCTTAACAATAACAAAGTTTTCGGGTCAGTCACTGAGGTCACAAATAATGTAAGAAACCATTAGGAACTTGCAGCAATGCGAGCAAACACGTGACCAGTACACCCAAAACTCTTCTCACTGTTTGGTTAGAGCGCATTCCATTTGTCAGCTACAAAACTCGGGAAATCCAAGTTGTAGGTGGCTTTCAAGTATCATTTTGTCAACATGGTCTCCTTCGATTCAGTGTTAAATTATCCAAACACTTATCGAGAAGAGTAGGGCAAGTAGTTCCTGGTGCTGCCTTACGGGGTGGTGCTTCACATGGGATTAACCTCATTGCACCTTTCTACCTTGGACAGAATTGTCCAAGAAAAATTGCTATGAATTGTCAGTTCATTAATTGATGTTGCTTCTCGTCTGCAGATGATGGCGAACTGTTTATGGACGGCTGTAACATGTGTACGTGTTTTTCGGGGGAGCTTGTTTGCACAAAGAAACATTGTCCTGAGCCTGTGTTTTCACCGGAATACAATGCGAGTAAGTACAGAACCCATACACCGGAACTCCTGTTTGTCATTTGAGTGTCGCGGTGACATCATGATTAGTTGTCTCAGGATGGAGCAGTCCTGGTTCGAGCCCTGGCCAGGGGCATTGTGTTGTGTTCTTGAGTAAGACACTTAACTCTCACAGTGCCTCTCCACCAGGATCTGTAAATGGGTACTTGCGAACATAATGCTGGGGGTAACCTTGTGATGGACTAGCATCCCATTCAGGGAGGAGTAGAAATACTCCTAGTCACTTCATGCGACAGAAACTGGGATAAGTTCCGGCCTGATGAGGCACTTGGCTTGTATGCAGGCTTATCTTGAATGTCAACTCACTTTGAACTCCATGCAATATTTAACAATTAGACTACGAGGCCGAGTTTTCTACGAGCAGATAGTCATCGAGGCGCAGCCGAGTTGACTATCGCTCGTAGAAAACGAGGGCGAGTGGTCTAATTGTTGTAGTATAAATTTACCGTAGTCTCAATGCATAAAAAGAACACAATGTCAAGTAACGCGTAGAAAAGAACTGTTGTATTACGTTACATCAGGTTCAAACGTGATGCGCGATGTGCGCTGGTGCGTAGCTGTTGACTATCAGCAGATAGAAAACGGTAATTTAGCCAATCAAATTCACGGATTCACAATAGAGTACGGTAAATTTATACTAATAGCCGTTAGTGCTGGAACATCGCTGTTCTGTGTAGTTGAATGTTAACCGACGAACCATTACACCCGGATTTTGTGCAATCAAAAGTTTTTCGATTTCCCGTTCTACCAATACCAACTTGTGCTTTCAATCTGAACTAAATCGTAGGCCGACCCAAGCGTAATCAGACACCAGACAATGAGTCGATGGATACAGATGTGATCACAACTCTGCCCTGTGCCTGTGAAAATGTTTATCAGCCAGTGTGTGGCAGCGATGCACAGACCTACCCTAACCCTTGTGTGGCTCGGTAAGGGACTTAAATTTAAGATATAAATTTTCCAGGGTTTGTTGCTGTGCAGGACTAATTGTGTGCGGAGGCAGCCACCATGGCTGCAAATGGCAAACTCAGTAGTCTGAACTCGAAAGGACCTGAAACGTGTGGCCAGTGGCAAGCACGGCAAAAGATTTTAATGGTGGAAAGCGTGACGAAACACATAACTGGTACACACGGGAAGGAAAGCGCGGGATGATACCGGTGAAAGCGTGGGAGTGCTACGGGTGAAAGCGCGGGATGTTACCTGTGAAAGCACGGTATGCTACCGGTGAAAGCGCGGAATGTTACCGGTAGAAGTTCGCCGGGATGTTACCGGTAAAAGTAAGGAACGTTATTGGAGAAAGCGCGGGATGTTACCGATGAAAGTACGGGATGTTACTGGAGAAAGCGCGGGATGTCACCGGTGAAAGCACGAGAAATGACGTAGTCGGTGCAAGTGCGGTAAAAGATGTCGCCGGTGAAAAGCGCGGGAAAATACGTAACCGGCACATGCAGAAAGGGTTGGATGTAACTTGTTCACTTTTTGCCGAGTTTTGCTTCTGATTGGCTAAATAGATGTCAGTCTTTGGTGGGATCCTTTAGGAAATAAAACGTCAATGAAATAAGGTAAACAAGGATTACAGGTTTGGAAGTGCTAGGGTAAAGTCTACGAATTTTAGAGGTGGACCTTTTGACTTTTGGTGCGGGTGCGCCGTGAAACAAGCTTTAATTCAGCTCACTGTAAGTACGTGAAATTTATTCGGCAGTGGTGGTGTTCATGTACAAGTAGAGATATATATTTTCGTCAGCCCCCTTCAAAAGTCAAATGGTCCACCCTTAGGCTGAGTCAAATACTTGGCACAGTCAAGGTTTAATGTTAAACCTTACTTGTTTGTGTTCGTCAACAGGTGTACTGGACTAACCTGGTCTAAGCTGAAGAGAGGCAATTGTGCTTCCATTGATCCTTGTCACCCAAATCCCTGTGCACCTGATGAAAAGTAAGTGCATTCAACATATAACATTAGATGGTAGCTTAGTGTGCTCCCTGTTGTTTTTGCTCAGTGTGAGATAACTGATGAAGATATACCGCTTTTGACACCTCAAGAGAAATAAGTTAGCACCATAACGGGCTTGGCATTGCGGCTACTATTTATGCGTTTATTCTACAGTTAAAATTT
>CM042752.1:19646453-19683953 GCA_022496165.2 Catalaphyllia jardinei
ACGCATGCGCGATCCTTTCATTGATCCATTGGTTTCTATTTGTTTTTCGAAACTAGCAAATACATACTTATTACCTTTGCCAGTAATACTGCCGCATTTTCAACGTCCCTGTTGTGCGGACTTGTCGCAACGTGCAAACCACACGCAACTACCTTAAAGTCTTGGATTAAGAATCTCTTTTTGTCGCCTCTTTGCTGTTTGCGGGTTGAAACGTTCGTGGGGACGGGTAGATAAAACTTTGTTGCAGTCTAGCATTTAGGTCAGAATTGTTTTGAGTAAAACGTCAGGAAAGGAACCAGTTTGTTATATACGTACATGTCGAGATGAAATGATGAAGTGATAAGTTACAGAGCACTTTTTGTGCAACTTAAAACCATCACTACAATTTAAATTTATTCTTTCACACTATTTCCATTATTTTTTAATAGCAATAGTTTAAGGCTGACATTTACGTCAAACGGGAGACAAGACCATGTGTCTATTTTTATGCCAGTTTTAACGCAAGGCTCCACGCTCATGATAAATGCGGGGAAAAATAAAGTAAGAATTCTATTTCATCACTGTGACTGTGAGAAGCCTGTCAAAAATTCTGAAACGCTGTTGATTTGCAGTGCACGTGAACAGTGCGCCACCCAAAGAAGAACTATAAACGGCACACGGCAAACCAGTTGGTAGCCTTTAAACTCTCTAAATACATCTTGTTTACGTTAAATACTCCATAACTACGTTTTATCATTTTGAATGATTCAGCGGCAAACTTGAAGAGCATGTCACCTATTCAAAAGCCATTGAGGTGGGAAGGAAGGCCCAAAGGTATGGTGAGTTATTCCACCCACAAGACAAAATAGCACAATATCTGCATGAGCAATGTAATGATATGTTTTTTTGTTTCACTATAAAGGGGCGCGAAATTTAACGGTAGGGGAGCCCTAAATTCAATAGATCTATTAACCGCTGTTCAGTTTTTCAAGCGACTGATTTTCAGTGTTCCTAAAAGGCAGAATACCCGAGAAATGTCTTGTTTTTAAACAAAAGCAAATAAACATTCATTTTTTTAATGAAATCCTTCTCGATGTGCCCACTCACTTTGTCTGTAATTGTTCCACTTCTCTGATCAGACCTCGCTGGTTTCTGAAGCGTCTTTTAACTTGAAGAACAAACGCCACAACGTCTTCGTTGTTAACAGTTTCACTGACAAGATCATCGATATTCAGCGAGTCCAAGCTGACCTGTGGGCGACAAGAGATATAATCATATGGCTAGCTCTGTCAGTGGGCAAGGTAAACCAAATCCGCAGCTGTGATTGGCTACCCTAGCGGGTAGATGGGGTTGTCTTGCCCGCTGCGAAGGAAAAAAAAAACTTTATGGCGAATACTAAATCTTTTATTGATTAAGCTTGTACATTCAGGACGCTCTAGTCAGGTTTCACTCAAAGAGCAGTCTATTTTTCGCCCTGGACAGACCGAGAAGGTATTGCAAGGTTTGCGCATTTTTGGCTAAGAGAAATTCCACGCTTTTTTCAAAAGAGGAACTCTGAATCAATTTGCAAGCATATGTTATTCCGGCTTGATCTTCTGGCTCAAAAGAATAGAGACCTGTTAGTTTAGACGCTAAACTAGTGGGTTACAGTCTCCTTTCAGAGCCTTTCCTTTCTCCTTTCCTTTCAGAGAAAGGTCTGCTCCAGGACAATTCCAAACTTTCTTACCTTTGCTCCTGCAAACACAGGACGTATCCCTCCGTCCAGTCTAAACTTTATGGTGAGAATCAGGGGGGTGTCCGCTTGATCAGTAGCTTCATCTCCTGGTTTAGTGTCATTTGGTATCTCTAAGATGACAGAGTCACCTTCGACACCTTGTACATTGACGCCTCCAAGATTAGCGTACAGTTGAACAGCGCTAGCCAGCCTTAAAACCGATAAAAATATTTCATCAAGGGGTATAAAACATCTTAATGATGGCAAGGAAAAAAAGGAAAAAAAAGGAGAAAAGAAAGAAAAAGAAAGAGGGAGAGAGGACTGAAGGAAGAAAAGAAGATGGTTGTTATTTGATTACCATTCTCGTTTTTTCTGTTCGTGTTCGTCACAATCTTGATTGAGCGCTGTTTGTATCTTCAGTTCAACTAGCAGTTCATTAACGCACTCCTCTAAATGGCTCACATCGGCCTGCAGTAGTCCCTTGCAGTGCTCAAGGCTAGAGATGGCTGCCTTACATTGCTGGATAGCCAAGTCTGCTTCCAACTGTCAAAACAAGCACATTGAATATCTCATTAACAGTGCTGGTGTTAAAAGTGCAGTTAGCAAATCATAGCTCGGTAACTACTACGTGTAGTGGAAAGCACCAGAAATTCTGCGTAAATTACTCCATAAAAGTGTATGTTTTGCTTCAGCGAGCGTACAAAAGTCTGATAGCTCGGGGATAGTGAATAACTCTCGAGCTAGTGTATCATAACCTTCCACAACAGTAAGGGCAAAAATTGGTTTTCTTTACACCCTAACTAGTGGCTCTGATTAGCTCTGCCTCTCATAAATATATTGATGACTCCACTAGCTATAGCGAACTCAACTTATTTGGGAAATAGAAAAATTCCTTATGATCTTACTGACAACCTCACAGAACAGAACATTTCAAATAGAGCCAAGTTTTTTCTAAATGTTTTCTATACCGCGTACAGCGAACCCAGATTTAAGCTTGCTTGATATAGATTTTACGGTTAAGGCACTGGGGCTGCAGCGGGGAGACATAGGGCAGGCATTTTGCCTGTCAAGAGATTCATTTGAACGGAATACAAATTTGTTTTTATATATATATATATATATTACCTCTTTCGCTTTCATCTCGTCAAATGATTCTTCCTCATTTCCCTGAAAAAAAGGGAAGAAGAGGCAAATAAAGTAAAGTAGATAGTTATAGCAACTTTGTTGAGGCCTATTTTAAAAATGCCTATAACAACTTCGCTTCATTCAAAATCCAAGACGAAGAATTTGGCTCTCAAGTTGTGGTTTGAACACACAGACCAAACTTAACACAGCATTTGACCAGTCTCCAGCTTTCTGAGAAATCGAAAATCAACTCCTAGAAGTGCTAATTACAACCGGAAGTTTGGTCGAATGCTTTTCGCGGAAAAATCTCATTTCCGGCGTGAGCAAAGGTCGCGCCAGAAAAATTTTAGCAATCTTTGCTACCTAATATTCTGGCTAACATATTCGTAAAATTTGAATCACCAAAACACCCAAAGAATGGAAGTTATCAAAGGAAAATAGCGTGAGGTCCATGAGTAGAATTTAGAAAAATGTTCCGATCTTCGTTCTTGCCAAGACAAGTCTTTCTTTTGTTACCACCAACGTGTATCTTCTGGTAAAATAAGTGAAGCAGGAAATTGGATAAGTCCGCTCGCAGCCTGTGTACCAATGACATTTCAGCGCGAACAATTAAAAGGATCAAAGAAAGCTGAGCAGGTCATCAGATACTTTAAACCAGAACAAAAATCTAAAACAACACTCTTGATTGGAAGATCAAGAAAAAAGAGGGGTTATTGACATGACCTTCTCAAGCCCTCGAGCGTGTTACACTAGCTATTCTACAATTCTTTTGACGATGTCATATGTGGCGTTCAAAATCGAAAATCAAGGCAGGTATTAACGAATCCTTAGTGCTCCACTTGTGCAGTGGTTTCATTTGTAATTTGGACATCATCTAACAGCTTGTTTTAATTTAATTAATTTTGTCATGTATGGTTTTCAGGTGTGTTTGTGCGATTTCCGAGAAACTTCCGACCTTAACCAACAGACGCAACAGGGACAGCTGCTCTTAAAACAACTGAAGTTACGACTCTAATTTCAAGTTCTTGATCACAGAAGGCATCAGAGAAGCTGCTCTCCAACTACACGGCGTCCCAAAAGTCCTGTGCTTGCAACTGCTTGCGTGAAACGCAGCGAAGAATATGAGCTACAGACGAGATCAGGATCACTTGTCAAGAGTTTTGGAAGAAGAGCTTAAATGTCCCGTTTGTCTCGAGGAATTCGTGGAGCCTAAAAGTCTAAGTTGTTCTCACACCGTCTGTAAGGATTGTTTAAGCAGCATTGCGCAGCATACCGACTGGAACGCACGAAATCCACGTCAATCTTACGTGCGTTGCCCCACCTGCCGCTTTAACACCGAACTTGATTTTCCGGGGGGGATCGACAACCTGCCAACAAATTACATCGTGACCACTCTGATTTCTGGAAAAGGTAGAGTCAAAGAAGTCAGCGAGGTAGAAGACCGTCTTGATAAGTGCAAACAGGCTTTACAGGTCAGGCAGGATTTGCTGACTAAGATCATTGACTTATCAGAGAGTGTTGGACAACGGAGACAGCAAGTTGAGGGCGACATTCGGCAAACTGCGGAAAGGATAGTGCAGATGGTAAGAGCCAGTGAGGAAGAACTCATAGAGGAGGTTAATTTGGCTGTGGCCAGACAGCAGCGAGAACTAAAACAGCAACGGGATGTGATGCAGAATTTGTTAGCTTATGCTAATGAAAGAATCCAAAGAGTTGAGCAGCAGATCAATTCACTTCCCACAAGGAAAGTTATTGAGGAAAAACCTTCTATTTTGTCTCAAGTTAGAGACATTGATGCCATAGGGTTGGCATTTGAAATACCAGATATGGATTCTATTGCATTTATTCCAAACATGAGTATTACTGAGAGTGAACAGCTCACAAAGTTGGGAAAACTTGTTGTTGGCAGTGAACAAGTCCCTGATGGTTCTGCCATTAGCTTGACTGTAGCAGATTACTCACAGGATGAAATACAAACCCATGCTTTTGGAATGGCTGGCAGTGATGGAGGTGAATTCAATCTACCATGGGGAGTGGCCATACGTGATGATGGCTGTATTGCTGTGGCTGATCACGGAAACAGTCGTATCCAGATTTTTGATCATCAAGGCACCTTTCTCCATGTTTTGACCAGTGATGAAGCAGAGAAGATTCATCTCCCCACTGGGATTGATTTTGATCTAGATCACAACCTTGTCACTTTTGATGGTGAAAGTTGCAATGTAAAAATTCTGGATTCGGCAGGCCGACTGATTAGGAATATGAACAATTCGATTGAACGTGGCAGCAGAGTGGAGGGAATATCAATTGACACACAGGGACGTATAATCATTACAGACTCGTCAAATGGACGTGTGCTGGTTTTCCATCACAGTGGGCATTTATGCCTTGAATTTGGTGGAAATGGAAAAAACAAGCTAGAACGACCATCGTCTGCAGTATTTTATCAGGGCCGCTATATTGTATCTGACACCTTCAATCACTGTCTTAAGGTGTATAATCGACACGGTGTCTTCCTGCAACAAATTGGAAGGCCTGGAAAGGAACCTGGACAATTCCTACAACCAAGAGGATTGACAGTGGATTTGGCAGGTAACATACTTGTGTGTGATTCTGGAAATCATCGAATTCAGATCCTAGACTGTGATGGAAACTTTGTAAGAAGCTTTGACTGCTTAGGTAGTGAAGCTGAAAACTTTTGTTTGCCATATGCCATTGCAGTTGGAAAGCAGGGAGAAGTGGTTGTTTCTGACTGCAACAACCATTGTATTCAGATTTTTAGATTTCCACTCTTACATGTAGAGGCCAATTCAGAGTAGAGTGACTGGAGGAGTGACTTCATTTCAAAAAACTAATTTTAAAAGGAGTTAAAATGTAATAACATCAAATAGGCCATATTCGCATTTTCGGTAATGCACTAGACCTTGCTTACAATGGATGGTAATGTGCGGAATATCATTGAAAAGAGACTAACTGCATTTACATTTGAAACAACTCCCCACATTAGCCTCACTTGCAAGCCAGCTCCATTCATATTGCAAGAATATGAAAATGGCCTATTGTGTCATTCCAAAATTAAAATATTAACAATATACATGTAAAAACAGATTTTCTTGCTAAATTTAAAATGACAGTGGTACTACTGTACCTTTTCCTGTACTTTGCCAACAAACTCCGCTGACTTCTCCTTCATCATCTCATACTTGTTTTTCTGAAAACAGTCAAGTGTAGTGTCAGTGATGTAATGTAACAATGCTGTTTTCTGATTGTGTGTATATATATCTTAGGATAACCTTGTGATGTAAACTTGTGTCATGTTAGCTGCACAGTATCAATCAGACATTTTTATCAGATATTTTACGTTCTATCATTGTTCATCAGGCTGGTTACTTAGTTATTGCTGTACCAAGAGTGTCTTTTTTCTGATTTCTATGAATTTTCATAAGAGATTTTTAGTTTAACAGCTGTTAGTCTATAAGACAGTTAAGTTAGTCTTTGTAAATTATTACATGACTGAGTTAGTTCAGAGTATTTGAGCAGGCAGCCCTGAATGATCCCACAGGCTTTCTGGTTGTGTTGTCACTTACTTTGCAAAATAAAAGGCTTTAGGTCTAACTTTCTTTACTGTTTTTTTTTTTTAATAAATGTTAATGCTGTGTCTCCCAATCAGAACTACACTGGTAAGCAAACAGAAAAATAAATTGATTCATGACACTTTCATTTAGTTAAATGAAGCATTTCTCTGCTAATTTTAAATTCTGAGTTAAAGGTAGAAAAATGTACACAATCTGGTTGGAATTAAAGGTTTAGGAGAACTTCCTCTTGACGATGCTTACATGTAAGCAACTGACTAAGCAATAATTTTAATAAAATGTGAATGTATAAATGCATTTCTTTATTATCTGCTGAGAAGTCTCAGTAGGAGACAGTTACAGACAATTTAAGTTAGTCTTTATTTTAAGCAAATTCATCTAAATTTACTGTATATTTTCCCTGAAATTAATACCATGTATTTGAAACATTGAACCCCTATTAGCTGTCTACTTTGCACTTTCTGCCATGTGCTTCAAGAATTATTGTTCCAACATCATGTACCTTGTCTTTGGTGGCAGCAATTTTCTGTTCTAGAAGCTCAAGCTTTTCCTTTAAAACTTTGTGTTCTGAAGAATTAAATAACACTGAGATGCCTACCCTGTAAAATAAAATTCACTTGGTGCAAAACTATGTATTGACTAGACAATTATTTGTAATGAGAAATGAAGAGTCTTTTTTTGCTAAATTGCGAGCTTCAATATACAGATTTGTAATTAATATTTTACTGATAAACAGAGACAGTTGACTAGGTATCTCAGTTGAAATTGGATTCACAAGGAAGCAAACCCAGGGGCTAATGATATACACTGTACCAAACAACTGTTCAATGTGTTAAATAAATATTTCATAAAATGTTTCTTCCCAATGGAATTAATCTTTTGCTCTGCAAAGTTGAATCTGACGGTGGATCAATGCCTATGTAGTCATTATATTTTATTAAGCACTTGGTTTCTGTGTTCTGTCATATCACTGAAGGAATAAGTGGATTTGTTCTAAAATGAAACTGTTTTTAAATTGTTATCCAGGAAGAGAAACCCAGGAACAAAATGTCCTGGATGCAACACAAGTCTGGAATGTTCTAATCTTTTAAGATGATGCAAATTACCAAAAAATGTGTTTTGCAAATGCCCAACCCATGTAAATAAGTTCAAACTATGAATACATGATTGATACAAACAACTGAATTATACAAACAACTTAAGCAGTTGTGAAATTAAAGCCCGAACAAAATGAAGGCCTGAACAGGATTTGAACTCATAACCTCTGCGATTTTGGTGCAGTGCTGTACCAAGTGAGCTACATGTATCAAGCCAAATGGGAGCTGGCCACTTTGTGAGTTTGTAATGTACCCATAGTTGATGAATAATGCAAGTGGATGTATGAAAGATCATATATTATAATATAACTGTGATAATCAATCATATCTTCATATCTTTCTCCACAGTTTGAACAAATACAAGATCTCTCATGTGATCATCTGCATAAGTTCAAACCAAATAGTGGCCTTTTATTAGAGATCATGATATATCTATTAACCTGACTTAGACATTAGAGCTCAATAGAATGTTACACACAGCTGACTGCTGTGTGACTTGCTTGCACAGGAAAGGAAGACAGTACGGCATATTATAATCTTACTGGTGCAGAGAGTTTCAGCCAAGTCTTCAATCTCTGTCTCCAGCTCCTCAATCATCTGTTTGTCTTTCTTATTTTCGTCCCTTGCATGTGCTTGATGTTCTAAAATATTTTAGATTGGAATTTTTGATAACAACAAGTTAAGATTTGGGTTTTGATGTTGATCCAAAAAGTTATGATGATGATATTAGCCTAGAGAAATATTCACTTCCTGCAGCAACTGTAACAAGTTTAAAGTACCTACATTTAAACCAATTGCCATGCCAGGGAAATAGAGCCCATCAGAATGCAGGAAAGCAATTGTATACTTGACGGTATAACAACCAATCTTCCACAGCTGTGCAGCATTGGTTGTGTTGGCCACTGGCTGTTGACTTGGTTATAGACAAATTATATGCTGTGTCACATATGGTATGCTATAGAATATCCTACTTGTCACTGGTTATTTCTTGAGAAAATACATGGGCTCGTGGGATAGTTCATGGAGTACCACTTGCAAGCAGTGTACTAAGTATATATAAGTTATTGACCAAGCATGAGGTCAAGATGGCTGGATACTGGCCAAGTTCCTTTTTTGCATGTTTATGGACTGATATGAACATAAACTCACAAAAAAAGAATGAGGCCAATATCCAGCCATCTTGACCAAACAAGCTTGGTCAATAAAAGATTTATTATATATGGCTTTCTGAAAGCCTGAAAGTTGTGGGGAAATTTTTCTTGTGGGTTACAGTGGGTGGTCCTGAGCAGGCAAGACAGCTTCATCTTGCCTGCTTAGGTAGCCACACAGTGCATAATTTGGTTCATCTTGCCTGCACATGGGGCTAGCCATATAATAAATGTACATAGTGCATAATATACAAACCAAGTATTTGTAATTAAAGTCTCAAAATCAGATAGCCTACCTGTTATTTCTATGTTTTCAGGTGAAGACCAGTTTTCTTTTGCCACATTTTCCAGGAAACGGGATTGGGTTTGTAACCTTATCAACATTGTCTTTAGACTTGCAAGATGATTCTGGGTAGGAATGAAAAAACAATAAATCAGCTCATTGACACATAAGCAAATCAATTTTTTAAAAAAGTAAGTTGGCCAGAGTAAGTTTCAAGTAAAAATTGTATGTTTGGTAACAGGTGCATGGTTATTCAACAGGGTCCAGTTGCACTAAAAAAAATGTGTACTTAATTGGCCACTTCCCATCGGGGCTTTTCAGGACCAATGCAAACAAACAATGACAAATTAATATTCAAATAATTATAACCAGGTTAAGAATCCCAACTGGCAGGAGGCAGACAGTTGGCTATTTACAAGCGTAACCGAGAAGTTGAACTAGGGGCTTCCGAGAACAACATCAGCTAGCGGTCAGAACAGGATTTGAACCAGCAACCTATGGATTTCAAATCCGCCGCTCTAACCACTCGGCCATGCTGCCTCCCTCCTAAAGAGGGTTAAATCCTAACCTTGGGTTAAATCTATGTGAACAAGGTTCTATAAATTCCGTTGTTGGGCAATTCCATATGAGAATGTGAAAAATCCAGATTTTTAAAAAGTGGTTAGACTTAAAATCATACCCTGTACTATATTGCTGACAAGTTATAGTACATAGAAAAATAAGTTTCAGTTTGCTTGCGACAGCAACGCATTCAGGGGGGATCTCCAAAGTAAGTGTTTATTTTTTAATAATAAACAATAGGTGAGAGACAAATTTTTAACTTTCTTTATAAAACTTGGAAATGATTTGTGTCTACCAACAGTTATATCAGAAGAAATACCTCAAAGGACTTAATAAATAAAAAATATAAATTTAACCCCAACCTTTTTTAAAAAATAGTTATTAACAAAGTAAATTTTGTTACGGACGTTACATAACGTCCGTAACGTTTACACAATCTTTTTCCATTCTTAAAAAAACTATTTAAAAGATTTCAAAGATATTTCTGCCACAAAGCTAAATATTCTTTAGAAACACTTTGGTAAAAAGCAGTCCCTGAAAAACTGCAATATTTTTCAAATAATGGTAACAAAACTTTGTTACGGACGTTACGTTACGGACGTTACGTTACGGACGTTACAATTCTTGAAGCTAAGTTAAACATTTTAAAAAGTCTCAAGAACCCAAACATTACACTCAAAGACAATTTGTCTTTTATAACATTAACTTGTTGCACTTACATGTAACATCAGTAGAATTCTGGTTAAACAGTTATTTCTCTTGATAGTTTCTCAAACTTTCTTGTGTTTCCTTATAACTTTGAAAAGTTTTTCCACGGCAGGAAGCTCTGGAATTTCAAAAGGCCCACTGATAAATTGGGGAACAGTTACTGGATCAGAGAAAATGTTTGAAAAGTGTACTCTGTCCACGTCATCTCGTCTAGGCCAATGGAAAGTACTGGCACTCTTTCTGTGCAGGAACTTGAATTCTACAAAACTGCCACTTTTCTTCATTACTCTCCCAAAATAATAGGTTTTGACATAATCAACTGCATAGTATTCCCCTGGTTGAATAGTTGGCGGTGGAATTGGGCAAAGGCTTTTCTGGTGTAACTCTTGGATCATCAGTTGCCTGTATGCCAGAACCTCAGTTTTAGGAATCATCACAGATCTAGTGGCCACACACCTTGCATATAGGCAACTGAAAATTCCACAGTCATAGGTATTATTCTGTTCTGGAATCTCACCAGGCCTGTTTGAATAGAAAGACCACTGGCTGACATCAGTCGACCGGTCAGCTTTCAAAAGAAGTGACACCATCATTTCCACTCGCTTTAAGACAGTCGGCTTAACAAACTGACCTGGCAAGCTGTCGAGCACTATGATACACATTTCCTGAGGAAACATCACTCCAAGGAACCAATGTTTACCCTCAGTATCATTGCAGGGAAAGAAAACTGCATCTTGTTTGAAAAGGTCATCTTTGTCTATAAGAGGATCTTTCGGGGTCTGCCTTTGCACCAGCTTTTCAAATTCTTCCCATTGAAAAATTTCCACTTTAACACCCTTCTGAGCACTTTCAGACTTGACTAGCTGTAGATATGCATCAACAATAAAATTTGTAATCCACTTTGATTCATCTTCTGCAGCTTTTCCTTCGAGATCTTTTAAGTCCCTTATGTCAATTAAGGGATCACCCTTAAAGTCAATGGCTTTACTGATAATTAGCTCTGCCATTAGACTGCTGAATGGAGGAATTTGGAATTCAGTGCACTGGTCATTAAGAATTGCCCTGATGTGGTCAGGCAAGCCTTGCTGTATCTGAATAATAATTTCCTCTTCATCAGTCATAGGTGTGTCAGCTGGTACTGTAGCATATGTGCACAATGGCATGTCATCTTCATCATCAGCAACATCACCATCACTACCACCATCACCACCACTCTCTTCATCCTCACTGCCCCCACTATTGTTCCAGGAACCGTCACTGACTTCAGATGTGGTTATTTCAGTGACTGAGTCACTACAGGTTTCTTCAGCATCATTTGATTGTTCAATCTCATGAAGAACAGATAACTGACTTGAATAAAGGAGACAATGTACTTGACCATTCTCTGCTGGTACTATGCAGTGGACCTTGCTAATTCCTGGGATAGCTGTAGCTTTTTGAAAGCATTTGTCCAGTTCCAGACCACTGCCGAATTCATCAATGTCCTTCTTCAGACATAGTTGAATGTTGATTGATTTGCAGAATTGTGCTGCAACCGTTGCAAAGGATGTTGCGTCCTGCACACTTGCCACTTTCCTCGTGGACACTGCAGTCCACACCATCCTTTTTACTGTTCCTCCCAAGCCATCAACCACTCCTTTGCCATGGGAAGTGGCAAAAAAGTGCCACTTTATTTTTAGTCCCTTTCTCTGAAGAGTGTGGTAGAAGCCAGCCATGTACTTGTTTTTAAATTGGGAGGTGGGCCCATCAGAAAAGATGTTGACAACTTTAACCAGTGGAAAATTTTTCTTGACAAAATTGTTTACCACAATATCCATAAAAACAGTAACTGATTTCTTGTCATGGTCGAGGTCATCACTCACTATAACATGTGAACTGCACTTTGTGTTGTCATCCGAATCTTTAGTCCAAATTGCAACAGTAAAGATTGTAACCTGTGGTTGACTCCAATGAGCTGCTTGAATTTCATCTTGATGCTGACAGGTATAATTTTCAGCAAAGTCAACTTGGACAACAGCTTCATCTGGTTGCATTTGAGCTGTGCATTTTTCAAAAAATTCTGCTTGTTTCCTCTTTATGAAAACATGCTCCAAGAATGAAGGCATTTTACTTTGAAGAGAATGCAAAAAGTTATATATCGGCGAAACAGGTAGACGACTAGGCGACCGATTTCGAGAACATCTTCGTGACGTAGAGAAAGACGACAAAAACGCATCTGAACCGGTCGCTAGACACTTTAATCTGCCGAATCATTCTACGCAACATATGACAGTCTGCGGCCTCTCCCTACATCAAGGAAGCACAGAAAGCCGCAAAACTCTAGAACAAAAATTTATTTTTCAAATCGGCACTCTTAATCCTCACGGTATCAACGAACGTTTTTCATTTAACTAATTTATTCTGTTTTTCACGTTGCCAGGCACCAACCAATAGCGTAGCTCCACACTTCTGTATATAAACCACACACAACCCACAATTCCTCGATTCACTCCGACGAAGGGCTAGCGCTCGAAACGTCAGCTTCTGAATCTCTTTACGGTGGCTAATTCACATTATCAACTCAGTTGATAAAACCAAATTATCTTGTAATACTCCCACCGACGCAGCACCATAGTTTCTTTAGAAACTTACCCCCTTTATTCTTCAACAGTACCCTCTTTGGTGACTTTCTCCATCTTCTTCACCAGTTTGGGTTTGCCTTGTTTAGACTGAACTTGATGAGACACTCTCTCCCATTGTTGCCACTGAACAATTTCATCCAGAGCAGCATCTTCCTTGACTGCATCAAGCCAGGCTGGACATGAACCACATTTGCCCATCATGCATTCTTCTTTATTGCTATCACAGACAAAGTTATCGACAAATGCTGCAGAGTAGGAAGGGAAACTTTGGATTTCTTTTGTGAGACATTCACAAAGCAACTTCACGTTGTCATGATACTGGCAGAGACAAACCTGCCGTGGCATGAATGCTTGCAGCAAAACATTCTTTGGTCTGAGAGAGCTGAATTTGGTGAAGCAAATCTTTACCTGAGGGTTCTCTTTCTGAAACAGTCCAAAAGTCTCTTTCAGTGACCACATCAAGTGCCTCTTTTGTAGTTTCAACTTCTTCCCATTCTCTTTAATGATAACATAGTCTTTACGCCCTGGTGCTTGTCGAGAAATGGAATCTCGGTAGTAAAATTCTTGAACAGTCTACGGTGGACTTGGCAATGCACTTGTTGCCAGTGGACTTCTGGTGTTTACTTGAAAGTGAAAGTCCATGTGACTTTGCAATCTTTTCTATTACAGCTTTTCGCTTCCTTGGGCTATTTGGAAGTAATGGTGAAACTTTGTGTACTGCTTTACCCAGTGCTTGTGGAGTTTTGTAAGCATATCTTACATGAGTGTCACCAGGATCTTGTACATGTGAGGCAGACAACTTTTTCTTAAGCCTGTGCAATCGCACTCTTTCCCTGTACTTCTTTCTTTCAAGTTCGGCTTTTCCTGGATCAACAGATTTCTTCCTACTTTCCCTTTTCCTAAGTTTGTCTTTTTCTTTATGTGCTTCATGCTTTTCTGCATTTTCTTTGACTTTCTGTCTGTGATTTCGAACTCTTTCTGCCACAGTTAAAGGCATTTTTGCATATACATGTGAATTCTCAAATTAAGCAGTGCTTTAAGGAAGGAATGAATTATACTCACTCACTATATGTCTGTGGGCTCAGATAGTTTGCAAAGAGCATGCTCAAAGCTGAGTACCTTATGTAAAATGCATGTAGTGTCCTTCATACTGTGTTGGGACATTTCATGGCTTTAACATAATGTACCAACCAGTTTGATTTATAAAATGTTAAATACAAGCCTTTTTAAACTTATATGTAAAAAAAAATGTGGCCAACAATACAAAAAAGCTCATTTATTGTGTGCATTTTATTATAATTCACACAGTGTAACGTCCGTAACATTGGCTGTAACGTCCGTAACGTTAAAGTTCACATAGCATTATATAATTACGAAAGCCGGTTTAAATGAAATGAAGCTTTTTGGTTCACACAACTACTATACTTCAAATATTTGGAGCAGTTCATGCAATAAGCCCCAATACTTCACAGGAATTTTTCATTAACACCAGTGCTCTGGCTTATGTGGTTGTTTTTTATGTAACGTCCGTAACGGTGTGTTTTTTGCCCTATTTTAAAATATAGGCCAGTCAAGTGGAAAACTTTTTAATTTTTTAACTTTTTAACAATTAATGCATCAGTAGGCACAAACATGATCATCAATGTAAAATTAGACAATCCCTTCCTATCCTTTGCCTGTGCTAAATTAAAGTTTCAAAAATGACTCTGAATGTAACGTCCGTAACGGTGGAATTGCCCTGTTATTGCTGACTACGCTTACACTGACACAGAACTAAGTATGTAGTTGATACAGATTTGCAAAACCTGATAGTCCAGCTATTTTCTGTCATTTTTGCATTTATTGTGAATATAATACTTGATTAATTTTGTTAATTTGCATTGGAAAAAATCCAACTTGTCTTTCAACCACTTTTTCTATCAATATAGCTTTGTTTTAACACTGAAGTTGTGCTTTCTTGTGATTGTTGATATTACTGAAACCTTTTTCTGAACAACCAAGCTTGTGTGATAGTGTCATCCACTGGATAAATAATATTATTATTACTTTATCCATTGCATAGTTTAGTTGTTTTTCAACACTTCACTTTTTTGCTTGCTAGTGACCCACTCTTTATTAAAACAACTTTCCCATAGTGTAAGTAAATTCACACTCCAAGCTATTGTTTTTGGGTAAAATCGAAGAAAAGCTGCGGGAAAAAAATACTGGTCGACATTCTCTGATGCATTGTTTTGTGAAATGTCCAGGTACAGTTCAAGATCAACAGAGGCTGATACAATTGATGTCAATTAAAATCAATCCCTGATTGGTGTTGGTTGATAGTGGCTGTAGTAATAAAACCATCAAACTGCGTCAATCTCAATCAGAAACTTGGTCAAAGTGTCTTATTAATGACAAGAAAGAAAAATCGGGTAACAATTGATACCGGTAATCTAGGTATTAATATTCTTCATCTTAAGAATTGTCGATTGTTATCGATTAATAGCTTGTTGACGATTCCCTACACATGTACTTAACAACATACAGGAAAACAGCCGTCAGCATTCCATAGTAAGTAAAACAGGGAAACCATCCTATACCTTGTGCTTTTGGAGTTGTAGTTCATGATTTCCATCCATAGCATTGCAGAACTCAAGAGATTTTATGTTTTTGCTGTGGTTTGAGATGTCTTGAAAAATCCTGAAGACAGCACAAAAAGATGAACACCGCGTAAAAATCAAATTTACAAGGAAATGAACTTACATTTCAGTATTAAGCGCCAGAAAAGTACCTTTCAATATCTTCCACTTGGGACGCCATGTTTTGTCGTTCAAAACAGACCGCCAAAATGAGTGACACCGCATTTGTTTTAGGCAGCGGCTTGACGTTCGTCACCAGTCTTTTTGACCTGGGATCTTGATAGGCTCTCTTGGAAGTTCCGGTTTCCTTCTTTGGCCCAATGTGATGTTCTGTTCCATCCAGAATTAAAAATGATGAGCTCTTTGGTTAGTCAGGGGTCTGATGCAGAATTAGGAAGCCATCACCCTTCTTTTAACAGCCATACTCCTGTGTTAGTTTCCTCGGGGACATACCGTTCCTTCTCTCCCTCACGGAGGCTGTTCTGTCTACTTGCTGCCTTCGATTTTTTAGCGACTTTATTTATTTGGATTCTGTATGCTCATGTAAGTAAGCTTGTGTCTTTTTTACTCTAACTGTTTGTGAAACTGCAAACGAGAGTTTACTCTGAGATGTTTATACTAACTTATTATCATAATTAATTCATGCTGATGCAGGAAATACTTAACTGAAAATAGTATAGTTTATATTTGCAAGATAAAGTAGTTCATTCATGCAGAATCTTGCGATACTATCTTGTGGTTCATGAAAAGAAATCAATATGATTGATATAAGTTTAGAAATGTGCTATCATATGTCTTATGCTATAGTGTATCCAAACGTTATCAGAGTTTTAAATATAGTTTTGACGCGGTGCACGGCTGGTGGACGATCACATGATCACCTTGGCGAGAGCGATCACTTTTTTACAGTTGCTGTTTTATTTTGCTGTTTTATAGATCTGTAAGGCTTGGGATATTGAATTCCTCATTGTGTTGAATCCCTCATTGTGTTGAATCCCCTGGGTTTGCCAACTTACATCATTATAATGGTCTGTTTTCCACTCTCCAGGGGCTCATAACTCATCTTTATAATTTATGAGCTGGCTAGTCTGCATGCACACATCACCTTTTCGTGCAGAAAAGAGAGGTATGGTTTGCTGTTGCTTTGAATTGCAGTGCATGCCATTACTCATATGATGTCTGCTTGCAGTCTTTAGACTGGCTGGTGTGGAGGGTTTGTCTCCTGGGGGTGGGGATGGGGAAGGATACTCCTTTAATGGGCTAGTTAAGGTGGCTTACTACAGTTTTTCTGAGACTTAGTAGCATGCGCTACGATAGCCTGCCACACGTCAGTATTTGTCGTATGTGCAAAAATGATGCAAGTAATCTCAAGAAGTAATGAAAACCACTTTGGCACTTAAAAGGCATTAAATCTCCTTGTTACATGTAGTGATGGTTTCAAACTCCATTCAAACATGTATTCAAGCCTAGGGCCAAAAAAATATGGCAAAAAGGTTTGATAAACATCGGTAAGAGAGCTCTAATTTACTCTTGCTTTCTCACATGCGATACATGGCGTCACATGAGCGCACGCTTAACCCTTTAACCCCTAAGAGGTCTCCCTTTGACGAGTAAAATCATCTGGCATTAGACAGAGTAAAATCTATAAGTCACTCTTAGGGAGTAAAGGGTTAAATATAGGGCATGCACAATTCAATTCTCGTCCAAGGTTATAAAAACCTGTCTTTGATCAAGGATTGTTCCAAAACCTACCGTACAACCTATGCTGAAATTTTCACAGTTGATTTGTTGGGGTGAATCACGTTTAGAGCCAAAATTTTGAAAAAAGTCTGTAAGACAGATTTTGAGCTATTTTTGATTTCACATTCTCTTAGTTTGCAAAAATCTGTCTTACAGATTTTTATTTTACTTTGCATGAATGTTAAATGAGACCCAATTTCTCATTCCTGAAATTTTGAGGTTGGGTCGTACCGGAAGATTTTGAGAAAAACATGACTTAACCTACTAGTGCACAGTCTCTCATTGGGTACTCGGTTGTTCATTTTGGCCATTTGTTGACGTTTAATTGTTCAAATTTCACATAGAATGGTAAAAGACTTAAGTGTTCAAACAGTAAACAGTGAAGGGAAAAACAGCTCTGAACTGTTTTCAAAAGAGTTAAAGCTGTGCTCTTATACTCCATTAAGGTGGTATGATACCCTAAAACATGGTGATTTTCATGAAAATCTCAATTTATTGAAAATTCCCTTTATGTAGGGAATTTTGAAAAGGAATTTAAAAAAATGATCACGAGATGTTGTTCCATTTTGCTCAGGTATTCTCATTGGTCTCTGACCAGTCGGTCTGGCATAATAGAAAGCACCCTCTAGATTCCCATAGACCTATCAGACTGTTTTTGCTAAAATCTGATGGCAGTGAAATTAACTCGCAGACTGAGAGAAGTGAGAGAAATAGACAGACGATAAAGGAGACAGACAGACAGACAAACAGACAGACAGACAGGCTGACTGACTGATAGACATACTGATGCAGACAAACAAGTACATGTAGATAGACAGGCTGCATACAGACAATAATATTTATTATACAGTAAGCTAGTAGACAGACAGACAGCTAAGCAGAGGGTGGTCAGACAGGCAGGCAGATTGAGAATTGCATTGTTACGTTTCCTGTCATTGTCGCAATTGCCTGTACATCGGGGAGACTGGAAGGCGACTACGGGAACGTTTCAGCGAACACCTCCGCAGCATTTGAAACCGATTGTGCGGGTTTCCCGTAGCTGAACATTTCAACTCCGCCTCCCACTCTCTGGATGACATCATGGTCTGTGGCTTAAAACAGTGCTCTTGCAGCAACATCAGCTGTAAGCAGCATGAAATGAGATTAATCTTCAAGCTGGGCACTCTTCAACCAAACGGACTGAACATTAACTTCAATATTTTCTTGTGACTGTGGGTCTAGCGCGTATTACACTTACGCACGCTAAAACAGTGGTTTTCTTATTTGTTTCATGCACGCGCTTTCCGTGCATGCATACGCATACAGCTTTTTGGCAACTTTTTGGCCCGAAACGTTTAATTTATTAACGCACATTTGAGACTTTTCAAAGCATTTTAGCATTATTTGCGACTTTTCAACAGTGTCACACATTGCATGAGTTTTTTGCTCAATTCTACTGAGGAAGATTGAGATGCAGAAAGTTGATAGACACAGACAGATAGATATAAATGCAAACAGACAGACAGACAGTAGGGAAGCAGCATTCTAGCATAGGCAGGCAGACAGAAAGGTGAACAGGTAGACAGTCACGAATTTAAATAATCTGTTAATAAGTTATTATCTAATGAAATGTCAGGGCCACTGTACAAAGTTATCTCCTTTGTCCAGTGATTACATATATAAAATGTTTTGTATCTTCAAGATGATATTAATTGTTTTATCCACTTTCAGGCATTTAATAATGAAGAGTTCAAATGTGCACTTAAAAAAGAAGTTCATTACCGCTTTAGAAAATCATTGTTTGATATTGTGGTAAGTACTTATACTGAGTACGAGAAATGCAAAATAACCTACTGGCTGGCAGGAACAAATGGTGAAGTCATGTCATAAAATAGTATTTAGTACATCCCCTCAATACCTTTTGATCCAGCCTCAAAATCTTGCAGTCTTAGAGACTTCTTTTTGTGTGTTTGTCTGTCTCGGAGTCTAGAATCATACATAAATACAACTCTACTTTGCAAGAAACACAGAATAGTAACCCTCCTCAGAGGACTTGAACCTGTGCTGCTTATTCTGGAATGCAACACACTTACAAAATAAGGTGACCATGCTGATTCCTGTTACATCTTAATTCAACACTGGCATCCAGTTAAAAATGATGGTTAAAGGGTCACTTTGTTTACTTGCCTAATACTTCAACTGAGTTACTTTGAATTTATGTTAGTAAGGTAGATAAGTAAGGCCTGCATATGAACCAAGTGGCCCATCAGGTTGGAGCTTATCTTGGTTTCTGCAGCATGAAGCAACCAGGAATATTTCTACTCCCTCTGGATGGGATGCTAGACCATTGCAAGACTACACTTCGGATGGACAGAGGCACAACACAAAGTGTCTCTGGCCAGGGCCTGAACCCGGGCTGCTTTATCTGGAGTCAAGCATACTAACCTTGAGGGCATTGTATCTCCAAACTATGTTTATTAGTAAGCTTGGAATCAAATTATCAAACGCCCTTCTCAAACTTTAATATGCTGTTTCTTGTTTTCTATAGCTGCTGGCATTATGCCGGATGACAATTCTCCTTCTTGCATATGCTCTTTTTATCAGTCGCAAATGGTATGCTGTAGCGGTAAGTATGGTAATAAGGTGCATTTTATTTTTATGTAGTGGACAGGTGTAACTCCAGTTTTGTAAATTGGTTAAAATGTGCCTAAATGTAATTTAGGTCAAGTTAGACTTGAGCTAATGCGAGTCATTTTCAACGGCATTTTTTGGGAGGTTGTGCTCTCTTTGGATTCTGCAGTGAGGGCTTAAGTGTTTTGTGTTCCAGTTTTGTAAGCCGTACAAATAGTTACTTTGAGCTTTGATTGCACTTGTGGCATGCCTTTTGCTGCCTGATCTCCTTTCCCTTTTGTGCCTCTTGTGTCACCAAAGTCCCAAGCTTATCAACTGGTAATGAGTTCAATTTGAAAATTTAATTTTGCAAGTGATATGTACCAATGATTCTTTGAAATGCTTTTAATGCAGTGGCAAGCAGAGAGGTCCATACTTTAACATTAGAGGGAATCTATAATCAACTCTCCAAACTTATATCAAATGAAAATCATGTTGGTGAATGCCTCATGTAATAATTAATTTTACTTCTTAACCATTAAATATCAGTGACTGTTAATATTTATATCTTTATAGGCAACAACTGCCATTACCACTGGCTTTCTTCTTATTAAAGTTATATTAATGTCATTTCACGTAAGTAAAATAATGTGGATTTCATGAGTGTATGCATCACAAACAGCTGCCAAGCTGCATACAGTTTTTTGGTTTTGAGTGCATCTCCTGAGATGATCTAATTTGCTCTATATACAGGTTTATGTCCAGTCCAAACTTATTGAGCTACAAATACATTACATATTGAGGTGTTTTGAATAAAATGCCTAGTAATGTTTTGACCTGTTGTCCACACATGGATAGGTTTCTAGTTCAGCGAGACACTGTTAAAGAAAGCTTCAGTTGATCATTAGCTCAACATAAGCACTGCAATCTTTTAGCTTCCACATTTGCCAGTTATCACAATTGTTTGCTCTGCTATTCCCTTTTTTGAGATTTGAGATTCATGTCTTTTGATGTTTCATTCATGCTAACACTGGCCGTGATTTTTATTCCGCAGTCTCCTGGCAGTGTAGCTCTGTATTACCTCCTGGTCTTGTCATCATTAATTTTGTCCTGGGTTGAATCCTGGGTACTTGATGTTAAGGTAAAGCTGTCTAAGCCTTGTGAGATAAGCACAGGCATGAGCAGGAGAAATAAAGACATTTTCTTCTTGAACTCACGCTTCTGCTTGTCACTAAGCAGTAGTGTTCATGCTTATTTTAGAAGTGGAAACTGGCATGAAATGAGCATAACGTAACTGCAAGACTTCAACCATTTGCCATGTTGTTTCTCTACCAATGTGACTTGTGCTGCGCATCTGTATGTTGCTAGAGTGAACATCCTTGTGCAGCGTTTGTGCTTATCAGACAAGTGTGATCATAAGCATGAAAAATAATGAAAATCCTCCCTTTTGGTTAAGGGTTTACACCCACCTTGAAAGTTCTTGAATTTGAAAAATTGTTAGAACAAATTCAAGGCATTATTGGAAGTCCATGAAAAAGCATGAAGTTTGTTGTTGACTGTTTAGCTAAAAAAGAAAAAAGTGTACCTGATTGCAGTTCATACAAAAAGCAACAATCTTGTCTCCTTACTAATGTTCGTAGAGGAAGAATATAAAAAGACTTGGACTGGGACAAATCTGGTGTAAATTCAGTAAACCTGAGCCTCTAGTGTCATATTTTTTGGTGCTTGTTCTTAGTTCCATGCTCCCAGGTGGGGGATGCGGCTGGGTTTTTTTTTAGTGGATTCATTGATAAATTAGAATTGTGTCCTGAAATGTCCTTCAAAAGTCCTTGAATTTTTAGTCCAAGAAAGAATATGATCCCTGTCCTTCAGAGTGGCCGTTACTTTATTTTAATTTTATATACTGTAGACTTTTGTAGATGTTCTCTGTGGCATGGCTGGGCTTGGAAGAAATGACAGTTATTCTAAATTTCTCTTTTTCATCCAATCACACAGGTGATTCCTAATGAAACTGAAGTGGAGCGGCGTGGGCAGCAGCAAGGTACAAACTATCTCATGTATTAATTATCTGATATTGTTTAAGTGCTGTGGTTGTGTAATTTGCTCACCATGGGTATCTCATAGCTCAGTGGTTAAAGGGAGACTATCTCAATGATTCTGCTGAATTTTTGGTCAAAATGTTGCTGGAATTGTGATTTAATTACCTTTTAATTGTTCAGGAAATGACTTTAATTTATAGCACAACCTTCATGGCATGCATATTGTAATAATTAAAACGTTTGGCAGACTTGTACATCTCCAAACCAATTATTGGTTTGGAGATATACAAGTCTGCCAAACATTTTCAGTTTTACATCACAAACTTGTCAATATGTTACCCATCCTTACCGTTTTTATAGTTTCAGTGTACTTGTATAGGAATTTTTTTACAGAACTAGATTTAAGGTCTTTTAGGTTATGATTAATGAACATTTTGTCTTTTTGTGCTTTGACTTTCAAAGTTATTTTTCAAGGTTTTTTCCCTCTTGTATTGTCCAACTGGTGTCTGGAAGGTCCTGGTTTTATTTCTGTTAGAGGGTCATAAAGTGATGTTGTTTTCGGAGTAATTTCATTCGAGTCCATTTCTTCATTAATGTAACTTTCATGGAAGCCACCATTGCACTTGTTCCCTAGAGAGATCTGCCAAACCTTGCCCACTTTTTGATACTGGTGGAATGCCTGTCACAATTTCAGCTTAGAGAGCCTCTTTTTTGCATGCCATGCTTGTTGGAAAACCAAGCTATTTTGTCTATTTAGTGTCCATTTTCAAATAACGTTATGGTCAGTTTGGCTGCAGTTTAGTATGTAAAGAGTGGGAAATACGCCTGTCACCATCTAAGGTCATTTTGGGGGAACATTTGGGAATTTAGTGGCTGAAGGCTAATTATTTTCTGACTCCATTAAGTTGTGTCATTCTTGCAGAAGAGAGACGGCCACTGCTAGATGATCACCATGGGTAAGACTGGGTGCACTGACACTTAGAATTATCTCCTGTTCAGTAGATTTTCACAGTGACGGATGCAGACCTTGAGCTTGGTGGATAATACTTGACATGTTGGTGGGGCGGGGGAGGGGTTATTTTGCTTGCCCCGCCGGCTTTTCTTCCTTCTGTGATTTTTTTCCTTTTTTCACCCAAAATAAAGGGGGGGGGGCCTCCCCTAGATCCACCACTGATTTAATGAAACACTTGATAAATGATATGTACACAACGAAGAGAAATTCTCGGAATATATTGCCGTTGACATAGGAAAAAAGTAAACCCTCTTAAGCCCAACTGTGTCATGGCTCTCGCTGTTTCACTCAAGTAAATCTGTAACATGAAGTGGCTAGGAATTCCCCCCCCCCCCCCTCGGATGAGATACTAAGTCCATCACGTACAGGTTACTTCCAAGCATTCTGTTAGGTTGCCTTAACAATTTGCAAGTACCTATTCATACACTTAGAATAAAATGCCCAAGAACACGACACAGTGGGCCCCGTCAGCACTCAAACCCAGACTGCGTGATGTAGAGATTATAGCACTTTATAGAATAACCAAATCAATGCGCGCGCTCTGATTGGTCAATCAGCGGTGGGTTATTGTGCCGGTAAACCCACGGAAAAATCGCGCGTCTTCTGAATTATTATGTAAAAGCAATAGACCACAAGTTTTCTATGGGTTATAGGCTGATAAACCACTTGGGATGTTGGTAGAACACTCGAAGAATTCGTAAACCACTCGCCTGCGGCTCGTGGTTTACAAATTCTTCTCGTGTTCTACCAACATCCCGCGTGGTTTATCAGCGTATAACCCATAGAAACTTGTAGTCTATTGCTTAACTAATATGCATTAGACCTCCGTGTCTCCGTGTTCTTCGTTTGATTGGATATATAAACTGCACTAAACTTGCACCAGGGAAATTACAGCAACTGTGAAAGCAACTTACCAACTTTTCACATCCTGCTAGTTTCACAAGTGACTCTTTGTAGACGATATCGAGCTCGCGCAACAAAACGTCTTTGGAATTGGCCTAAAAAAGAATCGGTGATCCGTGATCCCACAACACAAACATTAAGAAAGTGCAAGCTTTGTGAAATAATTGATGTTATTCTCATCTCATGGCAGGCATGTACTTCCCTATTCCCTAACATCAGATCATACTTTTTACACACCCGAAGGTTAGTGCTGTGTTGTTTAGTCATCTTTCTCAGTGTACTGTTAGTGTGTTAATGTGTTGAGTTCATATCAGGATGTACAACTGAAAAGTGTTTTTTTTTCAGCTTCTGATAGTGAAGTTGAAAGTGATAGAGAAGGTGAACACTCAGCACCAAGACTCTTGTCTCAACAGGTAATAAACGTTTTTCATGAGACGTCTAGCAGTTTGGGAGATTTTGTAAGGTTGCCTCATTAATGGTGCAGTTTAAAGCTCAAGTAGTAGTAATGAAAAAAGGAAAGCAACGCGAGCTTGTGTCGGAACTCACATCATAGAAAGAATTGCAGTTCAAGCGGTTTTCACTTGATTGTCCAAAGTAACTGGCTTTGCATTATAGTGCTAGGGTATCTAAAAGATAGCAATGCTACGGCACATTCTGTTGATAATGACATATTTTACGTAGTCATTGATCTATCTGCGCGTTCTTACATTAGAACCTTTATTTCTTTAAGTCGTGTGAAGTCGTGTGTTTAAAAATCTGTCCTTGTATGTATAAACCTCATGTATCATGACGAATCGATGGCGAGGCGTGACAAGGGATCGAGACAATAAAGCACATACACATACACAGGATACACATCTACCCCCCAACCCTGCCCCCAACTTTACCAGAAAATCCAGAAGATGAAATTTGAAAGATGTGGAAATTGTAGGACCAGAAATTTCAGTTATAAATTCTGTACAAGTACGCATTAAGTCTAGAGTGTTGACAGTATTGAAAATGCGTCGATCGCTAGCCTGCGAACTATTTCCGGCTATCGCTTGTCTCTGATGGCGGCACCAGTGACAGCCGGGAATACGTCTGCGTTCGCAGGCTAGTCGATCGCCGGATATGTGAAACTGCTAAAACTTAAGTTTAAAATCATGTTTGGATGAAAAGGAGTTGATCGTAGCATATATGAAATAAGCGTGTTCTACAGTTTCCGTTTGTTTTAATTATTCTACAAGTTTTCTTAACGTCGATTTCTCTTCATCTGATTTAAGAATTCGACCACGGAGCGAGACTGCTAAGAAATGACATACTAAGTTTAAAATAAGATGTGACAATTAATCGTCCAGACCCGGGCGATTAGATTTTTACAAACTTTCACGTACTGCATTAAAAACAAAAGCAAGAGTTGTGAAAGTCAATCACGCTCTCCTGCACATCGTTTTACAGGTAAATCAAAACAAAATTTCAGTGGAATCCACGCGAAAAGACTGTATGACATCCTCGCGTTGTTGGTAGGGCAGATTTCCAAATTGTCTGCAAGAAAACAACAACGACACATTAATAATACATATGACGCATCGCTGGTGATCGTGACTAAAGCACATGGTGATCTGAACTGTTTGGAAATGAATTGATACACATCAACCTCCTCTTTACCAAATCCAAACAAACGAAAGATGTGGAAATTGTAAGAGTAGAAAGCTGACTTATAAATTCTGAACTGATACGCACATGTCTCTAGAATCGAATGTGACAGACTCGGATAAGGACCAGCGGTGAGGACGCGTCCGTGGCGATATGTGAAAATGCTGAAGTTTTAGCTTAAATTCATGTTTAGATGGAAACAAATCGATCGCAGCAGATATAAATTAGCGTGTTCTACGGTTCTCGTTTGTTTTAATTATTCTACAAGCTTAAGTACCGGCGATTTCTCTTCATTAAGAATTTGACGAAGGACGCGTGACTGCTAGGAAATTGACGCACTAAGTTTTAAATTATTGTGTGACAATTAATCGAATCGTCCAGATAATTCTGCATTAACGACAACAGCAAGGGTTGTGAAAGCCAAGCACGATATCGCTCACATCGCTTTACAGTCTTAACAGGTAAATTAAAGCAAACCATAACCACTAACCTTTCTCAACTGCAATCCACGCGAAAAAGGACGCCAACACAACGGTGTCACAACCTCGTGTTGTTGGTGGTCAGGAGCAGTCGTGGCGCAATGCATTCTGGTAAAAAGCCGCAATGCATTCTGGTAAAAAGTGATGAATTAGAGAATTCGTACTCCCTTTTATATTTCTTCTTAAATCCTGTTTATGTTGCTGCTCGCTCGCTACGCTCGCTGCGCAGCAATTACACTACATGATTGGCTTTTAAACAAAGCACTCACGACAATTTTTAATCCAATAAGAAGTAAAAGAAATTCTGATTCGCTCTCGCTCGCCACATGTATTTACTTCGAGTTTCATTGGTCACTGCATTGTTTGCCTCCTATGTGATTGGCCAAAGTAACTAACGTGGTTTAAGCCATTTATGCTGTGTTTTAACTACGGAGTGTACTGCTTTTACTACTAATTAAGAATTAGACCCGTAGCCCGATAGGGCTATGGGTCAATAGCCCATGAGACAAAGCCGAATGGGCTATTGGCCCGTAGCCCTTGAGCGTGAAGGGTCTAATTGTTTTAGTATCACCCAACGAGTCGGACAAAAAAGACAATAATAAAGTTAGCAAATGCAAGTCGAAGAAATATTTATTTGGGGAAAAACACGAAAGAAAAACCGGCGAATTTCGCTACTCAGTGACTATTACTATTAGTCCCCTAGTAGTGTAGCCAATCAAAATGCAGGATTTGCCAAATGCGGCATTCGTCCACTAGTTGGGTGATAATAACTACAATTAGTATATACTAACAGTGGATAGCCTTGAAGGCGCGCCCTGATTGACTAGTCGAACTCCGAATATCCTTTGCTATTTACCTCTGAGCAACTCGGGAAAAAATGGCATCCCGGTTTGCATCCGTGTCAAGTGAAGAAATCATCCAAATTAATTTTTTTGTGGTGTATATTATCTCAATGTTTTAGTATATATTAAAACAACTATTCACCCAGTGGCGGATCCAGACCTTGAGCTAAGGAGGGGGGGGGGGCGTTTCTTTTTTACTTGCCCAGCCGGGGTTTGCTTCTTCATTCATTTCTTCTTTTTTCACCCAAAATAAGGGGGGAGGGGGGGCGGGCCCCTCCCCTAGATCTGCCACTGTCACCTCAGTGTCGGTGACTAGCGGTGAATAGTTGTTAATTGTTATAGAAGCTGTTTAGACAGAACGTATTAACAAAAGTAGGCAGCATGCAACTGACGGTTTGAGGTTTAATGAGCAAGTCTTGTATGGTGTTAGCGGTAGTTGTTGACATCTGTTGAGAGCCGTTTGTTCGGACCTAGTGTACTGCACAGCTCTCCAGTGTCAGTCGTTGAAAATAGTTGTAACATAAACGTTATTCTGATGAGTTTATTTCCTTAAGAAAAAAGCCCGGACATTGTGCATATACAGGGCTATGAAGAAACACTGATTGTCATAGGTAATTTTTTGTATACAAAATAAGAAACTATATTATCACAATGTTGTGATGAGTCCTCCTTCGTACTACTTATTCACCAATTATTCACCGAAGTGGAGGCGAATAGTGGTGGATATTAATCGAGCCGCCAAGCGTCAAGGTAAATATCTACCTCTTTCAGCGACACTGAGCTAAATAGTTGTTTTAGTATATACCACCCAAGCTGAGTAACTAGCGGACCAAAGAGTAACTTTATTTGTGACAATCCACCGACAAAAGCCATTTTGTTTTTCTTCGGCTGCTCGGAGGTGAATAGTACTTGGCTAATCACCTCCGGGCTAGCCAACCAGCGTACGCGAAAAGTTCTATTCACTTGTGTGGTCTATACTAATACAACATATAGCATAGATCGTGTAGACAAGGACTCATGATTGATAAACTAGTGTACCTGGAAATATCTTCATGGATAATTTCCTGTTTATTTTTTTTTTTGCGCAGGATAGAGAATACATTCAAAAAGGCAAAGAAACAATGGAGATAACTTGGGAATTAATGGGCGTCAATGATGGTTGGAAATCTGAAAAAGTTAAGGTATGTAGCAAACATTTTAAGAAAAACCGTGAAAAGAAACTGTTGAAATTATTTTTTTTATGACTGTATCTCGTAGCATGACTAACTCGACAATCTTCTTGTTTAGGATGGAATTAGAGTAGAAAGCAGAGTGATTCCCAGTGGTAAGAAAATCTACAGATTAAAGGTAAGTAGAGTGTAAGGATTTTTTTTTTCATTCTTTATTATTATTCATTACAGTTCTATTAATACCAACGTAGAGTGTAAGGATACAGTACTTTAATTGTAGATTCTGAATTTGACGTAGTCGAGTGTTTCTCTCTTGGTCTTGAGCGCTCTACCGCTTGCTAAGTCCTTTACAATGGAACAAAGTACAGTCCAGGCTTCTTTATTTGTTTCACGACAAAGAATTCATTCATTTTCTCACACATTTAGCTAATATTTTAAAACCAAACTTTGTTTTCCAAACGAAGAAAGGTTGTGTCAGCGTGCATCTGTTCTCTGATCCAGCACGCTAGAATAAGCCAATCACATTTCTTGTTGAAACAGTTGTTGAAATAATTTGACTGGCTAACGAGACAACAGCTGTCAATCACAAACTGGACTTCAGCTAAACATTCGGTTTCGAGTTTTCGAGTGGCTTTCGAGAGAAGCAGGACCGCTTCAAAGCTCACTTTCAGTTAGTTTGATTTAAAAGTAAAGATCTAAACGTTTCTTGTCCAGGGGAATCCGGCCCCATTGTGGCTCATGAAAACGTGCACTTTTCTATTGTAAATCACGAATCTCAGAGAAAGCTTTCAACTTGTCCGGTGAGCGTTGTACTTGTTGAGTTTCACTTCGCCTAAGTGAGATGACCGGAGATCTCTATTCAGCGAACGAGCGTTACTACTCTCCATGTAAGTCTTGTTTGAAAATTTTCACGAAAATAAAGCTTCTTATCCTAAAAAGAGACAGAAATATTTTTAATTTGGTTGAATCCTCGATTTTCTATGCCCTTTCAAGGTCTCGTTTGAAGTGTTGCACGACCGAGTTTTATAGAGTCTGGGGCGGCTGTTGCTGATGACGTCTACCCAGGAACCCTATACATTGGCACCTCAGTCAGCTCTCTGTATTTGCTCGAGTAAGTGGAAAACAAAACTAATCGTTCCAATATATTTTGGAATTTAAGCGTCCTAGTTTTGTTTCAAAAGCATCTCTTTTTCGTCACTGGAGTCAGAGTTAAGTTTCGACCAGGAGCCTATTACTGGGAACCTGCAACTCCCATAATAAGTCAGTGCAACAGCATTTTTACAGAGCAGTCTATTTTTAGATATTTTTCGTGCGAAATAGGCCAGTTCCAGTCTACATGAGTACGCTTCGATAACGATAAAACAATGCAGCCTCATGTGAACATGTCGGGAACATGTTGACATGTCATCATTCATTAGTCCGTGCTTGTGATTGCAATTGGTCACTGAGATTCCTGTGGGGATCTGAATTCGAGATAAATTTAAGCTAAAAATAGATCGGTCTGTGAAAACGCCGTGACAGGAATATGGGGTAGTTGCAGGCTCCTAGTGATGGGCTCTTGGTTTCGACTACGGAAGACTCCGAAATAAACTTCGATCGAGCACGTTCGACAACTGTGAACTCACTACTTAGAGCTTTGAGAGCAATTTGCAATATTTCAATCGACGACGGGGAAGACTTCTTTTCGGAAGAGGTGCTTTTGTATTAGGAATGGAAAGCTAGATACGAAATGGAGGAGCAGGCAAACGGCCCGGGGAGGGGGGGGGGTACTCCCCGGTATGGGCTATATAGGTATCTGCGGCCCCAAAGGGTATGGTTTTTTAGCCGTTTTGGTCATAACATGATAGGGTGTCGATTTTAGCTGATTTTGGTTATTTTGGTCTTAAATAGGATATGGTTTATTTACTCTTGCCCTGATATGGGTATGTTCTTAAGCCTAGAAGCCACTTTTCATCATTATCGAAAAGAAAATCAACAAAAGCCCTTCACAATTATGTTTACGGTAATTTAACATTGGTCTGAACTAGGGATCCAATTATAACACAGGTCTGAGACAGGATTTTGATGTACAGTTCAGCTCATAAACAGGGTTTCGAGTTTTTGGTCAGGTCATAAATAGGGTAGGGAATATCGCAGATTTTGGTCATAAATAGGGTAAGGGTTTTGGGAAGCGGGCCGCACACCCCCACCCAATTTTTCTGGGAGTACCCGCCTCCTGGATTGAAAACCGCTCTACACCCAGTAAGGACAAATGCAAATTGTGAAGACATAGGTGGAGCGAGTAAACGAAAAGCAGGAAAGAAAACTCAAGAACTGCTTTGGATGGTAATTTCGTGACGTAATGACAAGATTCCCACGCTTGTTTATAGCCCGTTGACATTTGTCCTTCGCGTGAATGTATTTTGTCAAGGTATGATTGTTTTATTAAATCAGTTTGTGTTTTACTTTCTGGAATGCTTCGTGTTTGTAAGAGCGACGTAAGTGTTGCAGTTTTCGAGGTTTGATGACCTCCAAAACACTGGCTTCAATCGATTGAAAATCGTAGAATTTTTTGGACCTGTACTTCTAAAGCTGTGGGAAGCAAGGCGGAAGGAAACATTTCACACAATTACAGATTTCACATTGTCAGACGTTTTAAGTCGTAGCCTCAAATAGCCAATATAAATTTTGTTCAGCAGTGAAATTCGTCGGATAACCAAAAGAGATGTGTTCCCTAAGCGGTCTGCAGATTATTTTAAATTGTCAGCTGAATTGTTACGCTGTCATATTATCGACACAGAATGTTTGTCGCACCGCTGATTTCCAAACCTTCGAAAAACTCTGCGAGTGTAACAATTTTGCTATCATGTAATTCTAAAGGATTAATCTTCCACTTTTACCTAAATTGAAAGAGGAAAAAGTGGCGTACAGTTGTGACCCGTTTACGTATCAGTATATCGGTCGTAACGCTTCTTTATTGATCACGCAACTTTGTCGGCTATGTTATAAATATCGCAGAATTGGAAGATAAAAATTAAACTGCTGGTTGGCTTTAAGCAGAAAGCAGAAAGGCTGCGGAACAAATTCCAATGAGAGTTTCAGCCTCACAGACTCATCTCGCTTGTTTTGACAAAATCAATCTTCGTTTACGTCTTTATTGTACCATTGACCGATCATTGCCAGTCAGTTGTAAAGTATATCTTTCTTTAACTCTGGGATATTGCTACAACTGGCAACCGATAGCCCTTCTAGAAGGCGTTTCCACGCACTTCCTGAATGTGTATTGCACCATCCTGAAGGAAATGACAAGAAGTGAGATATTCAACCTTCCTGGGTAGACGTCACACTAGCCGCTGGACCCATTCTCCTCAAACTCGGTCGCGAAACAAAATGGCGTCGTTTTGGTGCTATTTCCCTGATTTCGTCCGGGCACGGAAAATCGACCATTTAAAAGAATCCAAGAATTTTTTCGCAGAAGTGTTTCGAATAACAAGTAGATTCGTCAGTTAGCAAAAAAATTCGGATTAGGTGCACCTTAAGCTTTTTGAAGCAAAAATTTGAAATTCAGCTTACCGTGCGTCTTTGAGTCAATAAAAACGCGCTTTCTATAGAAACATTATTATAATTACTGATCAATGTCTTTGTTCATGTTCAAAGGACTCTTTAGATGCCAAAGCTGAAGATGTGTTTAACCTGGTTATTTTGCATCCTGAGGATGCCCCTAAATGGGGAGGAAACATAACCTTTTCCTGTGTAAGTATTTCGCTTATAACTGTAGTGATAGAGTACCTAACTTTTGCCTTTGATTACTGAGAAATACGTTTTGTCAGGAGCCATAATCAGTGACGGAGACCGTAAGCGCGCGTTGTTTCTAGTGTTAGGGCTCTCCCTATGATATGGGTCAGCTTACCTTTCAAAAACTTTTGCAAACTCGCCAAACAAGCAGAAACAATAAGAAACTATCAAACACAGGTTTTGGTTATGATTAAGCATTGTTTGGGAAAGTCACAAATTAACCCGATACCAGAGTAAAGAGTTCTCTTACATAACATTTCTTTACAGAACAAACGTAACTAGCGCGAACAGATATTTTTCATTCATAGCGCGAAATTGAACAAATTTTCGACCCTGAAAAACTCACTTTGTCCATCAGTTCAGAGCATGAATTGAAGTATATAGAAGAGCCCTGGTTCTTGTTCCCCGCCTTGTTCCCTGCCATCGCTGTGAAAAATCCGCAAGAGAATCTCGCAACTCTCACCATTTCATCACGCAACGTGACAACGTCCACGCGAGAGCCCAAGACACGTGCGTGGATCAGCGCGTATATACGCCGTCGGGATGGAGCAATTTGTACTAAAAGTAGGAAAATTGTCCTATATCAGTGCGCGCGGATCCCAAGACTTAGGGTCTCCGTCCCTGATTATGGCGCCTGGAGTGAGTGAATGACAGCCACTAGCCCCTCCCCCCTCGTGCTCCGCCCACGCATTGTTCGTGGTTTTATTCGTATAATGTAAAATCGTTAGCGATCAGAAAATTACAACCTGTGAACAGTTCACTTATCATTTTTCTCATGATCAAGAGGAAGGATAGGTTTTATTTTAATTATACTGCTCTATGTTCCTGTAATTTTCAAAATCAGTTTTTGTATTAAGCTTTGTTTTTTCTAATAACATGTATATGGAAAACATATCCCACGCCACTAACAGACATCTAGGCAGGGTATTTTGTTACTTATATTTAGTGTAGTAATTTTTGCAAGGACCACCGTGACAAAACAGAAGTACCAGATCCTGTCGTTTTGGAGGATCTAATCAGCTATAAGTTAAATAACAGATGAAAATTAGCAAGGCTGATTGCACAGTATAGGGATATATTTTTTTCATTAATATTCATTCAAAATATTTTCCCGTTTCTGATTGGTTAAAACCACACGCATAATTCACCGTAACCAGCTGCTGTTCACCAAATTTGGAAAGAATCTTCGCCATATTGAATCAGTGACGTCAAAAGTGCAGCCCCCTGCAGATTATTGAACTGTTGTTCAAGAGGAATAAGTTGCATGTCTAACAACCTTAGCACACATCGCGGCTCTTTCCGTTGTGGCAACAACTGCTTAACATGTAATTACATAAATGACGGACTTACTAAGTATACATTTAATTCTACCGGCGAAACTAGATTTATTAATCATCACATTGACTGCAACTCCAAAAACGTTATCTACATGGTATAATGTCTCGGTTTTCACCAGTCATGTGATCAAAACTAAAAATGGTAACCGCTCAATGAATTGAGTCAAGAATCTTGGATACGATAGATGATTGATATATAAACAACCTCGCCAAGAATCAGATCTCTGCTGTTTTTCGTTCGCAAGTTATTTGCAGAAGTGTGTCACCCAAATTTATAGAGCTTTGTACGTATGGAGACGCTAACTTTGTGTCCTTCTGAGGGGCACAAATATGGCGGCCGTAAAGTAACAGAAACATCTGTCACTGAGTTTTGCTATTGAAACGAAAAATGATTGCTCTGGAGATCCTATACATTGAAATAAATGCTTCTTCTAGAGCAAGCACAGTTTAGTTAGCAAAACCTAAAGCGATAACTCATCTTTTGACCTACGCGGGGAGGGGGAGGGAGTGGGAGGCGCGGTGGCCTCATGGTTAGTGCGCTCGTCTCCGGATCGAGCGGTCCGGGTTCGAGCCCTGGCCGGGGACATTGTGTTGTGTTCTTGGGCAAGGCACTTTACTCTCACATTACCCCTCTCCACCCAGGTGTATAAATTGGTACCGGCGAATTTAATGCTGGGGGGTAGAAATACTCCTAGTCGCTTAATGCTAAAGAAACCGGGATAAGCTCCGGCCTGATGGGCCACTTGGCCCGCATGCAGACTTACCATACCTTTACCTCTCTCTTTCGTGTCACGCAACGCAAGAGCTTGGAAATTCAAACGTGCTCTGTTACAAAAAAGAACCCTGTCGAGCTAAAACGTTGTGAAACATCAAGGTCCTATAGGGTCTTTTATCTGATGGAACTGAAACCTCAGAAGGAAAGGTAATTTTAAATTTTGGAATATGATGAAGTCACATGAAAACCGAGAATACATAGAAACCAAACGTAGACTTAAAGACCGCTTCAACGAACATCGCAGACCTGTTAACAAACAAACTAACAGCTCTAAGCCCACCAAAGTATCCGAACATTTTTTGTGTAACAATCATAACGGTACTGACATGCAACTTATTCCTCCTGAACTCGTTAAATCTAATCGTGACAGTGTACGTAAAGCAAGAGAAGTATATCTCATTGAAAGAGGTCAAACCCTTGAACCTCATGAAAAGTGAAACTTAGTATTACTACTTTTCTTTTGCATTAGCTTTCTATGTTTAGGTCATTTGTACTATTTATAGCTGTTCATTACTACTATACCTTTCAGGCTGTAACGTGTTCCCATATTTTTACATTTTTAAAATTTTACGTCACTCTTTTCATCGTTACTTATTACTTAGCCGTGTCTATCAGTCTTTTGTTATTATTTATCTTTTCACTAGTCATATCACAGGGGTTTCAATAACGGCCATTGAAGATGTAATAGGCGGCTGTGACCACTAAAGTGGCTGCAAGGCCCTTCATTGATGAAATCCAAACAGACGGCGGTAAGAAACCTTACAGGCGGCGGTAGACCGCCGGTAACCGGTTTTTATTGAAACCCCTGCATATCGTATTTCCCATATTTTAAATTTGTAACGTTCAAAACTAGAGTCATTCTCTGTAACACCCTGAAGAAGGAAGGGCGTGCCTTCCAAAATATTGGAAAATATATCCCTATGCTGTGTAATCAGCCTTGCTAATTTTCAGTGGCAGTTTATACTTAAGAATCCAAGAAACGAGGACGATGATCATTTTGGTTTCTTTTTTTCTTTAGTATTATCATTTTTGAAAACACTTTGCTGAATTTTGATCACTAGTGTTGAGTTGTTGGATTATGTTTTGATGCACCATTTTCTAATTAACAATTATTCCACGGACGCGCGTTAGATATGAGATGATAAATAGCCAAGTTGGCTATAATCATCTCATTTCTAACAAACGCGAGTGAAATGATTGTTTAATTACGTACGCTTACCATAATTGGAGAGCAGAGTGTAATGGCTCATAACCCGTGATGTCAGTGATGGCTAAGCCAATCAAAACTCTGGTATTGCGTTATTGAATAATCCAGGTTCTAATAAATATCCATATTTGGTTGGCAGGTTGTACGTCAAATTGATGAGCACACAGACATTGTGTATAATTCGACTGGTGAGGCGGCAGGTGGTATGGTTGGTAGTCGGTATGTATGATAACAGAACACTGGAGATTAAAATAGAGCAGGTTTATAATTTTTATAAGAATATAAGAGTGCTAACTTGAGCAAAAGTGTGGCATTTTTTTGTAGTTCTCAAATATCGCCTTGTAACCGTTGTCATTTCTAATGACTGTCACAAATCTTAACAAGCGAACATAGAGAGCGTTTTCACTAGAATGTCAAAATGAATTCACGTTTGCTTTGGTTTCAGTTGCATTATTACGCTGCTAAGCGATCAGCTCAAAAAACTAGCGCCGCTTTGTCATTGAATCATAACTAAAACCAAAGCCAATCGTAACTTGCTCGCACAAGTTTTCCCGCGTTTCACGTCAGCTGCATGTTTTCGCTTGGAGTTTTGATTGGTTCACTGTAATGTCTATGTTCTTTGTGATTAGCTGGAGTGATTTTTTCCTCTGCTCAATTGAAATTCCGGGTTGGTTTCTCCCTTATTTGGGCTATATAGGTGTGTGCAGCCCCAAAGGGTATGGTTTTTTAGCCTTTTTGGTCATTAACAGGGTATCGATTTTGGCCATTTTGGTTTCAATTAGGGTATGGCTTTCGCACAGTAGTCTTAAATTCGAAATACTTTTTAGACGGAGCCATTTTTTCATCGTTACTGATAAGACCATCAACAACAGCTCTTCCCAATGCCTTTTTAAACATCGGTCTGAAACAATGTATTGATTTATGTGTCAGGTCTTAAATAGGGTATCATATTTTTGGTCAGTTCATAAACATGGCAGGGAAAATCACAGATTTTAGTCTTAAATAGCGGGGCAAGGGTTTTGGTAAGCTGGCGGCACACCTCCGCCCAATTTTTGTGGGAGTGCCCCCCCCCCCCTCCTCCTGGATTGAAAACCGCTCTATACGCAATTACGATAAATGCAAATAGTGGAGCCATAGGTGGAGCGAGGCAATCACAACTCCAATCAAGGACGCGTCACCGGTACTAAGTATGGGAAAATGCATGTAATTTAATAGGTTTTGTTTTCTAGCGTTCTTGAATAGCCAAAGAGTTATTTCAGAACGTTCCGTAACCTGCTGACAAGAGACCTTGTGTGTTTTCAGGGATTTTGTGAATTTGCGTCGTTGGGAAAAGCGAGAAGATGGCTATGTTTCGTGTAACGTGGCAGTGGAGTGTGAAGAAATGCCACCTAAAAAAGAACATATACGGTGGGGCTGCAGTTTCTTTCTCTGATCATCCAATATTGTATTGTTAGGTTTACATCAGATACACCTTTTGTACCCATAGAAACGAATTCCATTTTTTCATCATAAAGAAGAGTAAAATACTTCACGTTTGTTCTACATGGATGCGAACGGTTTTCTGTTGCTGTTCTGGTGTTATAGAACTCTATTTGATCGCAAGCGACAAAAAATCTAGAAATGATAGGAGAAGAGAGCGAGGGAGGAAGTAGCTCCATCTTGAATTCAGAAAACAGTGGAGGAGGAGCAAATGAGGCTGAATAGGTGTATGAATCCAAGATGACTTCGTGTACTCAAACAAAATTAGTCGAAAATGCCGTCACTGCAGGTATCATGCTCGCCTGGCCGAGTTTAGGTGCGGTAAATACATTTGATCTCACCATGGGTATTTTGGCTCGACTACGTCTCACCAAAATACGAACTATGGCTTGACCAACTGGTCTAGTATGCCGTTGAAGCGCACCAAAACGTTTCGATTAGGTGTGATTATAGTCATTACATTACTGAGCTCTATCATGTGTTTTTTTCACTCCTTTTTACAGAGGCACAAATGGTCCTGGTGGTTGGGCCATCCGAGAGGCTGAGGACAATCCCAACAGAACCGAGTATGTGTGGCTGTTTGATGTGGACCTGAAGGTAAATACAGTCAGCAAGTCACAGATCAAAGAAGTTCAATGCTGGGTCTACAACGAGTTCTTCTAACATGATTATTCAGGGTTTATGTCAACGAGTTTAACCGTGATTAATGTGTATCTGGTATTGTAAAGTATCAAGAGAAGATGAAGAGTAACAAAATTACTCGCTTTAGACATGGTTCCCAGTTCCTCCACAGATCATGTTACCACGCGCGTTGTGTAGATGCTTTCCTGGTCAATAAGAAAGGCGTTCGCGTTGTCCACCTGAGAAACATCTGGGTCACATGATTAGATTTTTGTAGGTCCTCCTGGTAGTGGTCCAGACATGACTTGATTTGGATTACATTGGGAATAAAACTTAGTGTTTATGTAAGCACTCTCTCTTCCGCAGAGGCCTCTTTCGTGTTGCTTTGACTGTAAAGGTTTCTTGGCCGTAAGCCTGGAGAGAGGGGGAAAAACCGGCAGCGCGGCCTCCCG
>CM042752.1:19703531-19725758 GCA_022496165.2 Catalaphyllia jardinei
GTTTGATTGATTTTTGCAGTCAAATCCAATCAAACTGTATTTCAAACTCAAATTAATTATTCAGAACTGATAGTGGCTAAAAGGCCGTTTACATGGCAGAAAAATTTGGGTCTGGACCCGCCAAAAAAAGAGTATGGACCCATTACTTTTGTAAAGAAATACTGGAGTTTCCGCAAATCTTGGAATTGATCATTTAATCTGTTGATGTCTTCGTGGACCAAATGCAACAGCTGAATTAAGTCTTTGCTTGCGCTCTGTTGTTCGCGTCATGCAATAACGGATCTAATGACGTAGGTTTGATCATCTAACCTACGCTCAAAATACTCTAAAATATTGTGATTATCACTTTGCAGATTTCACTCAACTTGAAGAAAAATAGAAGGAATCGAGTAAAGAAAAAAGGCCTCTAAGTCGTCCACCTCTGCCGCCATTTTGTCTGGTTAACTCCACTGACCATTAATACAGTGGGCACAATAGCCATAAAAATGTTTTGGGGGCATTAGCCCTGTATTTGTCATGGCTGTAAATATTTTTTCAAGGGACTCCTTAGTATATTTGTCATAGGCATTAATATATTTGTCATAGCCAGTAATATGTTTGTAATAGCCTTTAATATATTTGTCATAGTTGTTAATATATTTGTCATAGCCTTTCATATATTTGTGATAGCTGTTAATATGTTGGTCATAGCCTTTCATATATTTGCCATAGCCCAATATATTTACTGAAAAATAATATAAATTGAATAACAATATTGTCCCATATGGCGCTTCATAGAATTCAGATTTGAATGAAGGCGGGTTCAATTTGGTCTACTGATCATGAGTTTGATTGGTTTGAAAATTGGACTAACACAAAGTTTTGTATTTGATTTTGCTTGATTGCCAGTCCGTGGATCAAGATCAATTAATTGGATTTTTGAAAGTATGATTGACTATACCATATTCTTTTTCTCTTGACACCTCCCCTTTTATGGCCTGCTCCAATCACTGGTAAATTTTCAGACTTGTTTCCTCTGTTTTTCAGTAATTTATATTAAGCCTTCCTCTAGCTCGTCAAGCTCTTTTTTGTCAGCTTGCATGTATGTGGCTCATGAGCACTCAATTGCTGCTTGACATATGCCTTAACCACCTAATTAAAAGGTTTATAATTTCACTAAAATTAAGCCTGTTTTGTTAGCACAGGACCAGGGAATGTGTAGGCTAACACAGGATTAATTCCTGTACCAAAAAGAAAACAATGATAAAGATAATTTAGAAGTAATAATGCCATCTTTTTTGTCCAGATAACCCTAATATAAGTGGACATTGATATTTGGAACCTCAGTTATGAGTAAGTAGCTACTGTCTTCTGATTACACAAATTGTTTGTAGGAAAAGTAGAACATAACTACATGCATGTGATGATCAACTCAGCAGAACACACAAAGTCATTTTGCATTTGTGTGCTAATTAGAATTTTTTCTGTTAATAAATGCGTTTACCGGTAAATAGTATTTATCACCTAAAGAGCCCTAGCTGCCCAGCCCTCTCTAGCTAATAATTATTCCCAAATACTGTTTTTAACTAAGGGCCTGGTCGCATTACAGACCAACTTTCAATTTGGCTGGTTTTAAAACGCCTGGAAAAATCAAATTGCAAGACCAGAAAAAAAATTGAGAAATAAAATTTATGGTCATGTTTCAGTTTGGTAAAATATAAATGTTAATCACAAGGCAAAGTTCGAGTGGCATTCATTGTCTTCAGTCAAGAAACTTGCCATGCAACTGAATGGGGCAATCTGCATTAATTATGACATGTATTGTTGATTTTACTCGCTATTCACTGTCAACAAACCCAGTTGTTAATTGGTTTATTTTAATGGCTGAAAGATAGTTAAACGAGCACAACAGATTGTTAATTGCTGTTGCTCTCTTGTATGAACAAAATCGTCAATGGCAACAATTGTGACAACTGTCATATGCCCCAAAGGTTTAGGAGATGCTTGGCATTTGACTGTAGTATGGGAAGAAAAAATCTCATCTGTCCATGCTTTGATTAGGCATACAAAATGAAAACATATCAGTCTCTTTTGTGACCTTGCTGTCTATATTGGGAGTCATTATAGAAAACTGTTGACAGCTTTGCGGTGCCGTGGGCTTGTTTGTTTTGTTTTGAAATTTGGAAAATCGGTCAGCCCCACCCAAGCACACCAACAGACATGTGACCATTAGCGCAGGTACTGCTTATCATTCAGTAGTCAATAACTTCAAAAAAATGCACCATTTGCATTGTCAGTACTTTCACATAGCCCTCTCCCAGAAAGTTGATAGCATGCACTTTAATTAGTAATTAATTATTCTAATTATTTAATTCTTTTCTCTTTGTCAACCAGTGGATGTAGACATTGATGATGACGATGATACATTTAACTTGATTCAACCAACACTCTTCCAACAAATAAGGAACATCTTAGATCAGTATCCAGATGATGGGCAGATACTGAAGGTAAAAAGGATTCTGTGTATTAATTGGAGGCTAGGGATATGTGTTCCCTCATTCCAGGTCCAACCCTGGCTAGGGGTCATTGCATTGTGTTCTCAGGAGGACAAGTAAATCTTACAGTGCTTCTCTCCAGGTGCATAAATGGGTAACAATGGACTAAAAACAGAAAAACAAACTGTTTCCCAAGGGCCTAGTAATTAAATGTTTTGTTGTATATTAGGAGTTAAGTGTAAAGTTATAAGGCAAGTTAACGTAACCTCTGGTTAGCGGAGGAGTGGGCAACAATTGCGTAATTTAGTCATTGCTACATGACTTAATAAATCAATAAGAGAACATTTAGGCGGCAGTAAAATAAACAGACAAAAAATCATCAGGTACCTTTGTGGCATTGTTAACATTGTTGACATTTCTTGTCTTAAATAATGAGAAACGCCAGCTTGAAGGAAAAGAATTACATTTTGCTCCTTTGATTTGATCCAGTTTGTCATGGCTGACAATGTACAAGCCTAAAAATGCTCTATTCACCACCTGTAATAACACAGTGATATATCTAACATTTTTATTTTTAATGTCACTTGCACAAAAAATAGAAATTAAAACATCTAACATTTCTAACTTTCTGACGGGTTCACTGAATCTCATTTAAAAAATTAGTCATAACATAACCCATCAAATATTTCCCCTCGTACATGATTGGTCCAAACATGTCATGTGCCTGTCATGTGACTGGAGAATATGTGAGTGATAGTTCCCAATTTTTAAAACTGTCTGTCTATTGTGAAAAATATTGCTATTGGCCAGGTAATCACATAATTTTGTGTGCAATTTGGAACAAATAAGCAGAAAAAAAAGTTTTCAAAGGCTAACAAATTGGATGAGCCCATAGGGCAAGTGCAATATAGTCTAATTGTGATATTTTAAAATTCAGCCTAAAACAATAGACCTTAGTACAAGGCTCTGGGTTAGTTATTACCCAGAGCCCCATACTGAGGTCTATTGTCTTTGGCTGAATTTTAATACACTAAAATTGGTCTATTTGCAGATTTTCTAGTGCTGATTTATTCTAAATTGCGTACAAAAAATCATTTGTTGTGTACTTGTTAATAATATGCCTGAAAACATATACTATGTAAAGTCTTTGTGCACACAGTTTCTGCATGAGGCAGGTTGCAGTGTGCTTGATATCCAAAAACTCTTCAAGAATTTCAGAAAAGATTTGCAAAACTTACAAGAATGTTGACAAGTCTTTAGCCAGCTTGGGTTATCCTTGGCAATCGTTGAAAATCTTTGTAAGGGTTTGGGAGATTGTTGGAGGTGTTTGGAAATGTTGGGGTGATATTTGTTGATCTTTGCAAGGGTTCAGACAATGAAAGTGAAGAGTGATCATCGCAGTAAATTTTCCAATTTAAGCAATTGGAAAGAAGAAGCCTGAAAAAAAAATCAGGGCTTCAACGGGATTAAAACCCGTGACCTCCGCGATAATCCTAGGAAGTGGTTGGAAAACGGCTAATAATTACCTTTGGCTATTTTCTGAAGGCCTCAGGTGAACTTTGACCACCCTGATCACAACACCTCTGATGACCATTGGTAGTCTTCGAGTGCCTTCACACTAACTTTGGATATCTTTTTTGTAATTTGCACTGGTGCGTGTTTCAAATAATTATACTCATGTTTCAAATTTCCACCGGTGTGTGCGAAAACTGAAAACTCCTTTTTAAGCGATCAGAATCAAGTTATTTTTTTCAACTGTATTACTGGAAGGATAATGAACACATTATAGCCTTCATTTGACACAAAAATATGCTAGCTAGGACATTTGTGGTTGGACATTATCTGTTCCTTAAAGGCTCACAATTTCCCTCGAGCTACACTGTCGTAAAACTTCGCTTCTCGAAATAGATAACGTTTGCGGCAAGAACCTTGATCTTTTCTCATTGCGGACAAACGTTTGAGCATATTTTGATGCCAAATAGAGGTTATTGTTTTTTTTGCAAGAATTCACTTTAAGAAATTATCTGAAACAAATCAAAGACCGCATTCAGAAAAAAACTGGTTCCTGTCTGATCATGTGCAAATATCCTAGTTCAAGTAACGTCAAAAATGCCTTCTGACAGAGTGTTAAGATGGTAACCACTGTGATAAATTCTGGATTCGATCTCGCCCAGAAGCCCCAGTTTTGTTGCTGTCAGAAAGGATTGTACACGTGGCCTCTGGGCACGAGATTGGTGCAGCACACAAGTTGGTCAATGACCTGGCCTTTGAGTGGCAGCAAGGCCGGAGGTGACCTTGTTTTGATACAGAACTCAATGCTTTTGTTATGTTAATCAAGTTGTTCTAATGCTAACTAGGTGCATTTACATCACAAATGCAGAAAGGTTTGTATCAAAGCAAGGTTGCCTCCTGCCTCGCTGCCATCCGAAGGCCAGTTCACCAAGCAGACAACTGTAAAATGGTATATTGGGATGCTTAAATGTTTCACAGGAGCTTATTCAAAATGCTGAAGATGCACATGCAAGCCAAGTTAAATTCCTTCATGACAAACACAGCTACGGAAAAGAAAAACTACACAGCAGAGAGCTTGCTCAGTTTCAGGTAGGTAATATATCAAACAGGAAATTCTGTGTTTCGCCACATTTTAAGACACTGAGAGGAGAGTTGAAAATACCCCGCACAGCGGAGTACATATTTTTGACTGACGTCGAGGTGTTTTGGAAATGTGGTTAAACACTGTCTATGAGTGTGTGATATATCTTCTCAATCAGAAGTGAAACTAAGGGGGAAATAGAGAAATAAATCGTTTAGATTTCCAAACACCGTCGGGGTCATGAATTCCTTCGTTTAAATTTGATGATCCTGTATTTGTAGCAGTTGTTCAAATTCATGCAGTAAATTTATTAGATGCAATAAATTACACGGGAGGTGAATAGATCTAAAAGTAACCCTTCCAAAATTCATTAAGGTGTAATTGTCTCATGTCTGAATTTTAAACCACGCCGGGTAAAGGTGATAATTCACAAGTCATCAAGTTATAAATAATGCAACATGGCAATGTGCTTTTCATAAGATTCATGGTGCTGTGAATTCTTGATGAAGCAGTTGCGCTTGTTTATATCAGTTCATAAAATCCTCGCTTTTTCATAGTGATTTCGCAGTTTCACGAATGTTTGCTTGACATGACAGGAATCCACATTAGCGATCAATTTGTACAGAATTACTACAATTTTCATGTGTTCCGCTGGAGCAGCAGTCCATATCTTTTATTAAGTGCCCACCATTTTTACTCATGAAATTTATAATAAAAGATGGTTGTAATTGGCACTCGTTCTTTAACAGGGGCCCGCTCTTTATGCATACAATGACGCTCAGTTTACTGCAGACGACTGGAGAGGCATACGAATGCTGTGCGACAGTGTGAAAAGCAAAGACCCGATGAAAGTAGGCCGGTTTGGCCTGGGTTTCAAGTCTGTTTTTCATGTGACAGGTAAAGATGCTACTGTACTTTTGCTCTTTGGAAAGAATAACAAGTTTAAATACTTGGGTGTTTTCATGGATGCCTAACAAGTTCTATGTGATATACCTTGCGTGAGAGGGTTGTTCGAGGTAAAATCAGAAATGTTATTTATTCTGATAATTTTCAAAACATTCTCTGGAATAAGGCTGTAGGTTGTAACTCACATATAGTCAGTAAAATTTACATGGCCTATTCATTGCTGGCATTATGGCACTCTATCACCTAACTTACTTACAATTTTCTTGTGCAAACGAAGAGTGGGATATGTATGGTTACAAATTACTTAGAATTTATCACCCTGGTGTCAACGACAATTGCCATATATGCGACGTTATATCACAACGAAGGAAACCGGACGACTATTCCCAGAAATAAGCAGACCAAATCAAAGTGTACACGAGTAAAAAAATTCAGCACACTTTGGCAAGGTAGTAGAGCATCCCAGATAATATAGCATTCCGATGTATTCCTTTCACAAGCATAGCAACAGTTATTTTACGAGTCGAAACCTCAGGATTAGGTTTTAATAAGTTAACAATAGTGATCATTTTTATTTTAGATTTGCCGAGCATTCTCAGTGGCACAAAAATCGGTTTCATTGATCCACTGGAACAGTGCTTTAGTGAGGGACGACTTGAACGAAGAACAGGATACCGCTGGCGATTAAACAGAGATCATGAAATCATGAACAGCATACCTGATCAGTTTCTTCCTTATAAAGGGATATTTGACTGTACAGAGAAAGTCCTTTCTGAGGGAAGGTACAATGGAACGCTGTTCCGTTTTCCATTACGTACCATCCCTTCTGACCTGTCCCAGACACTGTACACTGATCGCAAGGTGGAAATTTTGTTTGGAAGTATTATCAATGAAGCTCACTTGTTGATCTTGTTTCTGCAACATTTGGAATCCATCGAGCTCTACGAGAGGAATCAGAGTCCGAACCAAGAAAAATATTTCAAATCAAAATCAGTGATGACAGCCTTGAGTTTGTTCGTGGAAAACGAGGAGAGTTCTACAACGCACTCAAACCTGGCCAACATATGCCAAAGCCTGTCTCAGTTACTTATGCAATCACAATTGAGACAGCAAGTGGTTTCGAGGACTTGATGGAGGGCAGCGTTGAACGACATTCGTTTCTTGTTACAAGTTACTGCTGCGGTGGCGAGGTCTCTGCCCAGTTTAAAAGGCTTTTGACGGACGAAGACCTCAGTTATTTACCATCAGTTGGTGTTGCTATGGCGATGCCCTCAGGTATCGGCCTACCAACACCTGACATTCAAGGTCACGTGTTTTGTGTTCTTCCTTTGCCAGTACAAAAGAAGAGCGTTACTGGTCTGCCAGTGCATGTAAACGGTTTTTTTTCATTGAGTCAGAACAGACGTCATATAAAAACACCTAACGCAGATCAAGAGGATCAGGAGAAGCTGAATGACAAATGCTTGATATGGAACATTTGTCTGTTGGAAGAAGCTGTACCAAAGGCGTATGCTTCGATGATAATTGCTGCCATCAATGACAGAACCTTAAGTGTGCAACCAGAAACAGTCTACAGGTAAGATTTTATAGTCTGCGTAATCTTTTCGTCCATTATGACTGAATGTGCAACACTTGTTGCAGTTACTGTTGTCAGTGTAAAAGCGAATCTCAACGTGACTCGATATTACCAAAGCAGCACTGTTAGGTTCAGATATTGTTTTAAGCCTAGCACTTGAGATCTTAAGTGGATAGTTTGAACTTATAGATTGAACAAGTAAGTGGCACTAGCTTCTTTTCTTCTTTTTCATGCGTTCTTGGTTTTCTTGGACATTGTGTAATACCTGCTTTTGTTGGAATAAAAACCAATTGCTGCAATGGCTTCCTTTGTTACACAGGGCGTGGCCAAAGATCAGTAGCACTGACCAGACCTGGAGCAGACTCTTGAATCCTTTGTTTAAGCTGCTGTGCACTAATGAAATAATATACACTCCAGCCCATGAAGGCAAATGGCTGCACGTTCAGGATGCCATCGCTGTCCGAATTGATGAGAACGAGACTAACAAGCTCATAGTTCGAGTCTTGCGTGAGGCAAACCAACCTGTTACTCCTTTGCCTGACCACGTGTTAAACGCCATAACGAAGATAACCGAGATCGCAGAGATCACTCCCTTGTTGGTGCGACAAGTTCTCAAGAAAACTCCTTCCTGTTATGAAAGTCTGAGTCGCATGGAGAAGTTGTTCCTTCTCCGCTTTGTGCTTGAAGATGATGACTTTCCCGAGCTGCTCGGCTTAGTCCTTCTGCCTGTATCTGATGGGACCTTTACATCTTTTACAAAATTCGCGGAGGCTGTTTATATCACCTCTCCTGAGCATCCACAAGAGGTAGTACCTGGTTTGCGAGAGAGATTCCTAGACCAAGATGTCGATGAAAGCATTTTGAGAAAACTTAGGACCATTGCAGAGGAAGGTATAAAATTTCCTTATGCCTTGTGTACATTTTAAGCGTGGTTCATTTTTAGAAATTAAATTCGAGGAACTCAGAGCCTAAAAGTATTGAAGGTTTTAGATGTGAAATCATGTCATGAATAAGAGACCGTTTGTACAAAATCCACATTTTGTGTCCCGGATTATCAGCGAGTTTCTTGTAATACAATGAAACCTAAATTGACCTTTTTGGCTTTTGTAGATGGTAGCTTTTCTCTTTTACCATTTGCGATCCTTTATAGGACAATCGAGGCATATTCAAGCTGCAGTGCCATTCAATATTTTTTTAAGTGCTAATCTTGAGAAGAGAGTGTGGCTTTTTATTTAGGCAGGGAAAAAAAATACCTTTTGGAAGGGCCTTAAATATATGTCAAAATATTTTCTTTCTCAACAGGATGCACGCAGGTGAAGTTGCTTTCAAAACATGATGTCCCTGCTCTTCTAGAGAAGGCATTACCAACGGAATGGCTAGAAGGTGACGTGGCTCGGTGGTTTCCTGGGGATGAAAACTATAACCATCCGTCAAAAGATTGGCTCAAGGGCGTGTGGCGTTACCTGAGAGAAACGTTTCCAAAAGCAGATGATCTCTCTAGGTTTGAAAATCTTCCCTTGATTCCTCTTAATCTTTCTCAAGTCCCAGTGATTTTAACAAAGCTAACTAAGCCATCAAAAGTTGTTGTTTCAAAACGGGATAAGAAACCAGTGGTTGACGTTTTGAAGGTGCTCGGCGTGAAGATCATGGAGGAGTCTCCAACAAGCCTCCACCCTGCCCTGTTGCCTACATTTGTCCACCCGCTCTCTGCCGAAGGTGTCCTACGTTCTATGGTGGCTTGCACCTCTAGTTCCATAATGAGTGTCGGATTGCTCTCTGCCATTCTGCTTGAAAAGGTGGATGATGTTGGTAAACAAGCTTTGAGAAATTTTGTTTCTAAAGCCGAATGCATTCGTCAAGAAGAGAAGGAACTTCTTCTTTACCTTCCTCTTTTTGAAACTCTGTCGGAGAAGTTTGTTTCAACGAAAGAGGTATTCTCTGCAGCACCAGAAGAGATACTTCCAGTGACTCCCCGACGAGATGTCATCGACGTCAAAGAGGCCAGCTCCAAACAATTGGCAAATATGCTAGACATAAGAATACCAGCGACAACAGAATACTTGTGCAAAGAAGTATTTCCAGATGTCATTGATGGGCGCTATTCTGGAGAAGAGATTGACCAACTTATGGCCTTTGTGTTGAAGCGATATCATGTTTACGCTAATAACCCTGAATTTGAAGTGATGATGAAAACGGTACCGTTTGTGGCAACGAAAAGCGGACAGATGAGGGCATCAGACTTGTTTGATCCCAGAGAAGAACTGTTAAAGACACTGTTTGCTGGTGAGGATGTCTTTCCTGTTGAAACGCAGTATACTGACCCTGCAGTCCTCGCAGTTCTTGAGAGACTTGGCATGAAAAATGAAAAAATGATCGACGCCCAAGACCTCTACCAGATTGCCAAAAGTATTAATGAAAATTACAGTACCCCTACAACAAGGCTAAAGGCTGCGGCGCTAATAGAGTATTTAAGCCGGAATCCGACGAAACTTGAAGAGGCCATTTCTGGAAGACCTTTAGGATTGCTGCTTCGCGATATTGCTTGGGTGCCCATTTTGACGCAAAAGCCTGATGATTTTCCTGAGAGCCTTCATTTTTTGGGTGAAACGGTAAAAGAAAGGTACTTCTACAAACCCACAGAAGTTAAGAGTAAAGAGATTGCTAGCCTAATTGGATCCGTACAGCCGATCATTGACGTACGTTCAAGAGAACTGATCGAATATTTTAGCTGGGATCAGAAGCCTTGTGTGTTGGACGTTGTTAAACATTTTAGAACTGTGATTGTGGACTACAAAAGAGATGAAAAGCCATATTACGTTTTGATGGTGAAAGAGATCTATTCTTTTCTAAGTTCTGCGGATCACGTAGATGTCATGAATGCCTTGCAGGGAATTGACATTCCTAGTTGGATTTGGAATGGTGATGGATTTTCCTCTCCTAAAGTTGTGCTGGCAGAGAAACCTTCCATAGACCTGTCGCCTTACATCTGTGCCCTTCCCTCAGAGATGGCTCAGTACTCCGAATTCTTCTCTACGTTTGGCATGCAGAAACGATGCGACGATAGCCTTTTGCTCGATGTCCTCGCCATGATTAAGGAGAAATATGACCGTACCCAATTTGAAGATGCAGATGTCAAAAAGGACCTGAAGCTATCCATTGACATCTTGAATGAAGTGAAGCCAAACGTTGGTAAGGTGCCTGGGCTTCAAAACAAGATTCTTCTTCCAACCTATGTCGAAGGAGACGCGTATGTTAAGCTTGCACCAGTTGAAAGTTGCATGTATTGTGAAGACGGGTGGCTTGGTACCGAGAATGATGACGAAGAGATGCAATACTTGATTGTACATCCGAACGTCCCTAACAGCACAGCCGAACAGTTAAATGTTCCAAACCTCACTAACCGCATGCTAGATCCCGATGATTTGGCAATAGGCGAAGAGTTTGGACAGGAGGAGAAACTCACTCGAAGACTCAGTAGACTTTTGGAGGATTATACAGACGGATTTGCGGTGCCAAAGGAGCTTATTCAAAACGCAGACGATGCTGGTGCGACGGAAGTTAACTTTCTGTACGATGAAAGAGTAAACGAGGATGCCATGACCGGTCTGATTGATGACGGGATGAGCCACTGCCAGGGTCCTGCACTGTGGGTTTACAACGATGCAGAGTTTCAAGACGAGGATTTCGAGAACATAACAAAATTAAGTGGTGCGACTAAAGAGCAGGACACCGAGAAAATTGGAAAATTTGGACTTGGTTTTAATGCAGTTTACAACCTGACAGATGTGCCGATGTTCGTGAGCAGAAATCATTTTGTTATTTTTGATCCCAACACCTTTTATCTGGGAAAAGCAATCAGGAACAAGGCCAAACCAGGCATGAAGATCAACATAAACAAAAACACAAAGAATCTGCGAAAGTATCGAAATCAATTCAAACCTTTTAATGGTATTTTTGGTTGTGATCTTCATCTAGAAAAAGAAGACAACTCCTACAAAGGGACGCTATTTCGCTTCCCTTTACGAACCAAAGAGCAAGCGATGAAAAGTGAAATCAGGCAAAGCGATTACGACTCCAAGCAAATGAAAGAACTGTTGCAACGTTTTATTCATGGAGCTGGATCCCTGCTTCTGTTTACACAAAATGTTCGTCGTGTCAGCATCTTTCATTTGGCCAGTGATTTTACCGGACATCCAATACCTGAGAAGATTTATGAAGTTTCTAAATCGTTATCCGAAGCTGGAATTAGAAGGGAGCTGTCTTGCCCAGTTATCCTACCACCCGCTGCTAACAAGCTAAGTGATCAGGAAAAGTTTCTTTTGGAACAGTGCAACTTTCTTCGAGCATCATCTGACGTTGCGAAGCATAACGGAGGCGCCCTCAACTCCAATACTGTTCTGCTAAAGTCCGCACTTACACTCAGCATCAGTAGCACCTGTACGGAATACGGGCGTGATTTCTTTGGAAACAGACTTTGTTTGCCTAGTGATGTTGGGACGTGGCTCGTCGTTTCCTCAATGGGCAAGGGTCAAGCGATGCAGTTTTCAGAGAAAGACAAGAGTCTTCTACCCTCAGCAGGAGTGGCTGTTAAATTATCGCTTCTTGGTGATTCTCTCTTGCCTGTACCTGTTTGCGAAGAGTTTAGCGGATCGGACCGCACAGGAAAAGTATTTTGCTACCTTCCACTTCCGATTCACAGTGGTCTACCCGTGCATGTGAATGGAGCCTTTGCAGTAGCGTCGAACAGACGAAATTTGAAGGAAACAACAGAGGATGACAAAGCCAGTATTGGTGTCGAGTGGAACAATGTTCTACTACAAGATTCTGTTTGTGCAGCATACCTGGACCTTCTTGAAGACTTGAAGTCAGCTATGGAAACCTCTAGAAACTACCAGTTTTTTTCATTGTGGCCGAAGTCTTGTGAAGTATACTCAAACTGTAAGCCCCTTGCGCGTTCACTGTACGAACGCCTGGCTAATCCGGGCTATTGCCTTTTTTCAGATGGAAGCAGATGGGTGTCCATTGGTGAGGTTGTCTTTCTTGATCCACAGTTTCATAAGGATACCCAGGTGGGAGACATTTCGTTTGAAGTTCTGAAGTTGTTAGCCAAAGCCAATCAAACTGTAATTGATCTTCCTGGCGATGTGTACCAGTCATTTGTAGACTATGGCCTTGGAAAAGATATCCAGACCAAAAGCTATAACAAGGAGAGGTTCTTCCGTGAACTGTTCTTCCCAAATATTACCAGCGCTAAAGTACTCTCTGACTTGAGAGACAACTTGGTCTTATATGCTCTCAATGATAACAGCAGAGACTTTAAGGAAATGATTAAAAACAACAGCTGCATTCCAGCATCACCCCACGGTGAGACACTCAAACGCCCAAGTCAACTTGTCCATCCAAAAAGACGTGCCGCGTTGCTATTTTGCGAAGGGGATGGACGATTTCCCTTTGGCACCGATGATACATTTCGGAATCCTTTACAGCTCTTTAGACTCGAGCAACTGGGAATGGCGACAGATGATCTCTCATGGGGCGAGCTTGCAGAAAGGGCGGAAAGTATTCACCAATTGAACAGAAGTTGTAGCCACGCAGCATTAAAGAGGGCGAAGAATTTGATAGCTTTTCTGGAGGGAAAGCTGAAAGATGGCAATATACACGTCCCCCCGGATGTTGAAAGACGTCTTTTGGCAGCTGAATTTCTCCCAGTCCTCAAGAAGCCACAGACGTTTCCTCTAACATGGAAAGGTAGTCCGTTTGACGATAGTACCGACCTCACCTTTGTATCGCCAAACAAGGGATTTTTACGCGATAAAATGTATCTAGTGTGTTGCACCGAGCCAATTATAGATTTGTCTATCCCACCAACGGTGAAAATGTTGTTGAAGTTCGACGACCGCCATGCTACAACGATGCATGCGGTGTCCCAACTAAATGAAGCCATTTCTAAAGGAGTTGATATCTCAGGAATAGAAGAAGTTAGAAAGGTGTGCAATGCATCTTACAGTTTCCTCCAGGACGCTCTTCAAGATGATGAAATCCAAATAGCCGATTTCCTTCGAGGGAAAAAATTCATTCTTGTGAGAAATGAGTTTGTGAGTGCGAATCAAGTGGCGTTCTCAATGCCCGTCGAGTGTACTCCCTATTTGTTCAAGGTTCCAGAAGAGATGGCTAGGCGTTTTTCAACACTAATGAGAGTAGCCTCCGTAAGAGAGATGTTCGAGACGCACGATTTCATATCTGGTTTGCAACAAATACATGAAGAGCATGAATTTGGAAAACGAAAGTTGGACGGGCAGACACGTCTTGTTGCTGTGAACCTGGCCAACGAATTAGCGAAAGCGTTGAAAGCCCCTGGAGTTCAGTTGAAAACAGAGGACAAGAGGGCATTAATTCATCTTCCCAACTCTAAAGGCGTAATGCTACCCGTTAGTGAGCTTTGCATACAAGATTGTCCTTGGATTCCAGGTAGTCCGGATGTTCAGTTTGTCAGTCCAGACACTCCTTGCACCACAAGTGTCGAATTAGGTGTCAAAACACGGAGAGAAGAGGCGTTACGTCACCACTCATGGGGACTTTCTTTTGGACAAAAAGAGAAACTAACAAATCGCTTGAAACGAATTCTAACTGGCTATCCATGTGGAAAAGAACTCTTGAAAGAACTGCTCCAGAATGCTGATGATGCACAGGCAACTGAGGTTTTTTTCATAAAGGATCCCCGTAGCCATCCAACGGAGCGAGTATTCGAAGACAGCTGGATTCCACTGCAAGGTCCTGCTTTATGCGTATACAACAACAAACCATTTACTAGGGCCGATATTGAAGGTATACAAAACCTCGGGGAAGGCAGCAAAGGAAATGATCCAAACAAAACAGGCCAGTATGGCGTCGGTTTCAATGCTGTCTACCACTTGACGGACGTCCCTTCGCTTATGTCCAATGGCGAAGAAATAGGAGACGTTTTGTGTGTATTTGATCCACATTGCCAATACGTTCCTGGTGCCAATCCTCTAGAACCAGGAAGAATGTATACAGAAGTCACAAAGTTGAAGAACCTGTTTCCGGATGTTTTTGATTGTTACCTGGAAGAACGTTTTCCTTTAGAAAATTCGACCATGTTTCGATTTCCTCTTAGAATTCAAGAAATGGCGTGTGATTCTAAGATATCCCCCAATCCAGTTACACTGAAAGAATTAAATGAAATGATGGATGCACTGAAGAAAGAGCTGTTTGAAGTTCTAATATTTGTAAACAACGTGAAGAGGATCACTTTGTGTGACATTGACGAAAGTGGTCAAGTGGTGAATTCTTACTCAGTTGAAGCAGTGATGACCGAAGAAGACGCAGTCAAAAGGCAAAAATTTTCCACCTACGTAAAACAGATTAGGAAGTCAGATGTTCACAGAAATGACTTTTCTCTGTGCAACATTGAAGTGGAAAAATGTAGCTATGTTCTTAAGTTAAGTGATAGCCTTGGGAATGAGGAAAAGTGGCTTATTGTCCAGCAAATTGGCTTTGAGAATGAAGTGCAACCAAGAATACTCCATGCCTACCGAAATGGTGACCTTGGGATGCTCCCTCGAGGTAGTGTTGCCTGCCTCTTGGAAAACAAATCAATGGACAAGGAGCCAGAGAGAAGAAGAAGTAGAGCTTACTGCTTCCTTCCGCTTCCTTTAGAAACAAATCTTCCGGTCCACATCAATGGCCACTTTGCATTAGACCATGAGGCCAGGAGAGGTCTGTGGAAAGATGAAAGTGATGGTTACCGGACTGACTGGAACAACTCTTTGCTGAAAGATGTGATAGCGTCGTGCTATCTAACACTGTTAGACGAGGTGAGGAGTGTCTTGCAACTGCCTATCTTGCCTAGAGCGAATCTGAGTTGTTGCAAATCAAAATTGATTGAAAAGCTTGAATTTTATGAGAAGCTTTTTCCACGCTTTATTAACTTGAGTGATTCTTATTGGAAGATGCTAGCAAGGTCTGTGTACTATGGAATGAATAGCAAGGGACTGAGGTTTCTTCCAGTGGTGCGAGATGTATGTACGTATGGTTCTATAAATGACGTTGAACTGACGTGGCTTCCTCCAACTGGCACTGGAAAGGACAAGGCATTCTTCAACAATCTTGAAACTAGTGTCTGTTTTGGAAGGAAAGACGACAGTGCGGAGAGTCGGCGGGCTTTCGAGAGAATTTTGCTTCAAACGGGTTTCAACCTTGTGCAATTTTCCATGGCCGTGTTTGAAGATTTTGGCAATTCAGAAGTGAGATGCTGCTGGATATCACCTGACGTTGTCATGGAGTTCTACAAGACTTTCAACAGTCAAGATCCCCTTTGCAAGATTGGATCTTTCCCCATTAACGTTGGAAAAACTCCATTTAAAGACAGCAGTGGTGTTATATTGGTACTGCGTTACTGCAGGGATCATCCATACTTCTTACATAATCTGTCAGGCCTCCCCTTGCTTGTAACGCAAGACAATTGGCTGCGTGCGTTCAGTGAAAGTGATCGAAAGTATCTTTCTTCCTATCATGACATCTTGCCAAAATCCAAGAAAATCTTCGTCCATGAGCAAGTTATGGCGAATATATTTAGTGATACAGTGAGTCGTCATGCGTCTGTGTTCATGCATTTTGACGTCAACGCTTTGGCTCTTCACTTAAGTGAGACACTACCCCCAGGTTATCTTGAAGAGTGGTGCCCAAGTAATACTGAATTACCAAACGGCCTCTGGATTTCCAGAGTTTGGAGCTTTTTGGCTACCCTCTGGAAGAGTGTTGTGAATGATGCCAATAGAAGACATGAAAGCACGTCAACCCGCATTCGTTCCATGCTCAAACCACTGTCCAACTGGAGCATTCTCCCTGCAACTCAGACCGTCATAATACCTAGATCTGATGACGCAAATGCCTGCCAGGAAATTACAAAAGACATCCTGGTGGCGGTGAAATTAGCAGAATGTGTCCTAGATTTCGAAGATAGCGATGTGCCCCTGGTAAAAGCTTTAAAAACACTTGGTCTGCCTGAGCTGAATTGTAGTGTTTTATATAATGCAGGCATGTCATACTCGGCATGGATGGATTCTTGCTCTTTAGCACGGCAAGTTGTGGCGTCCCTGAGAACCCCAGCATCATTGCTTATATCCCTTGACCACAAGATGAACCCAAGTCCACATTCGCTAGCTGGAAGACTGAAACCTCAGGACTGTGTCATCATTCTTAAGTATTTCAACGACAATGTACACTGTTTACAAGACTCATTCGGTAGCCATTCAAGGTTGAAAAGCTTCCTTTTTATCCATCAACACACGGTGATCTCATCAGCCTTCATCACCACAAACGAGTGTGCGTTCTCCCAGATGGAGTACCAACGAATGAGATGGATGTTCTACAAGGGGAATTAGCGGTGGTGTTTCTTAAAGCCGTTCCATCTCTTTCTGTCCTCTACCAATTTTTGGCTTTTGACAGCATCTCCCCAATTGACGTGTATTGTAAGTTCATCTTGGTACTTTTCAAAGCCTTCAGCATAGACGTAAGACTTGCTCACCTCAAATACGTGAGAGATACCTTACTTCCAAGTACGTCAGCAAACAAGGAAGATGAGAACAGAGTGTTATACAGTTTGAGAAGCTCCGAGATCATCACCACAAAGGAGGGAGACTTAAAGAGAGCATCTTACTTCCATGATCCATGCAATGGTATTTTCGAGGCCATGCTTCCAGTGGAGATGTTTCCACCTGCACCTTTCAAGTCAAAAGAGTGGTTGTCATTTCTGAGAAAGATTGGTATGGTCTGTGAAATTTCCCCCGATCATTTCAAGAAATTTGCTGAGGACGTTGCTCTCGAAGCAGCAACGCAGCGAAGTGTGAAGACAGACGAAAAGTCTAAACTCCTCGTGTCGCAACTGTTAAGTCGATCTGAAGTATTGGGTCATGGGCTTCTGCAATCTGTTTGTGGTATTCCTTTTGTAGTGTCACAGCCAGTCTCCAGTGACCTGTCAGCTTTACATGGACAGTATGGTGAAAGAAAACATGGGCAGTCTTCTTATATCGCATTCGAACACTCTGTCGTTTCTGATCATGCTGCGATTGTGTGGACAACGGCACACCTACTTCCACGATGGGCGGATCCACGATTTGTACTTGAAGTGAAGGCTCCTTGGAACTTCCCTAGAGACGCTTTGTGTAACAATATTCTTGTCTGTCTCAAAGTCCTATCAGAACCTCCTTTAGCGTTGGTTACTTCACATTGTCAAAACATCTCTAATCGCCTTGCGACAGAAAATGGAAGCGAAGTCTCAGAGGAGCAGTGTTTAAGGCGAAAGTCAGTCATGAAAAGCATCTACAAATTTTTGCAGGAAAAAGCCACTACAAACCCTGACACAAAAGAAGTCCTGCATAGCAGCCCCTGCATTTTGGTCGAACAGGGAACACGGTTTGTCGAACCTAAGCAAGTAGTCCTGGAATTGTACGAGAGCCTTGAAATAAAGCCATTCCTTTATAGAGTGCCACATGACCTTGGAGAGTTTCACAAACTGTTTCTGCTCTTAGGTTGTTCCAGTTGTGTTACAACGTCTCACTACGCCATGGTCTTGGAAATGTTACATGACCAATGTCAGGGAGAGAAACTCCATCCAAATGAGATCCAAAGTGCGTTAGGAGCTGTCAGAGGATTTTTCGAAAAGCTGCAAGAGAATCCAACCGAAGGGGAAAGTCTTTCAAAGCTCTTCTTACCAGCACTAATTCCAGAAAGTAGCTACCAAGGACCTCTTCCTGTTGTCTTGCACAATTCGACCGAGTTAATGTTTGACGACGCTCCTCATTTAAAGAGTCGTCTCCAAAACCTCAAACAACTATTTGTGGTGGACTTAAAGAAGGCGGGACTCCAATGCAATTCTTCCTCTAACTACAAAGACTTCGTAATGAATCTTCCGACAGCTGTTCAACCGCAAATGCTGTCCGATGCAATCGAAGAAACATTTTCTGATTGCAGCGACGAAGTGGCCGTTCAGCTTAGCGTTGCTGACACCCTGAAGAAACAACTCTGCTCGGAACAATTCTTTCATGGAGTTTTGAGGCTCATTCGACACGCACACCATGAAAAAGGAAAGTTGGAGGAAAGTTTGGTCGCTTCTATAGAAGGCAGACTACGAAATATCGAGTTCTTGGGAATGATCAAAATTGAGACAAAACTGATGTTCAAAGGAGCTGACGTTCCCGGTAGCAAAGCGGAGGTGCCATACTTTGTAGACAAAGTCTTTGAAGATGACAAAAATATCTGGAAGGTCTATGTTAATGCCGAGGCAGAAGAAACCCTTAGTAAGGTATATTTGCCCTTAACTCGAGTTATTGCAGAAGCATGTGGAGGATTGCTCCAGGAGACAGTGATGTTCATTCCTGAGATGTTACGCAGTGATCCCAACAAGATTTGGTCCATCCTGGATGAGATGAATATTAGGCAAGACGACTCTTACAATGCAGCGAGCAGTGATCTGTTGCCACAGCCAGGAAGTTTCATCCCGATCGAAGACCATCATCTCTTGAACGAAGCCTTTGAAAATCTCGCGCCAGGTGAATATGTTGGGTATGAAGTGGACGACCCAAGTATGCAGCAGAAGGAAGGAGATGCCACATTCATCTACGCCGTGATAATTGAAGAAGTGAATGTTGAGGAAACTTCAACCCTGTTTGGAAAGTTCTTCAAGATTAACGTTGGACATGACAAAGAACCGCGGGTTGTCGAATTTGCCGAACTGTACAAATTTCATCGTCTTCAGTCTTCTTCGCTTGGCCTGTCAGACGAGCAAGAAACTGCCACTCAAGCACGAGACAGAACGAAGATTTTTGCTGAGATCTCTGACGTGCTAGAAGAAGCATGGCGGCTACCTGAGGAAAGAAGAAGAAAAATTGTCAAGCGACTTTTTCTACGGTGGCATCCGGATAAGAATCTTGGAGACGAAACTTTCTGCACGGAAGCTTTCCAGCACATACAGAACGAAATGGCAAGGTTGGAAAAAGATGAAAGACGAGAGGGAGAGAGTGAGATTCACCAGAGCTCCTACGAAACCCTCTTCAATCACTGGAGAGAACGTGCTCGTCGGCATAATGCACAGCGCCGCGAGTACAAAGAAACCTTTATCAGAAAATATGGGACCCGTGAATCTACATCGAGGAGCGGTGATTCATGGCCATGTATTCCTCCAAGTTTCTGCAAGAAGAATCCTCAACCAGGCGAGGCAAGGCGTTGGTTCAGACAAGCAGAAGCTGACCTTGCGGCTGCTGATAATGACTTGGCCACTGAAAAGCCATCTTACGAGTGGGTATGCTTTAAGTGCCACCAGGTAAGAAAAAGTTTTCATGCATGTGTGTTTGCTTTGCGATTTACAAAAATACCACCGAATCAAAGAAATTCCTTAACAGAAAGATAAGGGTAAAGCGATTAACATACATGTATTTTATTGGCGACCGGGAGGTCCTTATGAGTCTTCAAAAAGTACAATATAGTTGGAAAAATTATTTTCAATCTTGGTCTGCGAGGTTAAAATGAATAATCGTGGTGAAAGGTCTTTAATTTAAGCCTTTGAAAAGTCCCTACAAACTGAAAAAAGTGTTCTACCCTTACACAGCTTTATTAATGCAGTCATTCTTTGTGTTAATTTGGAGAAAATGTTTTTAATGGGTCGTTTCCGGAACGGAAACTAACTGAGTAAAACATGTAAGTTTGACAGTATAGGTCGTCTTCAAAGGGTACAATCTTCCAAGAATTGATTGGATTGTTCCTAGTAAAGCGGTAGATATTAGCAAAATATCGCCGAAATGTAAAGCATTTTAACTGATAAATGGACCTGAATTGCACAAGTAATTGCTATTTCTGTGATTGGGTGAAATGGGGTGAAAACATTACGAAAAGGAAACAACAAACCTAAACAACTGTAAGTTAATTTTGTCGACTTACAGAAATGTATACTCGCTTTTTCGAGAATTTCAAGACCTTTAAATCAACTTCTGTGTTATCCTTCCACGTTCATAACTGTTGGTCAGTAACAATTTCTCTTTCACTGAGCAACATTTCCATCACTTTGTTCGTCCTGCTACCAAATGATTCCGGACCAGCAAATCTGCTGTAGATAGGAAAACTTGGACGGGCGGAGAGACACGAGGACTTGGGATTCCTTACCAGAAACATGCATAAGGAAAACTAACCAGTTTGTATTTACCGAGCGGGAGGTTTGTGTGTCGAACTCGTTAGTACAAACTGAAATTAGTCAGTTCAGGGCCAGGTTGTTCTAACCCAGGGTAAGCGAGAATTTTGATTTCAGTTTCATATTTTTTTGGTGAAGTATCGTTTTCCCTTCAGTTTTGAGCTGTAGTAATCTCAAACTACACCAAGCATTAGAGGTGAAAAACATTTTTAAACAAGAAAACAAAATGCTTCACTTAGCATTTAACCCTGGGTTAATGTTAACCAGCTTTCGAACAACCCGGCCCTGAACTTTAATTTTCCTCGCTGGCATTTTTCTTCCGAAGAAAGTCTATTCTGTTGGCAAATGTATTTTCAAGGTTTCAAGCTTCTTTTATTGCTTACCAGTTGTTTTGGTATATGGCTCTTAGTCGTCTGTCAACTTTATTGGTCTTAGAGTCTCGGGACCATTCATTTTTTATGAGGTGAGGTGAGCGGGGGGGGGGGGGGGCGGGGGGTTGGTAATAGTAAACAAAATTGCTCTAGGACAAACATATTAAACAGAATACAAATTTATTTCAAACTTTCCTTTTGCTTGAAAATAATGTTTGAGGACAGAAAGATATTTGTATAGCTACTAAAGAGAGCTTTAAACTAACGCTGTTATTTTATAATACAACTGATGAGTATGACGAAGAGGGCTTCCTCTGATCCAAGGTGGGGGGGGGGGGGGGGGTAATAGGAAACAAAATTGAATTGAATGCGCTGATAGTAGCTCTAGAACAAACATATTAAACAGGGCTTCCTCTGATCACTGGAGATTAGTGACATGTTTCCTCTGATGTTTCTTCAATGTCTCGTGTTCTAAGGGTTGACGCTTTTTTCACACTGTCGAAAGAGAAAATGCTTCCTTAGCAACTAAGGAATAACTGTTATGCTTCCATCCGTCTCCCCTTTCGTCTTCAGAGCAAGGCTCCTTAGTTGTGGTATGGATTCCATGTCTCGTTTCAAAATGGCAGTGTTAACAGTTTCCTCCAAAAAAATTGAAGCAACCCACAAATTAAGTTGATTGGGATCCAGTTTAACCCAATATCCTACAGCACAGGGCTTGCGCTATCTTTTCATTTTACTGATTTGTAAGACATTGAGCTGGCACCACAACAGTAATTATGTAAAAGCTAAAAAATTGCTTTTCTGTCGCGCATTATATAACAAAGTCTTTACTTAACTCTGCCAATCGGTGAACTTTTGCTTCCATTGTTTTTATAGTAGCTATCAATTTCACATATATTTAACATGCGGCCAACGCCAACTTATTTTTACACATGACAGTGACCAACTCGAAAGCTTATTGGCTACTTTGGTCACTGTACACGATTAAATAGTGTTTTTTTTTCTAGCTAACTCTTGTTTGTATTTTTATTTCTGTATTATTGTAAACTATGTTATATTAATGATGTAAAGTGTATATGAAGTAATTCATATATGTGAACTGCGGT
>CM042752.1:19725768-19743324 GCA_022496165.2 Catalaphyllia jardinei
TATGTGAACTGCGGTTGTAGATGCAAGTGAAGTATGATCCTCGCAGTAAATTTTCCAATTTAAGCAATCTCTCTTGTTTTTATTTATTATTTTACATGGATAACAGCGAGTTGTCCGCACTACGGATAACTGTCAACTGTTTACGTCTACGGCCAGTAATGGAAAGTTCATTCCAAAGTTTGGCTTGGCTCCTTCCTCCATGAAATGCGTCTGGTGAGGAGGGTTGAAGTGGAAGTCCCGCACATGCTGGGGTTTTTCTTGAAAAGGAGGCTCCGTGTATTTCGTTGAAGCCACAACCGCTCAATGAAGAAAGAGATTTTTCTATGAACCATGGCACTCTTTCTGCTTCTCCTTGTGTCGCACTCAAGGAGGAGTTTCTTTCTTGTCCCAGCGGTGAAAAAGGGTGTCCACTGTAGTTCGTCTTGGCCCTCTTCTTAGCCTCGCCCCAACTCATGCTTGTCTGATCTAAATATAATTCTCTCTACAGGCCGCGAACCAGCTGTTTCGTGTTTCTGGGACGCCCTTGTTTCCTTTCAGATAGTCTGTTTCGATCTAAAATGAGATGATGAGATGGATCGTTTCTTAGCGGCTTTGTTACCATAGATTTTTCTTGGATTTTTTTTTCGGGCCACTTGATTCCAAGTATCTGTTGTAAGAATTTGTTGATGGACCTACTTCATACACATACTCACTCATCCTCTTTGCTTTCGTGATTGGAGCATAGACAGCATAAGGCTGCTCTGTAACGTCTTCCACCCTTCACGGTTCCAAGATCGTTCACGTCACTGATTTTAGTCAGTCCAGGACCCGTTTTTGCGCTCAGTTTTAACTGTTTTCCTCCATATAATCTTCAGTCAGCTGAGACTTCTCTTGCCTTCAGGGATCCAGGTAAGGGCAAATCGCTAGTCGTTAGCATAGTTAGCTACAACTCTCGTCTTGTTTCGGAATCATAACATCTCCACATGCGGTGCCCCTCATCACGTGTGTTCCCAGTAACATCGTTACACGAGCGTGTCACGTTGCCGAACTTAAAATGTACCATCTTTATTCATTTACCAACACTCACGGTGACTTCGACAGTGCTGATCCTAGCAGTATGCAGGACACCTGTCACACATGAACTCAGTTAAATGACCTTGCTCTCCATGAGTTCTCGTAGCTCCCACAGTGGATAGAGCGTCCGCCCGGTGTTCGGGAGGTCATGGCTTCCATTCCTGTCGGGGACTCGTGTTTTTTCTTTGTTCCACGCTCGTGTGATGTTGATCAGTTCACTTTTCACATTAAAATGCCGGCTTCTATTAACACACTTAGATCTTTGCCACTAAATCGCCTTTTTAAACACATTAAGTGTTTTTGCTGATCTGTCATCCAAAGACAGCTTCCCCCATAATTTAAGTCCTAAGTATCGCAGTGAGTTCCTACCGTACATTGCAGAATTATACCTATTAGTGGACAAATCAGATTGCCTCAAATTATACCTAAAGCTACGTTCTTTAAAAATATTGCAATTATTACTTGGGCATAGTTTATATATAAATAAAAGCCTCAATTTGGCGCGAAAATATGCTGGGATATTTGTCGGCGGACGTTATCTGTTCCGATAAGCAAAAAGTCTTTCAAGAGCGTAGCTCGAGGAAAACTGTGAGCTACGAGGAACAGATAATGTCCAAGGACAAATATCCCGGCCCCAAATGGAGGCTATCGTGTTTATTATCGTCCAAATCTTTTTCGCAACGCGCGCAATTTTGAAAATTGGGGAATATTTAACAATTATTCCAGGAGCGCGCGTTGGATATGAGATGATAGACAGCCAAAGAGGCGCGTAGCGCCGAGTTGGCTATAATCATCCCATATCCAGCAAGCGCGAGTGGAATAATTGTTTTATTAAAAACGCCCCAAAACTATGGAAAACAACACTAAAATAAAAATGAAAATGCCCCAAAAAATTGTTGGAGCATGGTATAATGGTTCATAGCCCATGATGGCTAGGCCAATGAGAACTCTCCAATTGCATTATCCAATGATCCAGTTTTTAATAATCTCGGATATTCCCCAGTTTTAGCTGGACAATATTCGGTCACGTGACGTGTTTAGACCAATCGCGCCCGAGCGAAAAAGTTTGATGGATTACAATTAACTTTATACATAAGAATGCAAATGTCCTGCAAACGTCTATTCATCAAGTAGGCAGCTTGGCCCTTTCCAAGAACGACAAGCTAACAATGATTTTAAATTGACTCGTTTTGCTTTTGACGTGCTTCAGAAAGTTGAAGCCGTTCTGCGTGAACAGAAGTCGTTCCCGAATCCGTTAGACACACAGGAGAGCTACAACAAAAATCAGTATCTACCTCGTCTTCTCGGTCCGTACTGTAAGTTACGGATCCTCGTCTTTTTCCCCTCGATTTATGAATGAAGGGGAAAAACTCGCTGGATCAGTAACTTACAATGAGGACCTCGAACTTGGTTAGTAAGAGGAAGGCACTGGCTTTGCCGCGTTGTTTGCAATTCATAGCCGATTACAGCTACTCATTCGTTCGATATGGGTTATGGCTTGCAGACCCTAAGTGATTGTACATGTAAGTAGCCATGCCTTTCTCTTTTTTTTAGAGTGCAGAGAAGGCACTGAAGGCTGCCCAATACGCGGAAGATGCGTTTAAAACGAATGTTCACAATCTTATGCGCAACGCCTCTCGGCTCGGAGACTCCGAACTGACGAGACTCGCGAACCAGCTGGAGCATCAGGTGGTGGATTCAACACGCATGCGCTATCCAGACAAAGTCAGCTATCCTCAGATTCCCAATGATGTATACTCGGTGAAGATTGCTCACGAAGCCCTGGAACTAGCGAAGTCCATACTGGAGAGAGTGCGCTGTATACTACCAAAATGATAGTACTGTTCTCATGGAGAGCCGGGGTGCTTCCATTTGTCATAATAAACCCATTGGGATGACCGTTAATAATAATAAGGGTTTTTCAGTTCAGCGACACGGCGCTTACCATTTGCAATTCGAGTTCCATTATTGTTTTTGGCTGCTGAGAGACTGGAAACCAGAAAATAAAGCGAACGGGACCGAAATTTCCGCCGCGGTTCCAAACGGGAAAAGAACGCCTATCTCTGGAGATAGTCAAAAAATTTTCCCACAGTTTTCTTACTGTTCTATTAGATTTTCAGCCGCTATTTCCAGATTTTTGGCTAAATGATAAGCACCCAGGATCTTAAGATTAGTTCTTAGCGAGTGGTTGTAGAATAATTGAAAAATTGTCAACCATCATCAAGATTCAACCTCAAAACTCCTCACGTAAAACTGAAACGTAGGAACGTGTTTGTGTTGCAATAAAAATAGAGAAACACGCGAAAAAGGATGATTTTACAGATGTGCCATTGTGTAAGGAACGGCAGTTGTTAATACAGTCTGTCAATCTATTTCTTGTTGACTTTGTTTCTCCAATCGATCGCAGGTTTTAATTAGTAGACTTTCGCAGCCTCAATCAGGTCTGTGGTCTGTTGAAAGTGAACCAATAACTGTGAAATCGTTTGTCCTTAGTGGAAACATTTTATTGCTACAGAAATAACCACATTGAGTTCATGTTAATTATTTATTAGTTTTCCAATACGGAACGCCACCTCTTGCTGATAAGAAGTCCTAGCAGTGATATGCGAACACATGTTTCTGAGGTCTGTATCACAGCCTGTTTAGATACAATAAACGTTGGGTTTTTTTGTTATTATCTTATCAGAAAAAAAAACGTAAACACCATGTAACCTTATAGGCTTTTTCAATGATGATTTGTCAAGTTTTAATGCCTTTTATACTCTAAATAGATTTTAGTAGAGGTTTTAATGTAAACTGGTTTCAGTTCAAGTGCTCTTTGAGAATAGAATAAAGTGTTGTTAGAACTGGTGAGTGTAATGTCTTAACAGCGAGGGAAATATTGATACAGGTTACCTAAAACACACCCGCGAGATTGCCACTGAGCTTTATTGCGAAGTTCAACTCCAATATCAGCCTTCGCCGTCCAAATTGCTAGATCATTTGCATAATCTTTTTTACTTGTCCAGTGTCAGTAGGACAATCACTGCCAATCTTCTTTACATATCCAAGAACTTTGATGCTGAGTAAGGTGGTTCCTTCGTTTGAGGCTGTACAAAGTAGTTGATACCTCTGCCTGGAAACTTGGCAATCACTAACGACCAGTTAACTGGTAGCAAAACGTCCGCATCGCCAGAAATTAGAATGAAAAATATTGTTTAAGATAATCAGCCTGTTATAGTGTGGTATGGACCCTATCTGTCGTCACAATTTACAAAAATAAATGATGCGATCCCAATTTCACCAGTTGGTTTTTCATGAATCCCCCTTGCTTTTAACAGGTCGGGGGATTCAGGAGTGTGTAATGTATTTCATACATACTGGGATCTACACACGAGAAAAACAGATATGTCCAGGGTTGAACGCTAATGAGATTCAAACTCCTTATGATAAGCATCACAAAGTGTCCTCGTTGGTAAAAAGTCAGCAAAACACACACAATTGTTTCAAATATGAAGTAATATGAAAATACCAAATAGCCCTGCCAAATATGAAGTACCTGTTAAACAATACTTGCGTTCAATCCTGGAAATAAGTGATTCACTGTCAGAAATAAAGGTGGAAATGACTATGAGCCCACATCATTGCCGTGGAAAAGACTTGCGTCTTGTCCAGCAGTTCTGATGAAGATTAAAGGAGAACCATTTCATACAAACTATGCATGCAGTATTTTGATTTTTTTAAAATGGGATTTTCGCATTGGTTATTTTTAAAACCGAGGTTGTCCAATTATGAGGAGAGAAAATCAGACTATTGCAAGTTTTCATCTGCAAATTTCGCGATGCCATTTATAAATTAGATTTTAAAAATACTATTTAGCTTTGATTTTAAAAATACTATTTAGCTATATAGAGGCTGGTTCGGAGATTAACCTCTTTCTATTTCCAAGGGGACAGTTGTGTTGGAAGTGTGCCACGTCAATTTAGTAACTCGGTTTCAAATGGAACCCCTTAATCGTCAATCTCAGGCTAGCCGTGTATGCCAATCTAGCTGTGCGGCACATCCCTAGTGGCCCATTAAAAGAAAGTACTCCCCCCTTCTTGGGACACTTCTTGGGACAGAATGATCCCCAGCCAAGTAGTCATTCCTAACTGAAACTACCAAATTCGTACAACCTTAAAAGCATTAGATCTGTATAGCTGGAGAAACTACCCGATCACATCAGTAGTATCACGTCATCACTGACCAATCAATCCTGAGAAACTGATAAACAATGCATAGTCAAAGGCCTTTATTAGCCCCGGGGATATTCCCTGATATATGGGCCATATAGGCCCTGCATGCAAAAGCACTATCCTACATCTCTGGCCTTTTAAAAGCGGAGCCTGTCGGTCGGTACAACCTTTGCTCTGACAGTGTGAATTTGCTAGTGGTTCCTAGGACCATGTTTAAAACCCTCAGTGATAAAGCCTTTGCTAAAGCAGGTCCCCCCTGTGGAATGAGCTTCCTGTTGACATTCGCAGGGCGGCATCAGCAGAGACTTTTAAATGCCAGCTTAAGACTTTCTTTTCAAGAAAGCATTTGGCATATACATTTTTAGCACAGATTTGTTGATTGTACACATTTTCGTTTAATTTTTTTTATCATAAAATTTATATAATTATCAATAGCGCTTTAGAATATTTATAGTTTTAACGCTTTACAAACGTGTTTTTTATTTTATTATTTATGGAGGTGTGTGCGGCCCCAAAGAGTATGGCGTTTTAGCCGGTTTGGGTGTAGGTAGAGTATGGGTTTTGCACTCTAGTCATGAATTAGCTAGGTATCAAGACTGAACTAGGGAACTAATTAAAACTCAGGTCTGAAACAGGGTATTGATGTAAGGGTCAGGTCTTAAATAGGGTATCGAATGTTTGGTCAGGTCACATATCGAAGATTTTGGTCTTAAATTGGGTAAGGGTCAGTTTTTCGAAGCGGTGCGCACGCCACCAAATGTTTCGGAGATTTCCTTTCTCGGGTCTTTAGTCAATGTTCTCTTCTTTCCGGGAAACCTTACTCAAGTTAACTTGTCTCTTGTGTGTCCTCAGAAATGAACTAGCACAGAAAATTGTATCAATAAGCGCGCGATTTGCACTACGAGCGATATTTAAAGATTCTCCCAAATTACACGAGCTTTTTACTGGAGGGTAATTTCAAAGAATTTTTAAATATCAACAGTAGCCACGGTAAAATCTTAAAGGTACACAGTCAGCTGGCGCACATGTGCATTAGATGCCATTTTATGGCTAATTTGCATATCACAGAAACACGATTCATACTGTTCTTATGCACCAATCAATTCCATCGGTGCTATCCTCCCGGGCAACCGCGGGGCATTTGCTCACGTTGTCGGTCCCGGGGGTGGGGAGTTCGCAATTTTATCGCGGCCCGGGGGCTAGGCATTAGCGAACCCCAGGACGACCCTCGGGAATTTGACACAAGTGTTTTCGAAAGATGGATGAGTTTATCGAGAAGGACGAGGCCTTTGTCAAAGATTGGCTTGTCCGTGAGGGACTTGAAAAAAACTTGTCGATGTTTTTAAAGGTATGGTTACCCAATTTTAGATATTACTTCATTACTTGTAAGCATATAAATATAAGCGACATGGTGAAGTATATTTTGTTTATCACAAAACAATCACTGGCGTGAACACGACTATTTCGCATTCAAAACTAGCCTAGCAATTTCAGATTAAATTCATGAAAATGGAGTTAAAACACAGAAGATTTACGAATTCAAATGATGCGATATATGTGTAATCAAAATCAACTAACACGTACTGTACTCCTTGAAGTCTTTGATACCGTTGCATTAGAATACTAAACAGTTGACTGTTTTATTCACTGATTAATAAAAAGCTGGTGAAGTGTTGAAAGGCGATGACTCCTAGGCCGGGGCATTTGCCCTCTTTCTTCGTCCCTATCCCGGGGCGTTTTGACAGTTAATGTGTCCCCGTCGCGGGGAATTTGCTCATTTTTTGAAAAAAAAATGCTAATACCCGGGGGTTAGCCCGGGGGGATGGGTTCTGCTGAAATTGACTGACGCATTCACCAAATATGATAAAAACAACATAGGATGAGCAAAGACACACTCCAAAACAGGTTTTCCAGTAAGCGAAATCAAGCAAAACACTGCGAAGAACTAGTGTCCAGGTCAGCGCCCCTTTAATTACTGGATGTTTCATACGATGATGCATATATCAAATGAGCCACAAATGCCTGACCTTGCATACGGCTGTCGCGAGGGAAATTTGAATTGACCAATCAGGACTCAGCAGGTGGGGAAAATTTTAGTGTCCTCACGTTAATGTAAGTTGACAGGACAAGCATTGAAATCAAGCACCTTTTCTCATTGGAGATTGCATTAAATATTAACTAAAGGGGATTTACAATTCCCAAAACCATATCACATTGCAAAAACTGAAAAATATTAAACATCTTTTGTCTCCAAGCTTCTAATTTGGCGCCAAAATAGTAGTTCCTTGAGCGTCGCCATGTAGGGTAATGGTAGTCTTGTTTTGAACAAATTGAGCTGTTCGTCGTCATATTAAACCCGGAATTCTCTAGGTAATTATTAAAAGAGGCCAAAGCAACTTGAGCATTGTCTTCATTTTAGCTAGCGGCGAAGAAAAAGGCTATTTTCGTGTCGTTTCGGTAGGACACAGAGGTCACCTAAGGTTTGACTGCCGCACGTACTGCGGGCTCAGCCACAGTATGCAAGGAGTACGTATGAACACGCCCGCATTAATTTGCATTAATTTGTGGTAAATTTACCTGCTCTGCTAATCACAATGGAGTTAGTTTCTCAGTCATATATCTGGTCATGTACTATGTACCGGGCTGTAGATGATGTAATCATGAGCTTGAAAACCGTCAGGGGTGATTGGGTCAATAGGCTTCTTTTGATAAATTAAAATTCAGCTTCACGAGATGAATAAACATGCTTTTCAATTTCGTTCACTTGTGGTCCCCAGGCCTCGCTACCAAGCTGAATTTCAACTCATCAAAAGGTGCATATTGTCTAGACATCGCACGGAGCAGATCATGGGCATACGGGCCGGGGGAGCGGCGAGGAGGCTGGGGTAAAGTGCTGATGATTCGATCAAAAGTACATGGGAAAAAGCATTCTGAAAGATAGTCAAGGCAAATGTAAATGTAAATGTAAATGCAATTTATTTATCCACGGAACACCAAGGAGTCCAGACTTTAGGTTACTTTCTCTGACGTTTGTCTTGTCAAACCGGAGTTAAGGTCAAATGATACAAGCATCTAGTTATTTCGATGAAGAAAAGCCATATATTGTTGACATGTGTATCGTGAAAATCAACGAGATGAGTATTACTTCCATCAACAAAACAATGAGAAAAGCATCAAAGCAAATAAACTCCCAGACGTTTTTTAGTGGCTCTGAAAAGAATCGTTTGAAGTGGCGAAAATGGAGCCGTTTTCAAATTTTGGTACGAAGAAGAATTAAATGTTTCTTAGATATGTTTCTGATCTTACAAGGCTGTCTCGATTGAGGTCGTAGGGTATGCAAGGTTTCAAAATCATTACTTTTAAAATGATAACAGTTTCATTAGACGCGAGAATAGACCAATTTCGATATATTAAAATTCAGGCAAAAACAATAGACCTCAGTTCGAGGCTCTGGGGAATAACTACAGAGTCTGTGTGGTTTATTCCCCAGAGGCTCGTACTGAGGTGTATTGTTTTAGACTGAATTTTAATATATCGAAATTGGTCAACTGTAAGCGCTTTTGTTTTCACTGCGTTTTGAGTGTGTTTGAACAAGACTCTCGCTTTCGAGCATTGTGTAATTTTTGTTTTTCGGGGAATAAGGTCACCATTTCCCCAGTTCCGAACGTGGCCGTACGCCAATTGGTCAGGTGCAAGAAATATTGTTCATGCGACGTCATTCATAGTCTTAAGTTTGAAGTTGAATCTCAGAATAACGAAAGATAGTTCAGGATGGCTGGGTACGAGCTATCTTATCTAAAGCAATGACTTAACCTTGAGGGATTCCTCTGGTCCCTTGAGATAACCGAGTTCCAAATAAGAGAGGTTTAACTGTACACTCAACAGTAACAGACCTGTTTTTTTTTTAACCGAAAAAAAGAAACAGTTTGATTTATTATTGACCGTTCTAAAAATCATTAATGCCTGTTATTAATGCCGGACGAGTTGGTTTTTTCCCTACCCGGGTAATTAATCGTTTTTGGTCTGGGTGAATGCTAACATACTCCCCTGTCAGTTTTACTTAAACGACACTAATCAACCTCCGCTATTTTCGATATGATCGAAATGATTGGCCTTGCATGGTGAAGCGAAATCTTACTGCTTTACCCAGTGTTTGTTCCTGCCGAAGTCATAGTGAGTGTAGTAAATGAACACGATGACTTGCGACGGCAATAAACCATATTTGTATTCTCGATATTGGACTGGAACTAGCTTGCAATGGAGGCTCACGCGGGGGAATATATCATTAAAAATTGTTAACTGTCATTTGTAATTTAAAAGACTCCTCACATTAGCCAAGCTAGCTCCAGTCTTGATACCGAGAATACGAAAATGGTGTATTCAGCTGGCAATACTGTTCATCGTGTAACTTTATTCGCAATAAAAACAAAATTCTTGACTCAGATCGAGATATTGCACGTGTGCTGGGATAAGCTATTTTTAGAGCATTCAGAAAACTGCAAAAACGCTCGAGAAAACCACAGAGATATCTAGTGAATTTTTCCATACTAATCCCAACACTGCAAACTGCCGTTATAAGCTCTGTGCTTATACATCTTTGTTAAGGGGTTTGGATGGTCTTACAAACGGGGATCTTATAAGCGAAGAAAAAAAAACATTTCGAAACGAGCCACAGCAGTGTTGAGAGAGGCTCATAATGGAAAGTATTATATTGTGTTCAGAGGTAGATTGGGCTTATATTCGGGGGGGGGGGGAGGTGCTTAAATGCGGAAGGGCTTAGAAGCGGCAGTCTACTTGTTTTATTTTCTTGAATCATTTTAGTCGCTGAGTTTGAGAACATCCTTTTAGCAAAGCACGCTCATGTATTTTCCTAATAGTGAAGAGAATAATGAAACAACAACAAAAAATACCATTTTTAATATAAATAGCACCATTTTAAAAGCCAAACTATATATCGCCATCAGTAACAGAATTGATCTGAAGTTGTATTGTTATTGTTATTGTATGTTAATTGGACTGAGTAAAATACAGTTCGGGGTGTAATGGGGCAAGAACTTTTTTTTCGAAAGCGCGGAGCACGATACGATTTTGAAATCCGATTGCGACAACGATTACTCTCTGAATTTGGGTCTGTAATCATACGAGTAATAGTAAATAAATAAATACATAAATAAATAAATAAATAAATAATGAAATCTGCTGTGGCATTTCCACGAAGTGGCTATTTTCCAGATCGAATTAGAAATTAGAAGTGTTTATTTTTATGGAGGGAGGAAAACCGGAGAATCCGGAGAAAAACCTTCGGAACAAGGTGAGAACCAGCAACAAACTCAACCCACATATGACGCCGGGTCCGGGAATCAAACCCGCGGGACACATTGGTGGGAGGCGAGCGCTGTCACCACTGCGCCATCCCTAATCACGAGTATTATTACAGACTGAATTGGACCACATGAAGTCTTCTTACCAATTCAACATAAAAATTACAATTTCAGAGAAAAGACGAATAGCCAAATTATAGTCAAGAAAGGGAAAATTTGCATTAAAAGACTGACAATTTAGGAGTCTGTACACTGTTTCTATGGTGACTGAAATCAAGGTTGTGATTGGTTTATTTAAGCAACAACTTTCAATGTTAATGGGTTAATCGTTCGATAACAACTTGGCAAGGGAAATAATAGAAAATAGCAGTTTTTTAAACCAATCACAATCGAGGAAGTTGTAATTGTATGATCAAGTGACAAATAGACTCGGGGAGAATCAGTTATGTTCAAGCATTTTGTAAACGATGCGATTAATAAACTTTAACTTTTATCAAACCGAAACATCCTAACGGCAAGTTCTGGCCTAGGACTCTCGTCAAAATGACAGCTTTTCTATCCAAATGTTACATTAGGAAATTCCCTGTCCCTCTCGTATTCGAAAGAGTTTTTTTCCATTGTTCTAACGCGCAAAAGACAAGTTTTCTAAGGTATCAGTATATCCCAAATGACCGACAGTCTCTCACGGCGTACCATCATTTATTTAACAGAAAACGAAGATGTATTCATTTTAATTATTTCAAACACTTAACCGTCTAACGAAATGTGTAGTAGAATGCAACTCGGTCGAGAAAATCAACAAAGGAAGTGATCGTGACCTCTACGTTTGTCTGATTCTTGTCGCTTTTCTTTAGACTTTCAGAAACTTTCAATAGGCTAAACGGTTTATTTTCTTCTTCCCTATCACTTTCCTCGATCTGTGCAAGGAACCTCTCCTGTTCAAAGTGCGGCTCAGTTTTTACTGAAAGGTAGATTTCAACGACTTCTTCCATTGAAGAGCCTCCTTGAAACTCTCTCACAGCAGCAACACATTGCGCATGCGCTCCGTGTTTTTACCCTATCCTACAACTGAGTGACAACCTAATGCATGTCAGCTATTAATTAAAAGCAAAAGAACAAGAAAATCGATTTTCAATCCAAACTTTGTTAACCGTCCATTTTGCGCCGTCATATTTTGTTTTACTAAAAAATCTGTCAAAAAATATAGAGATTGGTCAATTTTGGAGTATAACATTACCTTACAAAAATACTTCATATAAGGATAGCCCCGTGCCTTGCCAATTGTTCAAAGTATTCGGCAAAGTTTATTTTTACGGTGGCGCTGCTTTTTTTTCAAAAAGTCCTGAAGGATTGTTACTCTCAGAAAACGGTGGCAGCTCAACTGACGCCTGCTCAACAGTAACCATATTTTCAACAACATTTGAGACATCGACATCTTCCAATGATGAAACTCCTTTGCCTGTTCAAAGTCGCGTAACCTTTGATAAACAGAACCCAAGCTACTGTAAGTAGCGGCAACATTGGCATGCTCTAGTCCGAGCTTCTTCAGTTCAATATCTAGAGCATGATAATGAATTTCCTTTACCTGTTTAAAGTCACCTAACCTTTAGTAAACAGACCCCAAGTTACTGTAAGTATCTGCAACGTTGACATGCTCTGATCCGAGCTTCTTCACTTGAATATCTAGAGCACGATGATGTAAATCCTTTGCCTCTTCAAAGTCGTGTAACCTTTGGTAAACAGAACCCAAGACACGGAAAGAATTTGCAACACTGGCATGCTCAGCCCGAGCTTTGTCAGTTGAATATCTAGAGCACGATGATGTAATTCCTTTGCCTGTCCAAAGTCGCCTAACCTTTGGTAAACACAACCCAAGTTACTGTAAGCAGTAGCAACATTTACATGCTCTGGTCCGAGCTTCTTCAGTTCAATGTCTAGAGCACGATGATGCAATTCCTTTGCCTGTCCAAAGTCGCCTAACCTTTGGTAAACATAACCCAAGTTACTGTAAGTAGCTGCGACATTGACATGCTCTGGTCCGAGCTTCTTTAGTTGAAAATCTAGAACACGATGATGAAATTCCTTTGCCTGTTCGAAGTCGTCTAACTCGTAAACAGAACCCAAGTAAATGCAAGTAGTTGACCATTTCTAATTTCTTCCGGTAGTTAATCCAGCCAAAACGCGATGCTGTTATGCTCTGTCGAAGTTGTTTGACATGGGTAGCGGCGCTTGCTAGTGCAAGAGGTTGGTAGTCTAATGCTACGGCGACCGTCTGTTAAAGAAGAGATTTGAGTTCAGCTATATTGACGACCAGAGACTCGGTTATCGCCAGGAAGCTTTATTCTTGGTGTTGTTGCGGTCGTGTCAACTACCGAATACTGCTGTAAACTCACAAACTAAGCTATTAGAAGCGACTTCTTTGTCGACGTAACGCACTGTGATTGGCTAGAACAAATCGCCTACGTGTCGCGGCGTAACTCAAACGCCGGCGGCTTCTATTAAGGGATTACTGACTTCGAATTAGAACATCGACGAAAGGAACTGAATAACTTTTCCCGAGCTATGAGCCCTAACGAGCAGCCCAAAAACAATCTAAACATAGTTAGGGGCATCTTCTAACACCAATCACAACGGTCACAGACTCGACGAAGACAGTACAAATAGTTTACGTGCCGCTTTCTTGTAAACAACCTCATTCAAAACAAAAGACTCTAACTGTATTGTTTTTGCTAACAATTAAATTGAGCTGTATAAGTATTTCACGTAAGAACCTTTCGTTGTAATAAGCATTTATCCTGACACGATAATTCATGAAAGAAGGCAAACTTAGGTTGGTGCCGGTGGAGCACGCGCCCATAAGACGACGATTTGACAGGGAGTTATGGTTGTTTCCGTGACCGTAAATTAATTATCTGGATTACCTGGAAACAAAGCCTTTTATACCCTAGAATTACAAAAGATTTCGCTCCCACGAAGGAGAACAAACGAGGCTTTATCAAAGGCCAAACATTCGTACGGTACCAAATCCTCGTTTACGGTGAAAGCTGTTATCGTTGTCGTGTATTTTTGAACGTGGCGCGCGCTCCACTTGTACCATTTTGACCTAAAGTAACATACACTCTAATTGAGATAACATTGCACGCACTCTTCAGGTGAGATTACGAAACACTCATTAAAACTTACTTAATGTTTGTACAACAATTGAATAAAGTGTTCATTGTTCGTGGAGATGATGGAAGCAAAGTTCCACAGTTCATACTGGTAGTAATGCCAGGGCCGTTAAAACAGTTATACGTATAAGACTTCAAAAGTCTAAAACTATGACTAATTTCATATAAATAGTTCCAGATCTGTTATTCTGGAACCGAGCGACTGAATAGTTTTAATTACCTCGAATTTAGATAGATTAATAAAATAGTGACAGCGCAAATTCTACTAGTAAACAAAAGATAAGAGATTAACGAGTGAAAAAGTTCCCACGAGAAAATAGCGTACCTATTCCTGAAAACACGACAAAATTATTTGACACTCTGAGAATGTAAATCACGGAAATATAAAGAATATAGATGAATCATGGAAAGTATAAAAGTTATGTTGAAAGCGTAACATTATGTTCCAACACTTCATTTCCATATCACTGTCAGCGATACCTGAATAAAGAACAGGCATCGTCCGGCTTCATACCCTTTTTCACAGAGACGTGCCCAATGAAAGAGCTTGGTAATGGGATTGACCCAGTGTCCTGTGTTGTTATGAGCAGTTGTCCTCCTGTCCACTGCTCGTTTCCAGGTCCTGGCAAATGAATTAGCACTTGAGGAACGCTTTTGGCATTGTCAGCAACCAGTAGCCATGATGAGTAAGAAGTAACTCTTGTACTTATCAGCGTCTTTAGATGGCTAATCCTTTCGTCTGTCTTCAAATCCTAGGATTGAAGGATGTTTGTGACTTGGAGAAATTGATCTTCAAGGCTCTTTCGTTGTTGTTCGCTTTCTTGTAACTTATCTGCAAGGCTTTGCCTTTTTTCCTCCTTTTCTTGTAGCTAGTGTGCGGGGCTTTTTGGTTGCTCTTCGTTTTCTTTTAGCTCATCTTTAAGGTCTTGTTTTTGTTTTTCTTTTTTCTTGTAGTTCCTTTTTTAGGTCTTCAACTTTGTTTAAAATATCGCTTAACTCCTCTGTGGGAAATGTTGTCTGGTTTGCAAGGTCTTGAATTTGCACAGTGGAAAGACAGAGTACTTGAAATTTAGTAGGAATTTTGCCCATAGCATTTTGATATTTTCTGTCTGAGAGCTGGCCTCGTGACATATGAGCAAATTCTTCATTCCGAAATCTTCTGAGTTCATACACATTTGATTGCACAACAGGATTCAGGGTGGAACCAATACAATCAGAGAACAGGATAGCGTAAAAAAGCATGGTACAATCCCATTAAGATCTATTTCCGTTAATCATAGTCTTCAAGAGATGCGCATTTCGTCTTTGGTTTCTCGGGGTGTCCGTGATATAAAAGTCCATTCCTTTCCGCGGCTCGTCTTTCCATTCTCCCTTTGTTATGATGTAACGATTGTCCCATTCTTTCTTGAAGATTGATCGGAGACCCTCAGGTGGAATATCAATGGCAACATAACAAATCCTATAGTAGTTCAATTGCTCTTTAGTGTATTCTGTTGCAGTGGCCATTTCATAGTCATCTAGAGTTGGAGCCCTTAGTAAAACGTGAAATTCTTCATTAACAAACTAAAAACCCTCAACAAACCTTTCACAGCTAAAAAAAAACTGAAAACAAATTTCTGAGAAACTTATTTCTATGCCCGAGTAGCCATGCCTACAAATCATCATACTGTCCTGATCTATCAAATGTCCTTCCCTCGTCAAAGGTCGGAGAAAAAGTGACTAAGAAATCTGACACAATCGTTATTGTTTAGTGCTTGGAAATCGGATGGAATCCAGGAATTTCGTTTAGAGATGACCACTTATGTTACACCGAATTACGCCGAGTATTCAAAAAGCACAGTTAGAAGACAGCTATCGGTCGCACGACTTTGCCGAATATGTTATAAATACTGTGGGATTGGAAGATATAGGTTGTCGTTAGTATCTCTACAAATTGCTGGTTGGCTTTCAGCATAAAATTTCGAAAATAGCGTTTGAAAGTCCGCGAAGTTAAACAAGTTGTTTTCCTTTTTTTCGTCGTGGTGTTTTCTAAAAGAAATAGAAAACATGTACTCCGTGTTTCTATCGAGTTATACAAACACTCGGGAAAGTTTGGGAGAACTCGAAAAAAGCTGTGGAAATACTCGCCTGCGGGTCGTGTTCCCACAACATTTCTCGTTCTCCCAAACTTCCACTCGTGTTTGTATAACTTGATAGAAACACACTACATGTTTTCCATTTCTTAAATGAAAACAATAATCAAAAGTCAAGCTTAGCGTATACATGCACTTTTAAGTTATCTGTTGTCTCTGGCATGCTTGGACATAGTTTAGACATTATCCCTATCCTACTAGAGGGTTTCAGTACAGATGTTAATGCGACATGTATATGTACATACGACTAAAACCAAGTTTCAAACTTGTGACATTCTGAAACAGCCATGCATAGAAATGCCAGACGTGTCTGAAAATAGTAAAAAATTTAATCTGCAATTCAAAAAGCAACAGTGGTCTGACGCTAAAATACCCGCTCTCCGTGCTCACAGGCTGTAATCAAATTTGTCCTAGGTTATACATAGTTTTTATAGTGCTATCTTTGATCCTAGTATCAGATTTGATCTAATTGTTTGGGACCACTTTTAACGCGAACATTGAAAAGTTTCCACCATAAGCTTCGTAAGTTTGGAATTCTATTTGTCGTCATCGCAGCAGCTGTTATTATTTTGTGGCTAGGGTGCATTGTTTCTGTTGTTCTTGTTCTATTGTACTCTCAAAGGGTTGCAGGCCATTCGTGTGAGACCTTACGAGAGCTGCTACATCGCCCTAAGCTTCTGCGAACCTCCCTATATTGTGAACAAACCACTCAATGTTTATTTTGATATTTATTACAAACAAGGTTTGAAACGTGTAAATGCAAAACATCAGTCGAGGCAGCTATAGAGAAAACTCAGACAAGGGTGTCTGCTGGGCAACAATAATACTGAAATGTAAGCAACATAAGCGAAGATAGCAAACCTTAGTCAGCTTTAAAAATTGCTTTTAGAAATTTAAATCACAGAAACTGAGAGATTCTTCATTTGTGATTGGAATGGATTGGGATTGCAATGATTTCTACATAGGGAAAACGAAACGCCGATTACGTGACAGTTCATTTGGAAACAGACTGCTCGAATTGAAGATATTCGTACTGCGTCTGACTTTTTTTCAATCGGGCTATTTTTCATCTTAAATCCAATTATCATCACATCGAAATATTGCCTGTTCATCGGCAATGTCTCGGTTTTCTTGGCGTTTTGATTTTATTTTCACGGTTTTGCCTTTCAGCTTGTCTTCAGCGCCATATATTTTTACCAAGTTAGTGCGTGCATTGGTTATCTACTAGCGAGCGCTTGGTCGTCGTGTTGTTCTGATGACAGTATCGGTGGCGCTTTCGATTTCATCGCTTGTCAAGAAGTTAGTCGCACTTGTCGTGCCGATTTGGAATTGGTAGGTTTTTTTGTAAACGACAAAAAATCCTTCTGGATTCCATCCTAAACTGGCGTTTGACTTGGTTACTGTTTAGACTTCAGTCGTTGCTTCAACTCCGTGCCGAGTGCTAAAATTATGAAACTCAAGGAAAGCATTTCGCGTATCCTTATTCAACGTGTCGTGACAGCCAAGGACTCTCCAACATTGCTGGCCAACTTAACCCTATGTTTTTGGCTATTGACAATACAGTGTGTTTGATGTCTCGATCTATGTATGCCCAGATATCGGAACAAGTCTCTTGGTTTTCCCTAGTCCAGTCCCTGAACTCTCCTTTCTTCCCGCCCCTAATATA
>CM042752.1:19743724-19753913 GCA_022496165.2 Catalaphyllia jardinei
TGGTGAATCGCGGCGAAGGGAAAGTAAGGGTACATATGAATGTTGTGCCGCGTAGCACTATGAACACAAATGATGTAACAGAGAATTAACTTTGAAGTGTAAATTTTAGTGCTAATTTAACCCATGAATAACCCACTGGGCGTTAGCCCTAGTAAAGGGAATCAGGGAACCACACGAGGTAAAGAAAAAATCTTTTGACCTCGGTGGGAATCGAAGCCACGACCTTCGGATTAGATCTACCGTTACTCTGCCGACTTGTAAAGATCTTTGAGGCTCAAATAAACACACAAAACAGCTTGTGAAGGGTCTGTAATTCTCGAGCTTTTAGAAGTCAAACTACAACTCGTGGTGCTGACGCGAGCGCTGGGTGACCAGGCCGCTATTGCACAATATCGTTACATCCTCCTCTTTCTTAAATACAATATGAAACAAACTGCAAGTGACAGTAAATAAAATAAAAATAAAATAAAATAACAACTAAGTCTGTGAGATAAAGAGTCAAAGATGTCCACAAAGTTCAACTGCACTGCGCAAAGTCTATCCTAACGGTACAAGAAACGAACTAAAGATGTTCACAGAGGGCAAATTTAACTGCCCTGTGCATCCTAACATAAAATGAAAATATAACAAGTGACAGTTCTGCTTGACTGCACCCCTCAGGGCTGGCAGTAGTCCTTGAAACGGACCGGGGTCCTGATTAAACGCCCTCTGGTGGATCTTCTCTCAGTTGGCTGAGGGGCCTCTGGAGCTCTTTGAGAGGCCTCTGGTCCTTCTGGAGCTGTGTCCTCAGGTAGAGGTGTGTTAGGCTGAACTGGGTCGAGGACTCTTTGAGACTGGTCATCCGCCAGAGGTGGCTCATCTGGTTCCCCTGCACGGCTATCAATTGCAGGACTCTCTCGTGTCGCTATCAGATCCTTCCTGTTTCTCCTGAATCTCGTCCCTTCGATATCAACTTCATAGGACCTTGGCGCAACTTTCTGGAGACATGTTGCTTTCTTCCACAGCTTTTTTCGATCTTTTGGATCTGGCTTCATTCTTACGATATCTCCAGGTTTGAGCTCTTTTAGTCGTTTGGCCCCTTTGTTGTAGTAGTGTGCTTGCTTTTCTCTTTTCTTTGTTACAAGATCCTTAGCAGGCTTTGGAAGCTTGGGTTTCAGTAATCTTGCTGAAGTTGGGAGGAGAGTCCTGGTTCTCCTTCCCATCAGCCTCTGTACTGGCGAGGAATCAAGTCCTTCAGTCGGAGTGTTCCTCCAGTCGAGTAGAGCGAGGTAAGGATCCTTGTGGTCGAGCACTGCTTTCTTGAGAATTCGTTTGGCCGTGTTAACTGCTTTCTCGACTTTTCCGTTTGATCGAGCATGGTATGGAGAGGCCCTGATATGTTCAAAGTCCCATTCTCGAGCGAATGTTTTGAAATCTGATGAGGAGAACTGGGAACCATTATCACTTCTGACAATGTTGGGGATTCCATGCCTGGCAAACTGCGATTTAAGACTTGTAATTATCGATGAAGCTCTTGTATCAGACAGGGCTCGTAACTCAAAGAAATTGGAGTAATCATTTACAACAATGATGTACTCTGTCTTATGCAGTGTAAATAGATCCACAGCAACCTTTGACCAGGGTCTGTCGGGTACTTTCTGGGGCACGAGGGGCTCTTTGGGCTGTTCCATGCGAAATGAATTGCATGTTCCACAAGCAGAGACATGGTCCCTGATAGCCGAGGTCATTCCGGGCCAGTACAGGATTTCCCTTGCGCGCCGAAGGCAGCCCTCAATGCCAATGTGGCTTGCATGGATTTTTTTTAGCATCTCAGACCTCATAGACGCTGGTACTATGACTCTGTTCCCTCTGAAGAGTGTTTCATCTTGCACTGTCAGCTCATCTCGGTAAGAATAAAATGCGCGGATTTCTGATGGGGCCGCTTCTCTTCTCTCCGGCCACCCAAGCTCAATAGTCCTCTTCAGCAGCTGCAGGACTGGATCATCCTTAGTGTTCTGTTGAAAATCTGCAAGGCGCTCTCTGGTGACGGCAAGATGTTTAGTCATATCGACGTCTTCTACTGATCGGATGAATTCTATTTCATTCTGTGAGATATGGTCTGGTACGGGTAGGTACGCCCTGCTCAGGGTGTCGGCTATGTACATCTCTTGGCCTCTCTTGTAGACAACTTTAAGCTGGTAGTTCTGCAAGCGCATCATCATTCGCTGGAGTCTCTTCGGGGCTGTAAGTAGAGGTTTCTTTAGGATAGCCTCCAGGGGCTTGTGGTCAGTCTCTACTGTGACCTCTCGGCCAAAGAGGTACTGGTCAAACCGTTCGCATGCATGTACAATCGCCAGCAGTTCTTTCTCGATCTGGGCGTAGTTCTTTTCTGTGGTTGTAAGTGACCTTGATGTGAATGCGACTGGCTGGCCCTCTTGCAACAAAGCAGCTCCAAGGCCTGATTGCGATGCGTAACATTGTAGGGTGACCTCTTTTGACACATCATAGTAGCGAAGCACGGGCTGACCAGTGATGAGTCTCTTTACGTCTGTAAAGGCTCTTTCATGGACTTCATCCCAGTGCCTTTCAACATCCTTGTCTTCTAGTCGCCTCAGTGGTTCCGTGACTGTGGACAAATGTGGCAAGAACTTTGAGAGGTAATTTGCCATTCCCAGAAACCTCTTTACTGCCTGTACATCAGTGGGCTGTGGCATCATCACGATTGCCTCTACTTTCTTTGGGTCTGGCTTCAGTCCATCGGCTGTAAGCAAATGGCCGATGTAAGGTACTTCAGTAAGTCTCAGGCGGACCTTGTCTTTGTTAAGAGTGAGATTTCTCTCTCTGGCTCTTTCAAGGACGATTCTCAGGTTCTTGTCATGATCTGAGGTGGCGTCTCCATGTCGTCTCCTTCTCCGTACACCAAAAGGTCATCGGCAATCACTGCAGTGCCTTTGATATCTCCAAAGGTATCATTCATTCTCTTCTGGAATTCCTCAGGCGCTGAGGAGATGCCAAAGGGCATACGTAGCCAACGGAAACGACCGAAGGGCGTGTTAAAGGTAGTGAGTTTGCTGGAGGCTTCATCTAGAGGGACCTGCCAGAACCCACTTTGAGCATCTAGTAAAGAGAACACCTTTGCTTTGCTAAGTTTGGTGGCAACTTCTTCAATGGTAGGGAGAGGATAGTGAGGCCGCTTTATGGCTCTGTTTAGATCTTTTGGATCGATGCATATTCTGAGCTTGTTGGGCTTGACCACTGTTCCCATACTTGACTCTGTCGCTTCACTCACTGGGGCGAGAATGTCGTTCTCCTCCATTCTTTTCAATTCCTGTCTAAGTGGCTCTCTGAGGGTAACAGGTACCTTGCGAGGTGGGTGTATCACTGGTTGTGCTGTTGGGTCAATCTCTATATGGTAAGGGTCCGCGAGGCATCCGAGGCCTTCAAAAACATCTGTATACTCTGTTAAGATGTCGTCATCAATGACTGTTTTCGACGTTGGTGGCGTATACTGGCTGTCTCGCGTTACTGTATCCACATGATGGAGGGGGTCTTTCACCAGAACTTTCAAGAAATTCAACCTTTGGCACGACTCTGCACTCAGAAGTGGTCTCACGTCTCCATCAACAACTTGGAACTCGAGGACATGGGACGATCCATCTCTCGTGCACTTGAGTTTGCACTTCCCCACTGGGTACATAACTGCTCCATTGTACATGGTTAGCTTAGCCTTGCTTTTCTCAATATAGAGGTCATCAGGGTCTCCCATAACTCTTGCATAGTCCTTCAGTGGTAGAAGGTTACAGGTCGCTCCACAGTCGAGCTGGAACTTGATATTAGCGTTGTCGTTTACCATCATTGTCACAAACAATTGAGTGGCAACGTCATCATTACTCTTGGTGTTCAGTGATCCAATTTTGTGAGTGACCATGTCGATAGCAAATTCGTCTTCAGTATCATCTTCTATTTCTACCAGATGCAGTCGTTTCTCTGGTCTTGGCTGTTTTGTTTCTTTTGTTCGGCACTTTTTTGCAAAATGATTTGCAAGACCACACTTCTGGCACTTTGAACCATAGGCGGGGCAGAGGTTTTTATTCCTTGGGTGTCTTCTGCCACAGAATTTGCAATCTATCATAGGGAATTTACTGGGCAGTTTTTCAGGAGGCTTCTCGGTGGTGATGGCGCTGATTGATTCATCGGTAGTCTTGTCCGCTTTTATTTGCTTCAGTTGGATTTGGGTGAGTTCGGATGACCGGACTTTCTCGATTGCAGTTTCCAAGGTTAGCTTTGCATCTCTCAGGAGTCGTTCTCTTACTGAGGAGTCTTGTATACCAAAAACGATCCGATCGCGGATAAGCGACTCTTTGAGTGCCCCAAATTCACAAGTGTTCTCTAAGTTTTTCAATACTGTCACGTAGTGGTCGATGGACTCGCCACTGTCTTGATTTCTCGAGAAAAAAACATAGCGTTCATATATAGTGTTCTTCCTGGGGTTGCAAAAGGTCTCGAACTTCTCCAGGACTTTTTCGATTTTGAGATCGTCGCCTTCTTCATTCCACGTGAACGTGTTGTAAACATCGACAGCCTCTTCGCCGATTACGGTAAGTAGAGTCGCGACACGTGTGGGCTCATCTTTCTTTGCTACGCCTGTTGCTATTTCATAATTGCTCCATGACTGTTTGAATTTCTTCCACTTCTGGGCTGTGTTCCCTTGCTGGAGTTGTAGAGGCGCCGGCGGAGGCAGGCCAAATGAAGCGGCGGCCATGATGGATTTCTAAAGCGTATTCAGACTTCAGTTCGTGGCGTTCACGAGTTCACGCGAATCGTTGTAAGTAAATCCAAGATGACCACTTCTGACACCATGTAAAGATCTTTGAGGCTCAAATAAACACACAAAATAGCTTGTGAAGGCTCTGTAATTCTCGAGCTTTTAGAAGTCAAACTACAACTCGTGGTGCTGACGCGAGCGCTGGGTGACCAGGCCGCTATTGCACAATATCGTTCCACCACTGAGCGTCGAGGTCGGACAGAGGTCACAAGATTTTTTCTTTACTTCGTGTGGTTCCCTGATTCCCTTTACTAGGGCTAACGCCCAGTGGGTTATTCATGAGTGAAATTAGCACTAAAATTTACACTTCAGAGTTAATTCTCTGTTACATCATAAACTCAGAAAGGCTGACCCTTCGGTTGGGGTTAACTGTATATATTTGTTTCCAATATTTTGTCAGGCACGGCCTGACTTCTTCAGGGAATGTTTACTTTTGAGAAAAGACGTTACAATTTAAACAACAAAGATAAAAGCCTATATAGTATTACAATAAAAAGTGGACCGTTGAAGTAACTAAGGAATGATAAGATAACAAAAATAGAAAACAATAAAAACTAAACCGTTGAACAAACTAATGAATGACAAGATAATAAAATGGAATATAATACATAAGTGATAAGTGGGTTACAGTCAAACTAAGTGAAGCGTACCCCTCAAGATTGCATTAATAGACTGATTATTTGAAATTTGAATCCGCTAGTCGTTTCAAGAATGCAATAATGAATTGATTATTCGAATATTGAACTCGCTCGCTCGATCGAAGAATACGGCTAACGGGTTCTGTTTCCGAAAATCAATTTACTATTACATTCTAGAAAAGACTAGTAGGTTTGAAACTTACTAGTCGCAACACTGAATTGATTTTTCGAAAACGGAACCTGTTAGCCATGTTCTTCGATCGAGCGAGCGAGTTCAATTTCGAATAATCAATTCATTATTGCATTCTTGAAACGACTAGCGGGTTCAAGTTTCAAATAATCAGTTCATTCATGCAATCTTAAGGGGTACGCTTCACTTAGTTTGACTGTAAACATTTAAGTTCTTCTCGTTTGTTTATACCTTTGGGTTCAAGAGTTTGACCCCTTTCGATAAGGTACGCTTCCCTGGCTTTGCGTAACGCGTCACGAGATGAATGTATCAGGTCTAGTGGTATAAGTTCTATGTCGTTAGGTGAATGATTGTCGGAAAGAGAATGGTCTGAAACTGCAGTGGTTCTGGAGGAAGGGGTAGGTCTGTCTACTGGTCGAAAGCGGTCTTTAAGTCGTGTTTTCTTTTCACCTATGTACTGTTTGTTGCAACGTAGATAATGTATCATGTGATGAGCAAGAAACTATGAGACAGTGGAGAAACAACCGAAAAAAGGGGCACATGTGACGGCCCGGGATTAAAGCGTAGATGATGCCTTTAATAAAGCCATGACTGGATAAAGCGGGGAACCAGGGATGCACGGCAAGGGATTGAGAAAGAATACTGTTGATACTGGATAGTCTTAGACACTTTGATATGTAGCGTGGCCTCCTTGAGAGGTGAAAACTAAATCAGCCAGCAACGGAGCTTAACATGAGATGCAGTCGGCTACGTCGGAAGCTAAATTAGATTTCCGTACTGGGATCGCACGGTTTTATTATCGAAAGGTACTCGGCGACGAATTGTACTAAATTGAGTTGGTCGTATTCAACGTTTGTCAACGTGGAGAGAAATCTTGAGGCCAGCCGGTCTACATGGTGCTTTTTCCTTGCAGCAGCAGCAACAGCAGCAGCAGATGTTCCAGTATCGGGGTTGACGGCGATAATGGAGACTGTGCGTGCTTTAAACGAAGAAGTTTCAACTCGACGGCCAATTTCTCTCTTTCTGCCTGCAGCAAGACATTCCTCTGTGCCAACTGGCTGTGACTTAAAGTGAGACGGGGACTTGGGACTTGGGACTCGAGGGCGTGGGTACGCGGGTACGCGGGTAAGCAAAAACGTTGAGAGTCGGGGACGTGGGACTTAGGGACTCGAGCACGTGATAAGCACCTGACACCACAAAAGTTTTGCGCTGAATTTGTAAAGTGCAATTTTCGGTACTCTTGAGAAAAGTATTATACGCTAGAGAGATGATTTCCAGCGCTCATGGTTGCCCTGATTTGTTTGCTTGTCTATTCTACCGACAAAGAAAGATGTGCTAAAGAACAGGTTTATTTCGAACTACTTTATGTTACTTACATTTAGTTCACTAATTCTCTAAAAGTGGTTTTTTTTCTACGTGAAATTTTGTGCATTTGAAGTTCTACTACAGAAACAATTTCTGTCGATCAGTGCAAATCATTCAAAATCAGACTTTTTTACCGTAAATAGATTACGAGTAAAACTTCTTTCGCTTAGTCCGTCGAGCGAGACACGAAAGAAAACCGCGAGAAAAAATAGCCGCGCGAGATCTTTCTCCTGGGGGCGACAAGCAGCCATATAATAAGCACCACCGGCAAGGTAGTCTTGAGGTAAACCCGAGCGTTCTGATTGGCTCTTTCTTGGTCGGGATTTTGCCGTACGAACCGTTTCCATGGAAACGGTCATAAGCTGTGTATGTTTTGTTTTCGAAAGCCGGCAAATTCAAAGCAAGCATGGCCCGAGTGCCATGTGGTGAACTGATGAATATTGGCCCACGGTCGTTTTTTGTACGGACCCTGATCATCAGGTAATGGCTGAGACACTGACCTTTGTAGGACTTCTCCCAGGAAACTCAACACCATTTTTTTCGCAAACATCCAGTGCAAATACCAACGGCAACACAGTCGTGGTAGATGCTGTGCCGTCCAAAGAAGCTTCAAGAACACTTGTCACTTGTCACTCTTTATGGACTGCACAAGACGATAAATTAAGAAAATTGTATACATGCTTAACTCGAGATTAAACCTTTCGCAGATACTCTCAAGGCTAAACCTTAACTGCAGGTTTAAGCGTAATCAAAACATCCTTTAATATTTACTACTCATTTCAGGGGAAATTGATTACCTTCAAAACAAAACAACAAAATAAAAAGTTGTGTTTGAATCATGGGTCCAAATCCTTTTACTTGAAATTCCTTGGAAAATGTTCATTTAACTAAGACCAGGATAAAAAGGCAATATGTGACTGGTTTAAAAATATCTCTTGCTTTTGTATTAACGTCTTTTTATCGATGATATCTTGGGGGTTAAGATAAGTCATTTTTAAAACTGAAAGACAAAGAATGAAAAACCAACGCTGAAAACCTATGAAACTAGAACCTTTATTCACACTTATCCAGGACTTATCTGTTTTGAACAACCCAGGGCCCACAATTGCAAGGATATCAAACCATTTTGCTGAAATACAAAATTCCTTCGAAATATGGTTTTACTTGAAACAACAAAAACACACAAGTCTTGTGTCTACAAAACTTTTTCAGGACAAATTCCTTGGAAAATGTTCATTTAACTAAGACCCGTTTGAAAATTAACAACTCAACCATAAAGTCATGAAGTGAGTTAAGAAAAGTGAGTTAAGAAAAGACATGGTTGACAAATAGGATCACGATAAAGACCCGCATCAATGATGAATTGACACTGCGGGAATGCTGAAAATGCATGACAATTATACAGTAGCTTATGTCGAAAGCTGAACATTTTAGTTTAATCGTTTTGTTATTAGTCTCGAGTAGCAAACCGGAAACCGGTGTCTCGGTAGGAGACCGGAAGTGACTTTGACATTGTCTTGAATTGTTGTACCCCCCTCTAGCGAGAGGGAATCTAGCATGTGCTCGTTGGACGAGAGTGTTTTCATGTGAGCTAGAGTTTGTAGTAGCCGTCAAAGTTGTGCTTGTTTCGTGCTGGAAACGTTTTAGATCGGGCGAAATAAACGTGAGACAACGGAAGGAAACGGTGTGTATTATTTGTTGAAACTGGAGATCAAACATGGTGACCCCGACGTGACTTTACCGTTCGCCTAGAGTGTTGTTGAATCGTTGCCGTTTGACGCCATCGTTGAATCAAAATGAAGCCGAAACAAATCGACCAGCTGAAAAGAGCTCGCAGTGGATTGAGAGGTTGGATGACCAGAGATTTGGATGCTGTTAGGGAGATCATTGAGTCCGACTCGCCGGATGTCACTAGAGTGGAGGAAAAACTCGAGTCGATAACTACGAGACTGCACAAAGCAGAGGATCTTCAGATGGAAATCGAAAAACTCTTGAGCGATGACTCTGATGTACGGGAAGAAGTTGACGCTCAAGGACCTTGGTTCGACATGGTAACAGATCGCATTCATGTTTTAAAGTTGTGGTTAAAAGAAAAACAAAAACAAAATACAAGTGAAAAGCCTGAAAAGTTCGAACCCATTATGCCAGAGCCAAAACCTACTTCATGTACGCCTAAGATGAAATTACCGAAAACTGACCTCAGAAAATTCTCGGGCGAGGTGTTAGATTGGCCAGAATTCTGGGACATTTTCAGGGTATCCATACATGACAACCCTGAAATACCTGCTGTCCAGAAGTTTGTGTACTTGAAGTCCCTGCTGACTGATGAAGCAGCCGGATATGTTGCAAACATTAAGACTGAAGAAGCCAACTATGAAGTTGCTGTGGAACGCCTGAAATCTCGTTATGGCAAAGATGAAGTACAAAGAAACCGACTTATGTCCAAGCTGGCAGACATGAAATCACTTGATCAGTCAAACAAGGCCATGAGGGATGCAGTGGATGAACTTTGTGCAACTGTGAGAGCACTTGAAGTCCAAGGAGTGACAACAGAACAATATGGAGCTCTTTTGATGCCGTTGATCGAATCGAAACTCCCCAGAGATTGGAGATTGGAGTGGGCCCGAGAAAAAGCTGGTTTAGCTAAGGAAGAGGTAGGATTTTCAAAAATGTTAAAGTTTCTGGAACGTGAATTGGACATTCGAGAGAGTGCAGACCCATCTGTGGAGAAAGAGCTGTCTTTCAAACATCACCCCTCTGTGGAAAAAGAAAAACCTGTCTTACCAACTGCTTCTGGTTTAATGGCTAAACCTGTAACTTGTACCTTCTGCAAGGGTCCACACACCCCTAAACAGTGTACCGTACCTATGTCAGTAGAGGACCGATTCAAAAAGCTGAGAGAAGTGAGAGCCTGTTTTCGTTGTGCTAGAAGTGGCCATCGAATGAGTGCCTGCAGGTTTCGAAAACCTTGCCCGTGTGGACGTGGATCACACATCCCACAGCTGTGTAAGACTGGTGGAGTAAAGGTTCAAGACGCCCAGAGACAGCCAACCGTGACCCCTCTAAGCAACACACCAAGTCACCCTAGTTGGAATCCAGCTACCCCTCCCTACGTACCCTCGACCGGTACCCAGAATCAAGTGCCACCATTGTCCCGACCTCCACAAGAGGCGATGATGTCATCTGCAAGGA
>CM042752.1:19753923-19778853 GCA_022496165.2 Catalaphyllia jardinei
ACGGAAGGAAACGGTGTGTATTATTTGTTGAAACTGGAGATCAAACAGCTTAGTCTAAAGTACTTTGTGATCCAAGTCAAGATCTACTGCTTACTCCCTACGGGGTACTAATATTTTATCACTTCCTAAGCCGTCTACAACCACATATGGTCTCAATTCCTTTAGCTATTCATCTGTTAAGTACTGGAACTCTTTATCTGACCACTTTAGAAAGACTGTAGATTATAGTGAATTTAAGCGCAAATTGTTAGTGCACAGTTTTAGTTAATACCACATTAATTAATATTATATTATAATGTTGAAACTTTTAAATCAGTAAATTAGGATCGGAGATACTGGCTATGTAAGCTACACTAAAATCCGAGGATAAATAAAGTTTATGTATGTATGTATGTATGTATGTATCCTCTCAAAGGTTAATTATTCTTTCCTTGCACTTATTAGTCTAGGATTCTTTACAAGGTTATTTGACTTCTCGATTTTACATAAGTTTCCAGGTTGCTCTAAGAGGAGGCTTGATGTCTCCAGGGAGAGACAGTTCAAGAGATATATCCCACCTTCAGATTATTTTGGGACAAGGTTAAGTGGAATTGGCATATGGTTTAACTTTGTTAATAATAAATAAGCTATTAGTGAATAAGGCCTCGGGTGTGTTTCTGCCCTGGCCAAAAAGGTTAAGTTTTGTAGCTATAAGTTGATTTAAACCCGCCCTTTATTTTATGGCAACGTTTAGCTTTAACTTATAACTTACTCTAGAGATCACATTTATAGCTTTGCATCCCCTTTAAGTAATGAAGTAAGTTTTCAGTTGAATAGTTGAATAGTTTATTTAAAAATCACATCGCAGCCCGGGGACTGAATTAAGTAATTTTTACATCAAATGACAAAAAATGTTATCTATCTATGTAATCATATTTTATGATCAGACCCATTCCTTATCATGGAGAATCAAACTGAATGATTGTGGAAACTGATTGGTGACAAGAAAACGTATTTGAGTGAACCTTTAAAAATAAAAATTCAGAAGAAGGAAAATTGAAGTGATTCTAGAGAGACGATAGCCCCAGAGAAGTGTAAATCAAGAGTAGAAAAAAAGAGGACAGGATTAAAAAGTAATATTACTTAAATAAAATGATATTGTTGAATTATTGGCTGTTGTTGATACGGAGTACCTCGTTCACTGAGCTTAGTCCCCAGGAGAACGCTACGTTCACGCGATCTCCTTTTACATAACTACAGCTTGTGGTTGGTGCACTTCATTAAGCTAAATACAGATGTACTCTTGCTGCAGAAACAAAAGCAGAAAACAATCAAAGTTAACTAATACCTTGAACTTAAGTAAGGTATTATGGAAGACTTATCTGGACAAAAAATACAGCTAAAATTTGTTAACAGCGACATCTGAACTGAATTGATGAAATATTGTAAACACTAACTGGGAGTCAGAATGACAGGGCTTTGTTTTCAGAGTGTTGCAGTCGTTGCTGGATAATGTTATTTGTACTCGATTTAAAGCATTAAAACCTCACAGTGGTTAACTTAGGCAGTCTCATCGCTCGGCAGCCTGACCTGAGCCCAAGATGGGCCTTCGGGTTCTGGCTTTGTTCATAGTCCCCCGACTCGTCTTGGTTTTGGCATGGCTCTTGCATGTGATAACAGACTGTTGTAATATGCACGATCCAGTCTTGACTTACCCAGGGCAGCTTTTTGTTACATAACAGGCCAATTTCCAATGTCTCCAGTAACAGGATCCTCTGTCTCCTCATACTCAGAGTCCTCACTGCTCATGTAATCCATATACAGCCATTTACTTGCATACTGCCTTTGTGCTGCAGCAGAAGCATATCACCTGGTTGCAGTCATACTTGACTGTACCAGTTCAAAGGTACGATTTCGTCTTTCCAGTTTCTGGTCAAGAGAAAATGCGGAGAAATGTTCTACCCATCTACATGGGCACCAACATGGCGGCCGGAAATCAACAAAAACATCTGTCACCGAGTTTTGCTGCAAAAGCGTAAATTTATCTCTCGAGGAACTCAAAAACATTAAAATAATACTTTTTCTGATACATGAACTGTTCAGATAGCCAAATTCCCCGAAATAAGTCACTTTTTAAACCAACACGACAGCTCTTTTGGTACCCTGGGTGCCAGAGGTTTTTTCTCGTTGGGGGCGACAGAATTGAGCGGCGAAGACGCGAAGGTGAGTCGCGAAGTGGCGAGAAAAAAACCTCTGGTCAGAACTTATTTTAGAAACACAGCAAACTGGTTTTACCCACGTGGAGTAAAATATGCGTGTCATGTTTTATGTTTTTGTTTCACAAATCACTGGCCCTTTATTCTACGAGAAATCTTCAATTTTCCCTTTGCATCTCTCTGAAAAAGCTTTTTTTTTCATCACAAACCAACACTAGTCACTTGATTCCGTCTGTTAAAAAAACAAACTACCGAATTAACCTAAAAGTGAGTGGAAATTGTGGAAATTTACAACGGTACAGATTCGTGTCATGGGTAAAGGTGGATTTGCACTGTCGCGTAATTTTTACGTGCGTAGAGACGATGTATGGAAGGTCGGACGTAAACGTAAAAGTTAAGTGAGGTTTAACTTTCGAATTCACGTTTACGCGCGGCTTTTCGCGTCTCTATTTTATTTACGCACGTAAAGCCAGTTAAAGTTTACGTCCGTACGCACGTAAAAATTACGCGACAGTGCAAATCCACCTTAAAGGTTTCTCAGCTAAAAAAATACGGATCGAAAACCTCCAATCACAGCCAACTAGCATGACCTTTTGAACTGCACTTGAAACAAACACAGGAACATTGCTTGTGATTGGCTAATTTTTTCTCGGTTTCAGACCCGCTGCCTAGCTGTGTCTGACCGACTGATCCTGTCTTCTTCATTTAACATCACTTCCGTAAAATGTCATATCTATTCTTTGAGGATACCAAAGCCGAAATCGAGAAAGAAAAATTTCAGTATTTGAAAACTGTAAAATTGATAATTTCTGATACAAGAAAAAGCCAGCTCGTTGTTTGGCGTCAATTCGTGACTAATCAATGCTGCGGTTTGGCGGTTATCTTTTCTGGTTTCATTTCGGCGAAAGAAAAAACATTCCAGAAATCTTCTTTGGCATTCACGATTTTACGGGAGAGACTGTAAAACCTGTTTGGCCAAGATCATCGGACACTTAACCAATAGCAGCCCTTTTAAGAAACTTTTTTCCAACCGACCAGTCAGATTCCCAGAGTCAAATCTTGACTCTGGAGAAATAAGTGGCAACGTGATTGGATCGCCGCACTCAAAAGACTTAACTGCTTGAGCCAGAGGTCTCTCGCCGACCAGCACTACTGGCTCTAACGGAAGTTCCTCGCCGCTGGCGAGCGAGAAGAGCTCTGGCATCCAGGGTACTCTTTTGGCCGTCATGTAAATGCCGCGTCACGCAAAAGCTTACAAATTCAAGCGTGGTCTATTACAGAACCAAGAACCCATGTAACTGCCAGTCCAGTCCGCGCGCGGTTATGTTTCGCACCATTTTCGGTCACGTGACCAGTATGTTTTTGACTATCGTGGTCGTAAGTTTTTGACCCAAGTTTTGGTGGATTTACGCTCGTTTAGCGTGCCCTTTTCGTCTCGTTTGCGGTCCTAAGGCTGGACAAGGTAACAAAGTGCATATTTCTATGTCTTAAGTTGAATAAGTTTCTATTTTGAACTTTATTTCCAATGTTACTGTCATATGTTTTATGTAGCGTCATTCTACAAACATTCGCATCGAGTCATTAGTGTAATTTTGCATTTATTTTAGTTTTAAGGCTTCCGTTTGAGGTCAGTAAAGTCTACCAGCCATAACTACAGTGGTTCGTTTAATCTATGTAGTTACAACCCAATCGGCGAGAAAATTTGTATGAATACTACTTTTCAGCTGCTCTTATACATCATGAAAACAATGGTGAATACCAAGGAGCCAGTCATAAGCAAGATCCTGCCACAAAGTCCTTACCAATTGTACCGATTGAAGACTCATCAGTGTCATCAGTGAAGACAGCCAGCAAAAAGAGCCAGGAGAGTGACTTGGAGCGTACTTTGTACATAATTTATTCTTAAGTCGGACACGGTTTATTATTCATTATTCTTTTACGGAAACCGTATAATTCTTTATTCTGAATGTCTAAACACTAAATATTCCTTATTCATTTTATTCCTTATTCATTTCTTAAGCCGTTATTCATTATTCATTATTCCGCTTCCATCCCCGAATATAAGCTTGCAGTGATGTTGGTAGCATGGTTTGTGGCCTTTAAATTTAAACTAGTGTACCTAAATGGTAAAAATGCTGCCGAAAGAGAGAACGATATTGAGTATAGTAATTGTTACCCTATGAACTGAACTGTAAAGAGATTTTTTGCACAAGACATAATGGTATCGTTATGATAGGAAATAAATTGAAACTGTCTTCAGGTTGGGGGTTTTCTAGGTTTGAATAGATATTGCGTGCATGTGGCATTTTTTGTTTCAGAATTTTTGGTTATTTCAGCTTTCATTAATATTTGATGTTATGCCTTGTCTCCCCTGCCCTCAAAAAAAGACGAAAGTAATAATACTTTTAATGGCAATTGGAAAAGAATCTTTTGGGCAGAACTTCATGATGTGTTTCGGTACATAGAGGGGGCTATTATTGTAACCTCAGCTCACTCGCAGGGCTTCAAGTGTCCCTATATTTCCTATATTTCCTATATTTTTTAGCTTGCCCTATATTTTCCTATTTAATTCAAAAACTCCCTATAATCCCTATAATGTTAAAATAACAAGGAAAAAAATTCTAAACTCATTAATTTAGTACTGGTGGATATAATGTCTGACAGTGAATTTCCTGGAGCAAGTGAAAGAGTCAACTGGTAAGTACAATGTTTATAATATTTTACATACTAATCATTTTTTATTTTGGCTGCGTTATACATCCTTCCAGTTTTGTGTCCCAATGAAGAGTAACTGAGGGACCAGAATTGTTTGGTGCTCTTTTGAAACTTCGGCTTCAAAATAGCACCATCTGTAAAAACAAATGTAATTCAATTTTGATCTTTGTATCATCTCGTTTTTAATTTGTTTATTTGAAACTCTATTTTTATTGCTTTGAAGGCTTGCATTGCATGAAAATAAAATTATTATATTGATATCAACTTTGTGTTTCATTTCCAGGTCTAGTATAGCAGAGAATTTTAAAGTCGGGGTCGCATAATGCCGCATGGGTCAACCAAGTTCCAAGCTAGCTGGCTTGATCAGACTGATGTAGATGGCCACAGGATTGGAGAATGGTGTACATCATGTAAGACCTCTAAATACAAGGCCTTCTGTACCTTGTGCATGAAAGATTTTTCAATTGAAAACTCTGGGCTACCTCAAATACAGCAGCATGCTAAAGGGGAAAAGCATAAACAGAAGGCTAGTGCTAAGTTTGCTCAAACTCAAAGGCATTTTGTGCTGTCTGGTACAAATGTGAATAAAAGAAAAGACCAGGGACCTGTCAATATACCCATTCAAGATAGGTCACAGCAGGAGAAAGTCACTACAGCTGAAGCTCTCTGGGCCTTAAAAACTGCTGCAAGTGACTATTCATTTGCATCAGCAGATGGTACACCACAGTTGTTCCAGAAGATGTTCCCAGGAGATGTGTCTGCCAACTTTACAATGAGTAGAACAAAAATGTCCTACTTGATATCAGATGGTTTAGGCCCCTTCTTTAGACAGAAACTTTGCCAAGATATTTCAAAGTCCAGTTTTGGGTACACCATTCAGTATGATGAGACAGGAAATTCACAAGGTCGCAAGCAGTGTGACATACTGGTTCGCTATTGGTCAGAAGAGAAAAATGAGATCAGTGTTAGATTTTTAAAGACACTGTTTTTTGGGCATGCCAAAGGTCATGATGTTGCAAAGAAAATTGTGGACATGCTTGAAGAAACAGGCTTCCAGTTACCTCTTTCTGGCTTGATAAGTCTGTCATCAGATGGACCAAATGTTAACAAAACAATCTGGAGTGCCATCAACAAAGTACTCTTAGATCAGGGACTCCCGGGACTTCTGCCATTCATCCCTTGCAACATTCATGTTGTGCACAATGCTTTCCGTGCAGGAGTGAATGTATATGGAGAGGGTTGCGAGGAACTGGCCATAGATCTTTTCTATTGGTTGAAAAGCTCACCCTCACGCAGAGAAGATTACATCCATGTGCTGAATGATCTTGGACTAGATGATGAGCTTTTCATCCGTCATGTTCAATGCAGGTGGCTTACACTTATTCCAGCATTACACAGAATTGTCAAGAATTGGGAAGCAATTAAGAAATACTTCCTGGAAGAAATTCCTAAGCTAGCTACACAAGAGAAAGCCTTCAAAGCCTTAGAGAGGAATGAACGGTATAAGCGTATTTGTAGAAAGTTGAAAGACAGATTCTTGCCAGCTCAGTTGGCTTTTCTACTGTCTATGGAGCCAATTTTCAAGAAGTTTCTATGCTTCTTCCAGAGTGAAGGGCCACTTATTCATCTACTGCGCTATGAAATGTGCGAGCTGCTGAAATCGCTGATGGGTCGCTTCTTGAAGAGCCAAGTTCTTAAAGAGACTGAGGGGAAGCACCTGCTGACAGTAGAGTATTCCAAGACAGACAACCTACTGTCAAATTCACAGATAGAAGTGGGTGAAAATACTCGCTCTGCCCTGTCTAAGTTGACCACTGACCAACAGAAGGTAGCTCTCACAGGCATGAAACAGTTCTATGTGGAGACTACAAAGTACCTTATCAACCATTTACCAATAGACAACAAACTTTTAAGAGATGTTTCTTTCCTGCATCCAAATCTCAGACATAGTGAGCGTGGGGCACAAGCTATTCGTAGGCTAGCTGTAATGATGCCAACAATATCACAAGAAGAAGTGGCACTGATTACAGATGAGTGGAATGTGTACATGGCTGAAGCTGTTGACACAGGTGACACAGATTGTGCAGAAGAGAGAGTCGATCATTACTGGGCAAATGTCTTTCAAGAAAAATCTCACCAGGGCAAGTTCAAGTATTCTGTTCTTCAGAAGCTTGTCAAAAGTCTTCTATCCCTAGCTCATGGTAATGCAGATGTAGAACGAAGTCTTTCCGCAAATAAGAAGACAGTCACTCCAGATAGGGCTTCTCTAAGTGATGTGACAATAAATGGTTTGCGTACCGTCAAAGATCATGTGAAGTTGTATGGAGAGCCACACAATGTTAACATTACAAGAGAACTTCTTCAAGCAACAAGAGCGGCGCACAAAGAATATGAAAAAAGGCTCTCAAATGAAAAAGAAGATCTATTAAAGAAAAAGGCCATTCAAGATGGAGAGAAACAAAGGCTAAGAGATGGAGAAAAGGAAAGACAACAGGAAACACAGAAGCTGGAACAAAGGAGACTAAACTTGTTCGAGACAGAAAAAGAACTGATGAAGTCAGAAAAGCAGAAGGACAGTGAGCTACAAACAGCCAAAACACTATATGAAGAAGCAAATGAAAGACTCGCACAAGCAATTCAGAACAAGAACTTCAATGAGGCAGCTGTAGCTCAAGGGCTTCTTGAAGTTGCAAAAAAGAAGATGGAAAATGCAATGGACCAAAGCAAACAGTGTTCAAATAAGAGAACTGAACTGGACAAGAGCAAAAAGAGACTGCTGGAGGGTTACTCCAAACATTTGTCAACCAAGAAGAGAAAGGACAGTCACTGAATGTCAAAGACTTCTTATTGTAACCAAAATACTGTCGAAGAACAGGATGTTAAATGCATTGATGAGAAGCACGTTGAGATTTGAAGTTCATAAAAACTTATATTGCATGAATAACAGGTTGAAATTGATATTAGAAATTTTATTTAGAAAAATCTCTTTAAAAAGGCAGAATAAATATTCTTATTTAGTGAATTATTTGTTGTAAGTGCTTCTAAATGTCCCTATATTATCCCTATAATTTTTTTTGAATCCCTATATTAACCCTATAACTTTGTAAAAAAGACCCTATATTTAACCCTATATTTTTCCTGGAGGCAACTTGAAGCCTTACCTGTGAAAACCTGTTTTTCTGAGAAAATGAACGGTGGCTAAACATCAACATTAAGCAATAGACATTCCGAAAAAACTGTTTAATAAAATTATATATAAAATAACATTTTTTTAAGTACTCTAAACTCTGTCACATCAACATTATGGTATTGAAATCAGTTGTCTCTCCAACAGCAACTTGCAATGTTTTAAAATCAACTCGAAACTATTATGAATTTGACGTTACTGCGTTCGACGAAGTGGAACGCAATACTAATTTTGGCTTGTGACTCTGCAGAGTTAGTTGCCCTGTGTAAGATTATATTCTGGAAAACCCACATTCCTGTAAGGACTCAAAAGTGGCCACTCCGCTTAATTTTTTGCAGGGGCATGTCACGGTAGAGTTATTAACTATGTCACGGCATAGTTATTAACTATGGTCACGGCCAATAAACTGGTACCGTATAATACATGTGACGAACATGTGAGCACGTGAGCAGGCCATGTAGACTTTGGACTTTCTTTCCATGTGCTCTCGATCTCAGAGGTAGCGTTGGATACTTTTGCCGTGGAATTTTGAGGCTGAGAAGTATTTTATTCAATAGTCCTTTCGAGTATGATGTTATCTAAACGTTCGTTCGGGCTCACGAGGAGCTTGTTTATTTTATTTGTTCACGAACACGATCGGCTAGGCTTTGAGATGTTAACTGTGGAAACAGCTGTAATCTGCCGGGCTGTATTTGATTGCATTTGTTGATTTAGTTCCAATTTGCGACAGAAAAGGTCAGTCGTATCCGGTCGAATATTATTTGGAATCGGTGGAAGAGTACTCTGAGGGCAAGATCCATAAGAGTGAACCTGAACCGGGGAACGGAAATGTAAATACTGTGTACTTTGTTCATCAGACCAGGGGAAATACTCGAATCAGTCCCAGGGAGTTTGTTTACGATGAACGAGCACTCGATTGCAAATGTTTACTTATATTTGAGCTTCCCGCTTAGAATAATGTTCGTAAAATAATATACTTTTACAAATTAACTTTTGCGCTTAAACATTACAAGTTTATGTAAGAATAGTTAGCACGAAATCTGATGAGGCTGATGTAAATATTTTAGTCAACTGGCGCCGTAACGCAACGTAGTTAAGTTACGGGACCTCTTCAATCAGAATGGCATGGAAATGATCTCTATCGACCGAAACGATGTTTCATTAAAGTTTTTATGACGCGCCGCGAACAGGTATTAACCTTTTTGCAATATAAAGTTTTCATCTTTCAGCACGCGTCGGCGAGTCGCTTGCTAATTGTCTATCGATTTTAAGTGTCACGACAAGTAATGATTCTATAGTTCACTGCACATCCTAAATCATCCATTGGCGCATAACCACAATTCCTTGCGCCATATCACAGCGCATCCTAAAATATTTCCGTTCCCTCATAACCACAATTCCTCGCGAATACCACTGCGCATCCCAAATCTCCCATTTCCGCATAACCACAATTCCTTGCGTTTGGTAAGAAAAAGTGATTGCAAGCCCCTATAATGTAATCTCCTGCTGATTAGAGAGCTCCCTCGCTCGTTCGCCTCAGGCTCACTCGCTGCGGCAGCAATTAATTGAGTTACAGTGGGGCTCATGTTCTTGAAAGCTCTATGAAACATTATATACACTATCAAAGACAGAGATATGTACAGTGAGGCTGGTACGTGGAGTAAATTGGAATTACTACTGATGGACCCTTGAGTGTAAGGTGGGAAATTTCACTGACACTAAAATTGCTATAAATGGTCATTAAATACTTAGACAAGACATCGAAGGAGCTCGTTCCACTTCAAGCAGCGCTGGCTGCGACACTCATGAATGCTGATTTTGTTGTGCGTCACTCGACAAGATTTCGCTGAACGAATTTTCAGCTTGTTTGCTCTAAACACTTGTTTTATTATCAGAAATATCTGCCTATCGTAACTTGATTGTTGAACCAAATTTCTGGTAGAATCAGTTTTCGTATTCAACAGAATGGTGACATAGTATTCCTTCAGGCGAAATAAACAAAATTGCAACCGGGATTCAAAAAAGATCGAGGTCTGCTGACGAGAAAGCACTAACGAAAGAAAGTTATCACTCGAGAAGCCTCTTCGTCATTGTATATCTAATTTTAAGGTCGGTTTAAACGAAAATTAAGAATACTGAATTATACAAGGTATATTTTCCTTCACCTAAAAAACAACGACGGTGACTTTTGTGTTCTAGGTAATTCAGTATCGTAGCCTCAGGGTGTGTGATTGTAATGTACATTGTCGTTCTGTTTCAAAGATTCCAAATGTTAGCTTTATCTGAAATTCTGATTGTTAACTGTTAAGCTTAATGAAACCTTTCCCTGCCACCAATAAAAAATACCGACTTTTTAGTAGTATGTCTCTTAGGAAAATTGGCCTCGAGATCTACAAATCTTAATTTATTTGAAAAGTGAAAGAAAAACGACAGTTTAATGAAAAAGTGAAATACATTTCAGCTCAAAGGAAACGGACTGGACCAACCATTGACACAGACTCAAAGACATACAAACATACCAATACAGAAATGTAGTCAAATACTACAGTAAATGTCACTCGAGTCAGTGATAAAGTAGAGTCATTTTAAAGACTGGAGCAGAGCTTTGATTTATTGATCAAAGTGACAAGTGGCAGTTGGTTTTATTTCAAGGAATGCTTGCTGCATTGATTTTACATTTTTGCATATTGATTTTGTTGTTAGTGTATAACACGCTGGACAATACTTCACAAGTCGATTTAATACCTACACTTTGCTATGACTGGCTTTCATTCGATCACTACCGATCACTAACCATTGCTAAAATGTTTCGATTTTCCATGTTGTCCTACATGCGCATCAAATTTGCAGAAAAGCCATTTCTGCTGTTTTTAGAGCAAGTAGACCATAGCGGAATAAGAAATCATTTGAACCGATCTCTCGTATACTGAGCGATCGCTGATATGAAACCTTGATTGGTAAAACGCAGAGGAGGTTGGACACAGACTGAAAAGCATCATGGTAATCACGGAAATCACGAACGCTCTTTTATCGTGGTCATGAAATCAACATGGCGGGCTTCTGGGAAGAAGTGAGTATCAATATTGATCATTTTTACCAACTTTGTTTAAAATTTGCGATTTCAAACCTACAGGACAAGTTCGAGTTGGTACTGGGCTAGTTGCTGGAAACGTTTTGACTCTAAACTTAATTTCTAAGACAAGTTAGGACTCGACTTCGGTGCTTCACTGTCGGCCTTCGTTAAGCTTCGTGAGATTTGAGTTGATGTTACATTTTATCGATTTCTCTCCAAACCCAAACTTGTCAGACTTCAAAATTAATATCCATTCCAAAGTAAGTTAATTTCCTAATAGAAAATGATCAGGCGCCCTTAAGCGCCCCTCTGGTTAGTGAATTATACGATGCTGAAGTTGTTGAATTTTTGCCACTATTTGCCTTTCCCGCGAAATTGTGCCTGCAGTCCTGGCGTAATCTCCTGGTTTAAAAAAGCAAATTTAACTACTTTTCTTCATTTTTCCAGGTAAAATCATATAATCAATTATTTCTTGTTCCGAACCAATGGAGCTTTCAACCAAGAATAGTTATAGTTTGTTTTTAAGACGTCGCACCTCCTACCGTTTTCCTGCTATACATCTGTATACATGTATTCGTCTGAAGTTTGAGACTTTTTGACGGTAAATAAGACAGCACGATCGCCAAACAAAAAGGGAAACCTAGTTGTTTTTGTGGTTTTTGTATCCTTTTAACTCGCTTTATTTTCCTTGCAGTTGTTAGGTTGCATTGATGTTTTTATTTTTTATGTCTGTTGCCTCTTAGACTATTTTTACAGGTTAACGTTATTCAGGGTTCAACAGTTGCCTCTTTATTATGAGGGAAAATTAAAAACACATTATCCAGTTGTTGAAGCAATTCCTTTGTTGTTTCTGTGATATTTATTTGATAGTTCTTGTATGCATAGGATAATGTTTCTTTGAAATTCTTGTTTTTAACAGGGATCAGAGTATACACAATTGATTAAGAACTGATTTCCAGTTGGATATTAATTCATAACCAGTGTTGTAACCAGGAGCTGTAGAATGGCTATGAAAAGAGACAGCCCCTATTCATATGCTGTCTCTACAATGTGGCTTTGAGTATGCTTGATGAGCTTCTCTTTATGAGAAGGAAACAGCTTCAAATATCAATTTACTTTCATGTTTTGGAAAAATTTTCTCCAAAGTATTAGCATATCAGGTTGTTTAATGTAATATTCTATGATGCGTTTCTTGACCGCCAGTTTCAGGCTGTAAGATAAATGTTGATAACATATTTCAAAAAAAGATTGCTCTGGATTGTTGTTTCTATAATGTGAAGCTGTATTTGTTTGTTACCATCTGTTTTGCACCTGTGCATGTGTTAAGTAGCTACATGTACTGCACTTCGTATTGGTAGAAGGCCAGGTTCAAAATCATTACTTGTCTGGTTGCCCAAAATTACTGAATGGTGATGAATGTTTTCCTTAAGTCCAGCTCAATTTGCAAGGCAATCAAGACCACAGATAAGCACTTAATAATAGTCATCTCAAGTTTTTTTCCACACTGTAAAAATCTTAAAACTATTTATCATTATGGTGACTATTCTGTCCTGAGTCCATTAATTGACTTTATAACAAGAAGAAAACACTGGGAATCCAGTCCACAGTCAGTAATGGTCACACATTGGATTACAATAGTTTCCTTTCGAAAGGTTATAATTTCGTACGCACAACTAGACACAAAAATCAATTTAAAGTCCTGAAATACAGGGAAAGTGATAGACCTAATGTCTTTTTCCTATATATATATTTGGCCTTGAATATGAGCATGTTGGTCACTGATTGCTTAGAATTTATCAGCCAAATTTTATTTCCTGTTCTATTCTCTCCAAAGACAGATCAAGGTTTTTATTTAGAAGATAAGTGTCCACTTCAAAACATTGGTGTGGTATGGCAGCCTAGTCTCAACTTGTTTTCGACATTAAAGACAATATTTTCAAATCTGGGCTGTTTGACTGCCAGAGGCTGCCAGAGTCTCAATCTTAACTACATTTAATAAACCATACAAATTATTCTTGTCATACCCCGGCCAACCCCCCCCCCCCCCCCCCCTGTTATATGCCCATCGATCTGGTCACCTCGAACTTTTTGTAACTTGCTTGACTGACTTAAATAATGCAAGGCAAAGTGTATACCTAAAATTTTGTACTACCTCACATAATTATGGCACGCATGTACATGTAAGGTTTCCATGACCAGATTTAGGTACAGTATTGCAAAAGCTTACGCACCAGGAACTATGATATCACTGTAAAAAAAGATTGATCTTTACTTGCAAACAGATCTTTACTAGTAAACTCCTTGCAAAGACCTTAATGTTACTAACTTCTGTTGATGATAACTATATCTCAGGCAACAATACATGTATGACAGGTTGGCACAGTGCATAAACAGTGTCTCTTGAGTTCACTGTATAATAATAAAGTAGAACTTCTGAGCCATAATCGTATAGTCAAATACAGCCTGAAGTAAATAAGCAATTTGCCTCAAGCTTACGTGAGCCAAAATTTTCCGTAGTCGCGACTTATTCAAGGCAATTGGATGAGAAACGTAAACCTGCATTACTCTGGAAGCACAGGTATTAAATTGTTGCCATACGTTACAAAGTGGCAGGATATGTAGAGGAAATAGTTGTAAAGATCTATCTGCGTTTGTAGGATCTCGATTGATCGGTCGATCGCGCGTGGGCTTATCTTTACTCTGGGACTCGACCAGAAAAAGCCACGATTTTGTTGTCTTCATCGATCATCATGTGTAGGTAAGGTAATCCAAAGAATTGTGGGGCAGAAGAACGTTCGATGTCCAGCATTTATATCTAAAATATGAGCGAAATTCCGCTTTGAACGTATCTTCGGTCGCCTGGCCAAAGATCCGAACGCCACGAGAGCTCGCGTAAACTGAAGCGTATTGGATTATTTACCCGTGGCGCATTTCGAGCTGTGTCCAACCTCTGGGTAAAACGTGAGTGGCACAGATAAGGAATGAAAATGTGCTTTGTTGGGGTATAGCTCTGTTCTTTGATAACACACGTCGCTTTTTCACGAGGAGAAGAAAGCTGGTGTCTGGAAAGTTCCTACACAGACCACCTGGCCTCTTCATACATGTTTCTGACAATTTTTCATGAAAGTACAAATATATAACAGATCACCACTCTATAGACTATATACTTACGATTACAAAGCTGCAGCAAGCCAGGAAAACTATCAATCAGTTTGAAGCGGTGAACACCCTTGGACAAGAAAGAAAGTGAAAGTGCTTGCAAAGCACATAGCAGGGGATTGACGTTTGTGTCTATTTTCAACATGTTTTATGCAATGCGCGTCCACAACACTTATTGACCCGTGCTAACCTGACGAACAATGAAGATTAATTAGCTGAGAATAACTAGAGAGGAAAATAAAATAAGGAAAAGGGACATGATTAATGAGATTGAGAATAAAAGAAGAGAGGATTGGAATGGACAAAAAGTGAAATACGAACAACGGCCCTCTTTTCAGTTATTTGTAACAATACTGGTCAATATCAACATTTTAAAGTGGTTATTGCTACATTGAATTTTATAGTAGTAATCACTAGGCCTTTCTTGTCTCGGCAAATTGGCTATTAGTCTCACCTGAGGACCTAACTAACTCTGGTTTGTTTCTGACGGGAAATAGACATAAGGGGCGAATGTAGGTAAGGAATTCGTGCAAAAAAACAATTTGGCGTAGTTGGACATACAGAAGTCTTTCGTTGAGACGGAACATACTTCCTTCAGCTCCTTGTTATTTATTTTTGTTCCACGTGTGGGTGATTGGTCTTTTTGTTAACGAATTTGAGTTCATAGTTGATAGCTGATATGAGCGATCGTGTTGTTAAGGTATCCACCTGGGTCATTCATCACTGCTGTTTCTAGTAACATCGTAAATTTGATTTGTTGAATTAGTCTTTAAAACTCTCGCTCTGAAGAACGTTGCTCTTCCTTTTTTCTTCCAACATGTAGCTTGCGACTGGTAAATTTGTTTTCTGAGTTACAACAGAGCCCAAGTCACTGATTCGTCAGCGGTTTATCCCAACTTCTATTGGTTTCGTACAAAGTCCAATGGATGCTCGCAATTAAGTAGCGCTCCCCGTAGTGTAAATAGCACTCCTGTTAGTCTAGAGGGCTTTGACCCAAAAGTGCATTGCTTGTACGTAACTTAACAGTTAAGAAAATGAAGCCTAAAAAACTCAGCGTTGACGATAATTATCATTATATTTTGGCAGCCTCCGCCAGGAAAGCTAAGCACACGAAGGGCAAACCTGTCAGTACTACAGAAATAATGATCCTGATGTTACAATCAATGATTTACAAGTTTTATAAACGAAATAACTGCTCTAGATGATGGTAAGAAGCCCTAGACATTGTATTTTTATGGCTTTTGTTTTATTGTATTATATTACCAGCAATTATGAGTAGAGAAACCGTGTTATTTTTTTTTAAATTTGCTAAAAGATTTATGTAAACTATTATGTCTTTAATTGCACTATAAGGATTAAGTTAAGTTTTGTTTGTAGTATGGGAGTAGTGATAAAGAGTTGAATAGTGGAAGCAGGTTAACTGGAATACACTGGAACGCTTGTAATTGAGCTTAGCTGCGCTGGTTCAAATATCAATTAACTATTGTCATTCGGTGCATTTTTTTCATTCGTTTCATTGGCCAAGAGCTAACCACATGATATGCAAATAATTGCCTACAAATAATAGTCTGCTCATACGTAATACCGTCTAAATGTGCGGCAAATAATATTCTGCTCGTGAGTACGTGTAATTCTAACCATGATCTCTGGTGAAAAATGGCAAATTGTTCTCCGGAGATGTCAGAGAGTGATTTAAATAAGATAACTAATTTGTTGATTAAATAATACAACAATTATTGGACTCGGTTATCGAAAATTATTATTCAACTTTTCACACTGTACGCATTCCGATTTTCCGATGATGATGCATCAAAGGAATAGATGAATCCATTGCCAAAATTGATTCATTGGTTCCTTTGATGTACCATGATGTGAGTGATTCTGATCGCTCCAAAGGAACTCGCCCGCATATTAAAATACAAATCAAACATCATGTTGCTGCTCTCAGCCAATCACAATAAAGGTTTTTCTCAGTCATGTACTATGCACTCCGTTTTGAATGATGTATTTATAAGCTCGAATATCATTATTGGGTCAAAAGGCTTCTTTGGGTATACTAATGCAACTTCACAGGCCGGACAACTCAAATAAACACACGACTTCAAAATTTAAACTTATCAAAAGCTGCCCCTTTTTTAGACATGGCATAAAGTGCAAAGAATGTTGTTGATGTAATATTATTCATGGCTTTGAGTATACAGTTGAACCCCAGGGATACGAATATGGTGGAGCTGGAGATAGCTGATGACAAATGACTGAAAAGACACATCAAAGGGAAAGTGATTCAAACTGATAGGAGTGTCTCCAGATAACCGAGTTCCACTGGACAAGAAAAGTTTAACTGTATATCTATCAGTAATTAATAACCGACTTGTTATTCATACCTGATGAGTTGATTTTATTCCTACCCCGTTAATCCTGGTGGACGTTAAAATATTCCCCTTAAAGTAAATATGTCTGGATTTATGAATTGAAATGTTGCTAAAGAATTCGATTTCACCTTGTTTTCACCACTCTTTTAGGCCACCTAAGAGCCACGTAAAGGTAAAAAAAGGAAAGGACGGCGAGAAAAGGAAGATAAACGGGCGGAGGAGGAGAAAAAGGACTGGCTTTCCTTTTAATTTTTATATCTTGGCGCGCGATTTCAATTCTTTAGCACCATTTTCATAAATCCAGACATAATATACTCATAGGAACCTAGTGAGCCTCCGCTTTTTCGATGCCATCGAAATTATTGACACTGTATGGTGAAGCGTAAACCTACTGGGAAGTTGTGTTCCTGAAAGTATTGTTAATTATCTCTATCATTTAGTTTCACAGTGATTTCTTTTTTTTTCGAAGTGTTTCGAATAAAATATAATAGTCAAACCCTCGCATGTAAACATTAACAAATGTGTGGTTGGCAAGGGCCCCTTATTATTCCTGGCAGGGCATTCCGTTCCCAGAACCCCTGAAAATGAAGACGGAAGGTGTTCAATGCCCCGCTTTGCGGTAACACTAGTGGAACAAATGCCCTTATCCCCTGAGAAACACTACTTAGTGTTGTTTATAGATCTACTTTCCTGACGTTAAAAGAAAGGCTTTCAGTAGTATACTATGTTGTTTTTAAGCCTTTTTGGTGTCTAGGTAAGTCTAGGTAGGTCTAGGTAAATCATTAATATTCAAACTGTCTAGGTACATGTATACTAATGAAGTGCCTAGGTAAATCATTACTATTCAAACTGTCTAGGTAAAAATGGGTTCCTCCATACTAATGAAGTGTCTAGGTAAAAATGCATTTCTGCATACTAATTTGGGATAGGTTTACTAATGAGCGTCAGCCTAGAACAATCAAAACAATAAATAGGCCTAAACTTGCCCGCTAATAGTTAACCCTGGTTGAAAAACTCTATTATCTGTTCAGAATAAAAGCGCGAATTTTTAACGAAAGCCTCATTCCTTTATTCAACTTGAACTCGCTAGAAATTTGAAAACTTTGTTCGATTTTCGAAACGTTTATCGTCCAGATGGCTTTTTTCACCAACGTTATTGATCTGCAAGTTGCTTTGAACGCTCGGTTAACTGTCCGTGATTGGGAAACATTGACAAGCGCAAATTTTTGAACGCGTAATAATTTCAAATGTTCTCTAGCTAGCTTTCTTTGAAAACGTTCTCCGATTTTCGAAGCCGGGTTCTTTTAATCCTATTTGGCTCATGAAAATATCTATTATGTTTTTATCTGTACTCTCAGCTTTGCTAAGAAGAGAGAGAATTAATTCTTAGCTGCTCTTGTTTTCCGCTCCGTTAGTCACTACTTTCAACCCTAGATTTGCATACAAACTCTCCAACGGAGAAACCCATGGGACTAGCTCTACCATTGAAATGACAACAATAGAAGTTCGGAGCGCTAATTAATTGTCAACACGCGACAATAAACATTTTTGAACAACACGTTTGTTGAATATTACTTTTATTAGCGAATACAAAATAATAATACACAGAAATGAACACACTAAAATTACAACTCAACAAAACTGTTTATGAGTAAAGTATCAGTATTGTATTGCGAGTGCTTGTAAGGCGAGGTCCTGTGTAAACGTCGAGATCGTCGAGAGGTTCTCTTCGGTTCATAGTCCAAGTAATTTACAAATTTGACAGACTGGGGGCGTCTACGCTTTCTAACTGGTGACAACGATTCGACTGTGGGAGGGGGTGTAAAAATTGAAGGAGGGAGAGTGGGAGATGAGATAGAGGAAGAGGTTGCCATGGTGGATAAGGTTTGCGGGGCTGTCACTTGGGTTGGTGCTTGAACTGGAGTCGCTGGTATGATTTCTGGTGGTTCTTGAACGGGGTTTGACGCTGTTGGTACTTCGCCTGTCAGTACATTCGTAGAAATTTGGTTTGACTCTTGGGGTTGGGTGGATATTGTTGCTTCAGGTATTAAAGGTTTGAGCTGGTGTTTATAGTTTAAAAACTTGTTTTGCAACTGCATGTACTGCTTCGCTTTTTGGTCCTCTCCTAGGTTTGTACGATACAGGAGATTATCCATATTATTCTGAATGCGTTGCATCTCCGAAATTGGAGGGGGTGCCATCAGAGTTTGTTGTTTGAGGTACTTGAGCAGTTCTTGAGAAATTCTATTCTCTTCGAATCCTTTGTCGAATCTTTCTTCGCCGGGTAAAACATTTGCTCGCAATCTACATCTATCTGGAGTCGTTGGCTTGAGATCTACGAAAAGATAACCATATGGTCTTCGCACTGCCTCTTCGTACTCTTTGATGAACCAAGCAGTTTCACTTGGATACATTTGTTTGGCTAGAGTCAAAATTTGCAGTTTATCCCGAGGATTCTTGAAAAGGACCAAGTAATGACTGTTTAAGCTGATGCTTCGGTTGCCTTTGCCTTGATGGAACAGATTTTGTACAATGTAAATAACGCTTAGATTTCGGTGATGCGATCCTTTTGTAAACATGTTCACGATCCGATTATCTTTTCCAGCTTCAATCATTTGGTCGTCAATGACAATCAGGTTGCGTATGTTGACATCCAAATAGGAATCACTTTCCAAAGATTTCGGGATCCCCTTGACAAATTCGATTGTTGGTATCATAATCAATAATTGCGTGTAGGCGTTTTGCCATTGTGAATAACACCAGATTATTCTTTCCGGTGGTTGATCGATCACGGTTTGAGCTTGTTGTAACAGTGATTGTACCCAGACAGTTTTTCCCGAACCGGTCATCCCTGCAACCATGCACGTAAATGGATGAACCAATTGAAACCGCTGACACTTTTCTTGTGACATCGGTATCGCTGGAGCAAGACTGGAATTACTGTGTTTTCTGTTCATATGTCTTTGCAAATTATCTTTTCTAGAAAAATCCTTTTCACAAACAGGACAGGGCCAACTCATGTCAACTCATTCAAAGCCTAGCGCAAACTGACAAAATGTGTATGATGTTCCACATTTATATAGGCTTTAATCACCACAATACTCATATACGTTTCCCAAAATTTTATTATTGCGCGTTTTGTTGCCTTTGAGCGGAACAAACTTGACCAAATTTTAATGATGGTTTCCATTTCTTCTAAGCGCTTGACTTACGCTTTTTGGAGTTTCTCCTTTAGTCTTGTCCTAGTTTTTTCACTGATTTTAAGTTTCGTTGGCTGTTCCTATATTCCAAAGGGAACGTTCCTCTAGTATCGACTGTTCCTCGTTTTTGTGTTCCTATTGACCACAAGAGGACCAGATTTTTTGCAAGGTAGGAACAAAACGTTCACTCTAGTGTAAAAGAAGAACATTTAGTTCCGAGTTCCTATCTGTAAATGGACCACATTGTTCCCAAATTGGTCATTTAGGACTGTTTTGTTCCGAGTTCCTATCTGTAAATGGAACACATTGTTCCCAACTTGGTCATTTAGGACTGTTTTGTTCCGAGTTCCTCTCTGTAAATGGAACACATTGTTCCCAAATTGGTCATTTAGGACTATTTTGTTCCGAGTTCCTATCTGTTAATGGAACATATTGTTCCCAAATTGGTCATTTAGGACTGTTTTGTTCCTAGTTCCTATCTGTAAATAAAACACATTGTTCCCAAATTGGTCATTCAGGACTGTTTTGTTCCGAGTTCCTCTCTGTAAATTGAACAAATTGTTCCCAACTTGGTCATTTAGGACTGTTTTGTTCCGAGTTCCTATCTGTGAATGGAACACATGGTTCCCATGTTGGTCATTTAGGACTGTTTTGTTCCGAGTTCCTATCCGTAAATGGAACACATTGTTCCCAAATTGGTCATTCAGGACTGTTTTGTTCCGAGTTCCTCTCTGTAAATGGAACACATTGTTCCTAAATTGGTCATTTAGGACTGTTTTGTTCCGAGTTCCTATCTGTAAATGGACCACATTGTTCCCAAATTGGTCATTTAGGACTGTTTTGTTCCGAGATCCTATCTGCAAATGGAACATATTGTTCCCATATTGGTCATTTAGGACTGTTTTGTTCCGAGTTCCTATCCGTAAATGGAACACATTGTTCCCAAATTGGTCATTCAGGACTGTTTTGTTCCGAGTTCCTCTCTGTAAATGGAACACATTGTTCCTAAATTGGTCATTTAGGACTGTTTTGTTCCGAGTTCCTATCTGTGAATGGAACACATGGTTCCCAAATTGGTCATTTAGGACTGTTTTGTTCCGAGTTCCTATCTGTAAATGGACCACATTGTTCCCAAATTGGTCATTTACGACTGTTTTGTTCCGAGTTCCTATCTGCAAATGGAACATATTGTTCCCATATTGGTCATTTAGGACTGTTTTGTTCCGAGTTCCTTTCTGCAAAATGGAACACATTGTTCCCAAATTGGTCATTTAGGACTATTTTGTTCCGAGTTCCTTTCTGCAAATGGAACACATTGTTCCCATATTTGTCATTTAGGACTGTTTTCTTCCGAGTTCCTATCTGTAAATGGACCACATTGTTCCCAAATTGGTCATTTAGCACTGTTTTGTTCCGAGTTCCTATCTGTAAATGGACCACATTGTTCCCAAATTGGTCATTCAGGACTGTTTTGTACCGAGTTCCTATGTGTAATAGGAACACATTGTTCCCAAATTGGTCATTTAGGACTATTTTGTTCCGAGTTCCTATCTGTAAATGGAACACATTGTTCCCAAATTGGCCATTTAGGACTGTTTTGTTCCGAGTTCCTATCTGTAAATGGAACAGATGGTTCCCAAATTGGTCATTTAGGACTATTTTGTTCGGAGTTCCTATCTGTAAATGGAACACATTGTTCCCAAATTGGCCTTTTAGGACTGTTTTGTTCCGAGTTCCTATCTGTAAATGGAACACACGGTTCCCATATTGGTCATTTAGGACTGTTTTGTTCCGAGTTCCTATCTGTAAATGGAACACACGGTTCCCATATTGGTCATTTAGGACTGTTTTGTTCCGAGTTCCTATCTGTCAATGGAACACATTGTTCCCAAATTGGTCATTAAGGACTGTTTTGTTCCAAGTTCCTGTCTTTAAATGGAACACGTGTTCCCAAGTTGGTCATTTAGGACTGTGTTGTTCTGAGTTCCTATCCGTAAATAGAACACATGGTTCCCATATTGGTCATTTAGGACTGTTTTGTTCGGAGTTCCTATCTGTGAATGGAACGTATGGTTCCCAAATTAGTGATTGGGGAAAACACATCGGACCATTTTGTTTCGCATTCCTCTTTGAAACAAACAATAGGGCGCGCACAGCCCTGCTTGGGCAAGTTTGATTGCATCTAACTGTCATGAATTTTGTACAATAGTAATGAGGGCGGGCAAGTAAGGGCATGCTTTGCCAAATACAAACATATATGCAGTTCCATTATTCGTCATCGGTTCCTGTTGGCCAAATGTTCTTAAAACGACAAAATGAGCAAGAAGTGCAAAGTCAGTTGGTCGGATATCGTTGGAGCGTCACCAAAGCCGAAACGCCTTCACTTGGAAAAGGATGAAACTGACAGTTTGTATCACTGCCCAGTACAAGAGTGTGACCATGATGGGTTTCAGAGTCAGAGGGGCTGCAGAAAACATGTTTACACCAAGCACAGTTGGTTCTTTTACTTTGACGAAAAACCCAATTCGAAGGAAATCACAGATTCGCTTAAGGTAGCAAGCAATGTTTCGATAGAGAGCACAATTCAAGATCAAACCAGTGAGACCACAAAACATGCCGTAAAGTTCCTTCCCTCCTTTTCATTATCGTGCGACATTGGCGAAGTATTTAGGAAATGGCTGACTGGAAGTGGTGGCGGTTACAAGAAAGATCGTGCAGCTCAACAAATAGTTACAAGATGCTTTAAGTTTCTTAGATTTTGTTGTGAAGACGAGGAAGAGTTGACTTTTGACGTGGTGGACTTTAGTTTGTGTTCTCCGAATTTGTTGTTCAAGTTTGTCGACTACTTACAAGACGAATGCAAGCTCGGCCATGGTGGGCGTCTGGGCTACATAGATGCTATTTCTGAAATGATCGACTTCAGGAAACTTCATGGCGCGTCAGAGGCAGTCTTCCAAAAGTTCTCTGCAACAGAGTTGTACCTCAAAAGAGCACGAAAGACAGTCGCAAAGATGATGCGACTGCAGTGGACACAAGATTTAGACATTGAGACACTGGAAGCAAGAGGCCACTGGGCAACAATGGAAGAGCTGTTGGAGGTCGTGCAATTCCATCTGCCGCGCTACGAAAATACCGTGAAGATTTGCAAATCGAGTCCAGCTCAAGTGAGCCCCTCGGACCTGACATTTGCCACGAGGTTTGTAGCCATGTATCTGTTCATCAAAGTGAAGGGGTCACGTCCGATGACTTATCAATATTTGACGGTTGACATGATTGCTACAGCTAAGGAAAAGGGCGGATTTATTGATCAGAAGACGTTCAAGACTGCTGGAAAGTATGGATTTGATTCCTTGATTCTCACCGATGCAAACATGCAAGTGCTCAATGGTTACATCTCGTACGTTAGACCTTTGCTGAAACCCCAGTGCGATTTCGTTCTCGTCAACAGAAATGGCGACCAGCATGGTAAATTGGGCGAGATCATGAGCAAACTGGTGTTTGATGCAATTGGAAAGTACATCCATCCCACGCGCTATCGCCAAATTGTTGAAACGCAGAGTCTCAATCAGCTCACTAGCGAGGAGCAGAGGATTTTGTCAGAAGACCAAAAGCACAGCTCTGCTGTTGCTAAAGTACACTATCAAAAGCAACGATCCCGAGAAGTTGCTTTGAAGGGTCACGAGTGCCTACAGAAACTTCAAGGTGCCAAGGGCTCAGAGGTGGACGAGGACGTCCACGCGAGACTCGGAGATTCAACTTCCAACGCCGTGCCCTCCCCCAAGAAAGATGCCCTGTCTAAAAGAATCTTGCGCTCTCAGAGCAACATTCGTCACGTTTTGAAATTCTCAACAGAAGAGGACGATTTTTTAAAGAAAGGGATAACTAAACACGGGTTTGGACAGTTGACTGCTATTTTGAGAGACTTGGATTTCCAATTTCAAGACGGAAGAACGGCGGACTCTCTAAAGAAAAGAGCTGGAATGAAAATGCCGCTGGGTTGACACGAGACGGATGTAAACCCGCGCCAAAAAAAACACTTGCATGACGTCAATGATAAAACGTTTAATTTCTAAATTTGATATGTATGCGGATGCATGTTACACTCAATATATTTATGTCCTAAACATTATCATTAGTTTCCGAAAGAAAACATGAGTGTAGAATTTGTACATTTACTCCTGACTGGGGCTGAAGAAGTGGGTGATCCTTCCCCTCCTCGCTAAGTTCATTATTGCTCTCTACACAGGACAAAAAGGTGGAAAAATTATGTAATACCATTTGGGACCTTCATGAATATCGGTACTCTCACAAAGGCTTAAATAGTTCTAACAAAAATATGGGATAACAAGAGGCATTTCGCGCACTGAATTGCAGTCCGAGTGGACGAAATAGTTTTGTCCGGCTGTTTGAGAAATACAAAGACGTTTAAACACGGGAAACCAGGAGTCCGATAAAGCTGTGTTCATTCATAAAAACACAGGCCATGTTACAAAAAGCAAGACAAAAAAGATGCCAAAAGACAATAATGCTAACTTCACTGACCGTGGGCACAACAATCGCCATTTTCGTACCATTTTAGTGATATGACAGAAAGACATAGGTCAGGAACATTCTAAACACTGTCAGCAGACAATTGTAAAACAGCAAAAATTTAAGATACACCAAACGGAAACATCGGAGATACCTTGTACACAAATTGCAGCTGAAATCATGTTCCCCGTGTATCCGTGAGGCACGTTAAGACTAAGAAATAAATGCAAAGCCAGTCTGCTCCCGTTGTTAAATGTGTTCGAGTCAAATGGAAACTTAGGAGATAGCGGGGACGCAACTTACAGTTGTATACCATCTCATTATCAAAACAACACCATGACTATCAATTAAAAACACTGGAAGTATCATGCCCGTGTCTCCGTGAGACATGTTATGACTAAGATAAAAATGAAAGCCAGACTACTCTCGTCGCTAAATGTTTTTTAGTCAAACGGAAACCTAGGAGATAGCGGGGACAGAACTTACAGTTGTATGTCAT
>CM042752.1:19783853-19788853 GCA_022496165.2 Catalaphyllia jardinei
TCCGCCTCCTCCTCCTCAATTGTATTGTTTTCCCTCCTCCTCCTCCTCCTCCTCCTCAATTGTATTGTTTTCCCTCCTCCTCCTCCTCCTCCTATTGTTCTATCACCATATGGAAGACCATATAAAGCGCGACACAGGAGAATCATTGCCATTTGAACTTGGTAAAGTGTTGCTAACACTTCACTTCTGACCCGCGAATTTTTAAACGCGACGAAGAAACTTTATACGCCAAATCACAAATTGTACGAAGAATACTATTTAAACCAAGCTAAGCAAAAAGGAGGTAATTTACCGGCTTTTCAAGGAGCTCGATTTCAGCGAGGATATGGCTTACGTTCCATATTTAAAGGGTTGTTTCGCTGGGCGATGCCTCATTTACAGCAAGGCGCTAAAGTACTTGGCAAAAAGGCATTACAAACGGGGGTCCAAGTGGCTCAAGATGTTCTGGAAGGAAATAATGTTAAGACAGCGCTGGCAAAGCGTAGTAGAGATGCTATTGGTGGACTAGTACCTCAGGCTGGGAGTGGTCGAAAATCTACAAAAAGAAAAGTGCGGTTTAGTGGTTTACCCCCACCCAAGAAACGCAAAACAGTTGTGTTGGATCAAGACCAAGACGACTTTCAACTTTGGTCGTAAATTTAAGTGGGATTCCCTGTCAAAATTATAAAATACTGGTGCCTGTCATCTTTAACTCATTTTAAGACCATGTCTCGAGTAGTAAAGAGCAATCTACCTTTCCTTCATCTCTTAACTTGTTGCCCAGAACATCAGCGTCAGCTTCTTCTAGAGACAGCGACTCCAGAACAGATACACGCATTAGTTCAGATTCTGTTTAATATACGTCATGGAAACATACCGGTCTCTAAGGAAGTGAAGCACAACTTAAAAAAGCATATAGATGCCCTTGTTAGTCTCGTTCAATCAAGTGTTCCTTACAGGAAAAAGAAGCAAACCCTTGCTCAAGAAGGTGGAGGATTTATACAAGATTTACTAATCCCAGTTCTAACTAGCATAGGGCCCCTAATGTTATAAAACGTCGCAACCTAGTCTGTAGTATAATCAGTCGGTTCTTGCCGTTAACGAGTGCTGGTCAATATGAAGAGAAAAGTCGACTGGGATGAAGAGAGTGATTATGAAGACACCAGCGCAAGTGAAAACGAGGAAAGCGATAACGAAGAACCTCGAATTAAAGATGTTTTAGATGGTCTGTCAAAGCTCGTTTCCCGACAAAAGGCCTCCGAACTATTACACAGCATGGCGGCTTCCAAAGATATCTTGTTTTGGACACCTCGCGGACAGTTACTCCGAAACCAACGAATAATACCTGTGACGAACATTTCAGAGCTGGTCGAGTATGTGTTACTTCCCCAAAACGATGATGTTGTTAAACCCCGCGCCCTCAAAACATTTATAGATGGGTTGGCAGAGTTAGGAATCGATAAGCGTTTGATACAGAATAAGAGAATTTTGGCAGAGCTCTTGGAAAAACAAAAAGCCTATCGCAGTAAAGACAGTGAGTCTGGTGATACAGAAATAGTCTCCGAAAGCAGTGATAATGAAGATGACACAGAGACAGTCTCTGAATATAGTGAACATCAAGAATCAGAAAACCTGGAACCTGAAGGAAATTCAGAGATTTTTCTCAAAGGAAAAGGTCCTTGCTACTATTGCAACAGAGAGAACGTTTACGAAACAGCAGTAGTCAAATGCCCTAGATGTTTCTGGCATGATGGTTATAGGATTTGTCCGATATGTGCACATCAAATTCCTGTTGATCGTAAACACCTGACAGATGGATATATTTGGTGCGCTGACTGCCACGCGGTAAAACACATTGATTCAAAAACTTTACAAAAGACTTATTATCCTCCAAGCGAAGATGAAGACGATTGATTTCCTGATACTTTACTCATAAACAGTTTTGTTGAGTTGTAATTTTAGTGTGTTCATTTCTGTGTATTATTATTTTGTATTCGCTAATAAAAGTAATATTCAAGAACCGTGTTGTTCAAAAATGTTTATTGTTGCGTGTTGACAATTAATTAGCGCTCCGAACTTCTATTGTTGTCATTTCAATGGTAGAGCTAGCCCCATGGGTTTCTCCGTTGGAGAGTTTGTATGCAAATCTAGGGTTGAGAGTTCAGTGCATGACTAACGGAGCGGAAAACTCGAGCAGTTTAGCTCAGATTTTATTTTTCTCTCTCGCCAGCGAAGCTGAGAGTGCAGATAAAAACATAATAGATATTTTCATGAGCGAAACAGGATTAAAAGAACCCGGCTTGCATGTTTGGAAGCTATCCGCTCAAAAATATTATTTACTCGACAAGAATAAAATGTTAAACGGAGAACGCGCTTTTATTTTGAACAGATCATAGACTATACATGACCCAATCAGGGTTAACTATTAGCGGGCAAGACCGGGCAACCTTATTGTTTGTATTGTTTTAGGGCGATGCTCATTAGTAAACCTATCCCAAATTAGTATGCAGAAATGCATTTTTACCTAGACACTTCATTAGTATGGAGGAACCCATTTTTACCTAGACAGTTTGAATAGTAATGATTTACCTAGGCACTTCATTAGTATACATGTACCTAGACAGTTTGAATATTAATGATTTACCTAGACCTACCTAGACTTACCTAGACACCAAAAAGGCTTAAAAACAACATAGTATACGACTGCTTTCAGGGGCCTTTTTCCTCTGTTTACTTTTAATTTTATTTGCTATTACTCATAATAATATTATTTAATACTCTATTAACAAACAAAATGTACAACTCTTAATAAATTACTTTTTCATGGCTCCTGTTGTCAATACCCTTTCTATGGTCACCGACTCGGCGTCCACATAAATGGGGTTTTACAGGAGCCCATTACCCGGAGCCTCCATACCAATTGTATCCTTGAGTCAACCCTGTCCCGTATCTTTTTATTTTTAGATCTGTGATATATGCGGGAGTTCTTTGATTTCCCGCGAAAATGCCCAAAAGAAAAATGGCGGCCAAAGGGGAAGGCCGATCTCTCCCTTTTCCCTTCTATTTTGATCCCTTTTCCAATCATACAATCGAGGGAAACTGGGTATCAGCTAACTGGAAGTTAATAAAGTAATAGAAAACTTTAAGATGGCATTCATACATGTTGAACCGCCTGCAGTGCGAAGCGAATTGTATTTTCTTAGTCTGGTCTGTCAATGTTGTGGTTTTTTATGCTTTGTTTTTCGTTCTTGTTGCTATATAACTTCTTGTAAAATGAAGTGTTCTGTATGATTCGGATCTTGCTGGGGGCCAAGGACCAACAAAAGCAAGGAAACCTATGGATCTTGCTCGCTAAGATTTAGGCGATGCCTGGCAATAGTGCGAGTGGTCTTGACGATGAAAAAGAAGATCATGCGTCAAACGCGAATGATATACAGCGAAGAAAACTCCAGGAGAAGCAGCAGAATTAAACCAAATAATCTGAACACTTGAATCAACTCGAAATTTGGCACCAGGAACTTTCAGCTGCCAGTTTTTGTGTTGACATTTTACATTTCACTTCGAATTGAAGCCTTGTCCACTCGAGCCAGCTACTCAGTTTCCTGATTGTCTGCTTGCGTTGTAACTTTCGGATAAACAAACCTGCGATCACTTACCAGGGCCTTTCCATTCTGTTCGCTTACTCGTCCGTGTTGATGGTGACTGAAGTTTGCAGTGCCCAATCTACAAACATATATTTGCTGTAAAATGGGGCCGAAAAGCCGTGAAGGACTCCTGCGGCTCGTGAAATTATTTGTGTATTTGCCGTTCTCTGTTCGGTAGCTCAACCTTTTTTGTTCTTCACTCATGTTTATGAGGCGCGCGTCATGTTGAGTTATAAGGAGGAATTTTAAGTAGAGTTGAGCCGTTATACCGTGTTGAAGCAGAGATTTTTAGAGGTCATAGGTCTGCATGATTTCCGCTGTTATCGGCATGTCACTTCGTTAAGTTTGACACCTCTGTAATTTCCATGTGTTTATGCATTGTTTAGGCTCATTTCTAAAAATTGTCTCTAAACTTGTATTTGCCTTCGCGGAACTAAATATGAGATTTTCCGTGAACATGTTGCTTATTTGTATTCTATATTGTGACGCCGGTTCCGGCTGTTTGATTAGCACTGCTTGCAAGTACAGTATATTGTTTATTGTATATTTTCTTGTGTATTTTCATTTGCCGAGTCCTTTACAAAATTTCTAATTCGTTTTATCGCAAAAAATTCACGCTTCAAGTTCTTTACGCCGTGTTTTTTGCTCTTGTGATCTAACTTACTTTGTAGCTTCCTGTACGCTTCTGTACTACAGAACGAAATCCTTGAGAAATGTTTAGTTGATTCCTAAAGTTCGGTTCGAGAGCAGGGTACTCTAGTAGTGAACGTAGTCGGTTGGGGACGTAAAGGAATGTGGGGTCAGGGGTCACACACATTCCAGCCCTAGGTCACGCCATTCGTCACGCTCATACGTCACGCGTCACACCATCAATCACACAACACCGTGTCACGTTTCAAGAACTTTAATTATGACAAGAAAAAAGGTTGCACGACGAGGATTCGAACCTCGGACCTTCAGGTTATGAACCTGACGCGCTGTTCCACTGCGCTACCGTGCCATTACAATAAAAGCAAACCGAAATTTAACAGTTTTAAAGTTCCAACAAAGCCTCGGCCATGGCATGGTCCTCTTCCGTGAAGTAGGGTGTGTACCCGTACGGGTAGGACTTGTAAGTGGCGGGTTCCACCAATCTCTTGTCAAAGACCAAGGCGTATTGCTTCTTTCGAGGAATGACCCGAATACGTTTGGTGGTCGGATCGCGTGTGAAGAAATGAGGGTTGTCAACATCTGTGAGGCGTCGAGCGTCTGCGGGTTGTTGAACCTCCAGCTGCACGTTTCTTTTCATAATTTCGTAGTTCAGCTGAGCAGAGCCGCGGACATTCAAGGTGAACCCTCGTACCTTGCAACACGTCTTCCCGTTTGCCGTCTGGTAAC
>CM042752.1:19801353-19851545 GCA_022496165.2 Catalaphyllia jardinei
TAAGAGTGGGTACACCAACGCAAGGAAGGGGGTGAAGAGAAGTCTTCAGAACAAAGCTAGCAGTAATCTAAAGAAAAAAGCTCGAAAAGCCCTCAACGATATCTTTGGTCGCTGATGTCGAGGATCATCTTCAGTCGAAGACCTACCCGTGTCTTCAGTCAGACAGGTGGATCCTTCATCCCCTTGGGACCTTTTGTGGGACCCCCTCCTGTCGACAGTTCCGTGACGCGACGATGGTTCAGAAGGAAACAGTTGGGAGGAGGCGGAAGAAAAAGAAGAAATAAAAGACGTAAGAGGAGACGATGACCTTCATTCTGCCAGGTTAAAGGTTGCCGTCAACATGTCCACCATATCCATCGAGCTCGAGTTTAAATTGAAAACAGCAGCAGGAAACAACTTTGGTAATGCCACTGTGACGGCCCTGGCCAACAACTTGGCACACTCCTTTTTCATGCGTCTGAATGGAACTCTCATCACCCCCCAGACTGATTACTACCACCAGTTGGCCTTCATCGAGACTCTGCTCAATAATGACAAAGATACAGAAGACCTGTTGACACCTCAGGGCTTTTACGATTGTTTGAATGTGCCTGACGAAGGCGATAGCGACGAGTTGTCGGCTAATAAATTGGATGCGGGAACACCTCATGCTCACTTTGTAGCCCTGCCTGATGACCAAAAGAGATGGGTGTTGGACCGACTGAAATACCTGGGAGGGAACACAGTGGTGCTTCGTTTCCGACCTGCTCTGGAGACTTTCAGGATGACCAAGCTGTTGGTGCCCAACGTCCAGATTCAACTGCAGTTGTATCTCAATGACCCCGACGTGTGGACCATGATCTATGCCAATGCCGTACATGCTAGGATGACAGAAGCCGACCTCAAAGCATCCTTGATTGTGCGCACGGTGAAATTGGAACCCAGTGTGGAGACGGAACTGGCATTGCAAAGAAATAGAGGAAAAGTAGTGAGTTACCCTGTGGTCCGAACGGCCATTCGCACCTTCAATCACCCGAATGACAGCCGTCATTTCAGATGTGACGATCCTTTCATGAAACAAATCCCCAACAGAGTGATCGTGGCCCTCGTCAAGCAAGCGGCCATCAACGGTGCAGCCACTGAAAACCCCTTCGGGTACAAACTGTTTGACCTTTCCACCATCAAGTTGATTCTCAATGGTGAAGAGTATCCCTACCAGACCCTGGAGCTCAACCACGGTGACGCCCATGCGGACATCCGAGGTTACCATCGGTTCTTAGAAGCGACGGGTTGCTTTAGCAGAGGAAAAGGAAACTTAGTAAAAAGAAAAGACTGGGGAAATGGTAAAAGAGCTTGCTTGCTGGCCTTTGATCTCACAGCCAACAACTTGGTGGACAGTCCAGTACTCAACCCCGAGCTGACAGGTGACTTACAAGTCGTCATCACCTTTGGAGAAGATTTGACACTGATCGTGTATGGTGAATTTGAAAATGTCATTGAAATCCATCCCAATGGAGTTGTGAGGTACGACATTCACACTTGAGATGGAAAAAGTGGCTTTGAGCAATGCACAGTTGGATTACTTGGCTTCTAAACATCCCACTTTGAGACGCGTGTAAGGAGGTGCCATACCCAGTGATGGACTACCCCCAAAAGTCTTCATACAGTACCCGCAGGCTTACATCGTGAACACCGACCCCGCAGGTCAACCTGGCACTCATTGGTTGGGCTTGTGGTTGCAGGAAGACACGTGTGAGCTGTTTGACAGTTTTGCGTTACCTTTGGAAACGTACCCTGGAGTGGAACCCCTGATCGAATGGATAGAGAGACATTGCAAGGACATGAAGACTAACGCTAAGAGTGTGCAGGCCGTGACCAGTCAAACTTGCGGTTATTACGCTCTGTTTTATTTGATGCTTAAGAGTAAAGGAGGCACCATGTGTGATTTTTTAACCCTCTTTGCACCTCATGATTATCTTAGCAACGATGAGTTGGTAGGCGAGATCATGAAAGACTTGGTGCAAAACGACACAGAATGGAAACACGTTTGTAAAAGATGCTTTAAGCAGAGTAACACATAAAAGTGTGTAAACTTATATGGAGTGTTGCAATTGATTATGGCAGGCAGACGAAGAGGTAGTAGACGACCCGTAAAGAGAAGGCGTCGCAAACAAAGAGGAGGTCCCCTTTTCAGAAGAAAACGTCGTCTGGTCGACAAGATTGCTGAAGGGGCCAGCATGTTTCTGGCGGGTCCTGCCCCCAGGTTCACCACCATGGGTGTCAAGTTGGCAGGTCAAGCCTTCAAAGGTATAATTGACAACGTACGTCGGTACCGCAGACGATGTTGAGAGGGCAACTTTTTCGCCCTCCATAAAATGGAAGGGTAACTTTTTCACCCTCTATAAAAAAGAAGGGCAACTTTTTCGCCCTCATAACCGTTGCAGCATGCCCGGCATGAAGAGAAAATGCAAGAAAGGAAGGAAGGAAGAAGAAAACCACCAGAAAGAGGCGGACGAGAACTCAAAAGGGTGCCGGTGTCAACCCAGTCTTTGTTGATTTCAAAAAAGGGTTCAACCTGATCTCGGACCGGCGCATGTGGTCCAAGATAGACAGCAACAAAGCCAAGAAGACCGTGTTGAGTATCAAAGACAAGTACAAACAGTACAAGAACAACGGTGGGACCAAGAGTTACACCTCATGGGGTATTGACAATGGTTACATGGAAAGGTCACCCATGAATTGTAATATGTGATCACCTAACGACCTGGCAACCAATTGACACTTTGCACCGACGCGGACACCATGGTGAGAGTCAAGAAGACACCGAAACATAAAGTGAAATGGTTCGCGTGCCGAGGTGAAGAACTTAATCCGACAACAACATTGCAGACACCTCTCGTACCCGCCAGCGCCGAAGATCTGGGTTTGGAGCCTGTCGCGACAGCACCACCCAAGAGAAAACGAGCTCAACGCCGAAAGAAGCAAACTTCACCGCAGTATGTCATCACCAAGAGTGAGAAGCTGATCGACGCAGCAGCCAGACTGCAAGACCGCTATGGCCGGAAGATACGGGCGCGTAGAAAGGTTAAAAGAACCGGTCGAGGAGGTGACAGATCAAAGTGTGTAGACAAGCGAACAACACTGCAATCTCTATTGAGAAGGATACCGGACACCAAGAAACCTCTATCGACATGGGTGAAGTAATGCCAGCCTTCAAGTTTCGTCACTCCTCCAGCATCATTGTTGCAGGACCTTCAGGGTGCGGCAAGACCGTGTTCACTACCAAACTCATCTTACAAAACCAGGAATTGTGGCCCGACACACCCCGTGTGGTGCACTACTGCTATGGGGTGTGGCAACCAGCCTTCGAACCTCTCAAAAAGGCCAACGTGCATTTCCACGAGGGCATTCCCGACAGCGCCAATTTCGACAAGTGGTACCCTAAGGAGGGGGGTTTGTTGATCTTGGACGATCTCATGGAAGGGAGTAAGGACAAGCGAGTGGTGGATCTCTTCACCAAACTATCGCATCATCGAAAGATCACAGTGTTGTTTTTGACCCAAGATATTTTTCCACCGGGCAAGTTTGCCAAGACCATCTCCCGCAATGCTCACTACATCGTGGCCTTCAAGAATCCTCGAGATCAAGTGGGCATCCGCACACTTCTAACCCAGTCCTTTCCCACCAAATGGAAGGAGGTTTTGAATGCATTTAATGAAGTGACAGGGCGACCTTTTGGTTATATGGTGTTCGATTTCCACTCGGCCAGTTGTGACTCCTGCAGAATACTCTCCCACGTGTTAGCCGACGAGGGTTACACTCACTGTTACATGTGGTGATGTCAGACTACGCCAGTGAAACCAACGAACAATTACAAATAAGAAGGGACAGAGGTGCAGCCTCACACATCACTCTAACACCCACCAACGTGAGAAGAGTGTTTGGTGATCTACAAAGTTCAAGATCACCTACGAGAACACGAATGGCGAGTCGCAGTGGTCACGAGTTCGAACCGGACACGTTTTTGAGAAGTGCATTTCCCACCAGTGCAAGCACCACCACCACCACCACCACTGGGTTGGGGGCGGGTACTACTGTCACCACTGCCACAACAACGCCCGCTATGACAGCCATGGCAGGTCCTTCAGGAGTGGGAATGGGAACCATACCTCCACCCGCCGTGCCCGGTCCGTCAGGAATAGGAACCGGTCCAATATCTAGGGGGAAAGAACCCTGAAGGAGACCACGAAGCAGGAGCCATAGTGACACTCCAAGTTCGGATACAGAAACACGTCAGCAATGCCGAGCAGCGGCCGACAGGATGGCTGCCAATGCAAGCGCCCCAGCCGCAGGAGGAGCCGGAGGTGGAGATGATGGTGACGGAGGAGATGGAGGAGGTGATGGTGATGGTAATGGAGGAGGTGGTGGTGCAGGACGTGGAGGAAGAAGACGCCCCCGACGTGACCTTCACGATAATCTCGATGATCTCTTGAGAGCACGGCATCGTCGCACGGGTGGGCGACACATTGCCGGCATTACACGCATGGATACCATTACCACCACCTATAAAGACGGACGTCCTCCCACCATCCATCGCACTTCATCCAGAGCGAGCGGATCAAACTAGCAGCATGGCCAAGTTACTCAAGAGCGTGCCTAACGAGCACATTGTCAATTTCATGGACTACCGCTTTGACTGGTTCAATCACGATAACGAGGAAGAGTGGTTTCACAAGTTCAAGAAGATTGTGCGCGAATCATACAAACTCTGGGACAGTTGGGATTCCTTGGATTATGAGGCGGTCAAACAGGTTTGCAGCCCCCACACCCAAGACATCCACACGGTGGCCTTGATTTGCTGGAACCATGGCGAGACCTGGTTTCGAGAGGCGGTCATGAACTGGATCGAACTGGCCATCTTGGGCGAGCGTATAAAACTGGGCGTGCCCGAAGACAGACCCATTCGCTTCACCAGGAACGGTTGTCACTATGTTGAGGAGTGAGCGTCTTTGGTTTCCCAGGTTTCTACAACTATGCAAACAGACTCCTCAGTACAAGAACCCCTTTCATCATCAGCACGCCATCATGTTAAAGGTCACGGAGTGCAAGAGCTACCGCGAGGTGGAGAGTATTGTGAAAAATCACTCTTCCTGGGATGACACGTGCAATCTGGAACCCCCTTTTTCGCTTCTCTGTCTGATACGAAGGTTCAAATGCAAGGCCAAACTTCACTCGGAGCTCATGCATAAAGAGAGGGTCGAGGTGCCTTACCCGTCATTTTTGAGAAAGCATCAGAGAGGAGATGGTGATAGAAGTGGGACTGACGGGGGTAGGCACAGAGGTGGTGGGTAAAGAGTTGCTGAGACGACTCGACGAACTCTATGCAGATTTTCACCGAAAGATGTGGTACAGGAAAAAGATGTACTTGAGGTTTAAAAGATTCAACGCCTTCTTCAACGGCCTGGCCCTACTGTCCATAGCAGTGGGCATGGTGGTGAGCAGTGTGTGGCAGGACAGCCTCATCATGGTGACCTTAACGGCCTTCAGTACTCTCATCAAGGGTTGGATGGATTTCAAAAAATTACCTTTGAAGATGGACATGTGTCGCTTCGCTTTCACCACTTACGAGAAATTGATGATCGAGATACACAACTACTGTCGAGGAGTGGTACTAGACGATGTGGAAAGTTTTCTCGTAAAGTGTCAGGTCAATGAGGAAACCATCTCTGACTTGTCACCCCCCGTGGATGATGCGATGATAGCAGACTATGTCAAACACTTCAGACATGTACCACTCCATAAAAGGGTGAAGCTTGTCACAGCCCTCTCATTCGTGACCATGCCCAGGATGCGACGACGACGAAGAACTACCCGGCGTAGAAGGCGACAGCGGGGAGGGGTGTTACCTTTGGCAGCGGCCGTCCCGACTCTGGTGGCGGTGGGCAAAGTGGCGAGCTTGGGTGCAGTGAGCAGTGCAGCCTTGTATGCAGGCAAAAAGCCATAAAAAGAGTAATGGGAAAGAAATGACGTTCATATCGCTGAAGGTCACTATGGGTAGTAACCATTGCATGGTGCGGCAGCGACCCTTCTTGCAGAGTATTCTTCGAGAGGCCAATCACAAACGACGTCAAGCCTTACTGGACTATGCTAACAAAGATCAAATCAACGCTGTCAGCGAATTGGTGCTCAACACCTTGAAGGGGCGTGTACCCATCTCCAAGGCGACCGTCACCTCGCTGCAACGGCATAAAGAGGCCTTACGCAAGCTCGCCAAATGCAAAACGTCTCTGAAAGCGAGGAAACGACTGCTCAGTGCGCAAAAGGGTGGAAGCTTTTGGAAAGGACTCAACTCGCAAGTATCATCACTTGAGCGATAAGTACCTGTGCACGTCGTGTCAGCTCCAATTGGCACGCACTCCTCCGCACGCACTCCTCACGTATTGCAGCACCTGTCAAGACAGAAAAGATACCGTGGTGGTATTACGAGGTGAAAACAACAGACTGAGACAACAGGTCAGGGACTTGCAAGAGAAATTAGACACCGAAAGAGATGCGCGACATGATGATGGTGCCCGTGGGGGAGTTTGAGCGCCTACGTCAACGTTTCAAACAAGCCACCACCAATACGGTGCTGGAAGAGGTGAGGGATCTGGGAGCAACCGAAGAGGTGATTCTGGACAGTAACTTACCTCCAAGTATGGCTCTGAATTTGGTGCGTCCTTTGAACCGAAAAAGAACCAATCTGACCAAATGTCTGAGGACTGGGGGCAAAGTGGGCGGATCCTACGGCGTCAACGACGAGGTGCTCCACAAGCTCCACCCTCTGCAGCGGCACCGACGACCTCGGGGCTCACTAAAGGACAAAAGGATGCTCTGTTAGCCAAAGCCAAACAACTAACAGGTAAAAGAAAAACGCAGGGTGCAAGACAGTCTGCCATAAAAGGGGCCAAAAAGGGAGCGGCCAAGGCACTCGGGGTACGTCGTCTATTCGGAAAGGGTGACGACAGCGACGACTCCATTGACACACCCACAGGAAAACCGCACTATGACCTACGCTCGCGGATACCGAGGCCGACAGGGTCGCCGTCGTGGGAAAGTTACCAGAAAGAAAAGAGGAAGAAGTAGAAGGCAGACAGGGGGTCTGCTCGATGTGCAAAAGATGATTGCTAAGACGGGTAGGGAATGGCATTGGCTGGGCTATCAATACATGGGACCTAGCACCAAACTCAAGATGCGGTTGCAACGTGGCGATCCGGGCATCAATCGATTGGACCGACTGGCCAAGCAGCATGACATCGACTACTCCAAGGCCAGGAATCAGCGTGACAAGTGGGTCGCTGACCGCAAGATGATCAAGGCCATAGGCAAACTGCCCGGCAAAAAGACTAAGACAGAAAAAGTAGTGAAACTCATCATGCAAGGCAAAGTGAGGTTAGGTCTCTAACCAATCGTCAAAGTACACGTAGTGTTGGTCCATTGGTGGTTTTCGATCCTACAGCACTTACAAAAGAGAGACCCGAACCCTTGCAAGCTTCATTTCGAAAGAAAATATGTTACGTAGCGAGGTGTGGTGCTTTCCCACCTTCAAACGATACTGCCGACACTACAGGTTTGGATTGAGAAGAGCTGACAGACACTCCGATCTCATTCCCATCTTCGAGGCCATCAATGACTGTCAGTTTCCGTCAAGTGCAAGACCTGATCATGCGCTATAGTTTAAAGGTACGTCAACTCGTGTGGGCGTTACGAAGCAAGGCCCGCCTTAACAGAAAATATCTGGACTTTGCACTCTACTACTTTGGTCACCAGGATATCATGTGAAAAATCAGGACATCCCATTGGCCAATTGTCCTCACGTGAACCGACGCTGGGCTCGCTGTGCGCCACGTGGCGTGCACTGATTGGTGGCTTTCGATCCCACCTAGTGGCTATAAAAGACTGAAGGCAGTATCAAGCACAAACAAAAATTCATTTTCAGACGATGGACTCGCGTATCTACACCAACAGCAACGAGCTCTACGAGTACCTACAACGTTTCGTGACGGTTGAGTTGCTGACAGTGGAGAACCGAGAAGACACTGGGGATATCTTCGCGCTAGACAGTAACCTCATTCGCTACGGAAGTGGGTGCGAGTGGTGGGGGACACTGCACGAATTAGCTTCCCTGACGCCCGCAATGGCAAGAGTGGTTGCTACCCAGGCTATGCTCACAAGCTCTCGGGTAAGACTTACAGCCAACGGAATGCTATCTTTTCAATGACGTCAACTTTTACGAGGTTTATTACAGAAAGGACCGACAGGAGTTTGAGTTCACCAGAACCTCGGCACCACCCCAACACTTTTGGAACAATGACGTGTTGTTCACTACTCAACGCATAGACCATTCTTTTCAGTCAAAGCTAGACGAACTGTTAGCGGTACCCAAACTAGCCAGAGAGATAGAGCAACATTTTTATTCTAACAATGAACCTGGAGTGAGACTTGGACAGCCATTGCCTCACTTTGATTTACAAAATGTTTTAGTCAACGCTTTTGCTAAGCTTTTACAAGAAGATGAAGCCATGGAAACCTAGGAGATAGATACAATAGCTTCAAAGACCTCGGCATCCGGAAGGTCCCGACGTTTCATGACATGAAAGTTGCAAAAGGCTTCACATTTCGTCTCGTGACAGCAACAGAACCTGACACCTTTATCTTTAGGCGAGATATTGTGAATCTTTTTACAAGCATCGTGTTCAACGCAGTACTTAAACTTAAAACAGTTCTCTATAATAAAGTGTTCTTCCTTGATGAGACTGCGTTCGATAATTTCTTTGACGAACTGCATGATAGGGTGGTCTGCCCCCTCTTCCTTGTACCGTTGGCCAAACAACTCCATCCACTCTTTCATTTGCTGACTGGTCATCCCCAGGGTCAAGTGGTTGATGCAATGTTGCTCTTTCTTGGCACACCCCTCCCCTCTAGGCGTAAAGTACCCGGCCAACTCAAAAAATCTACAGGGTAGGTGGTAAGGTTCGCGCGTACCCCCCAGGACTTGGTGCAGGATCTCGTTTTCTTCAGGGGTGATGTACATGCCACCCACCTGGTGATGTGCCAGTATCCCGTCAATCATCTCTCGGGCTTGACCATCTTTGACAAGAATGGTGGTGTTGAGGATTTGCTTAGCGGCCATGTTGATTGAGCCAACTGAGATGCCCAAAAACCACCCGCTCACTATATACATTGTGTTAGAATCATGGGATATCATCACGTGGGGATGAAAGGGGGGATACCCCCATCCCCCCGGTGACGTCATTTTTACCTCACAGTGACACCGTATAAAAGCAGAGACCTCTACCCAGTTCACTTCATTCGCTCAGTCATGACTCACAAAGTACATGCCGAGGAGTGCAGCAAATGTCAAGGAAAAATCAAGACGCCCAAATTCTATTACACTCCTGGCACTCTACTGACACAGCCTCAGGGACCTGACGCGTGGACATGCTTCACCCGAGGTCACTTTCCACCCGGTGCCGAAATTCTGCAACAACTGGAACACGAACCCGTTGCGAGCAAGAGCAGCACGGAGGACATGGACATGACCGAAGTGATACAGGAGGAGTGCTTGAAAAAAACCAGCAAGGTACTTCCTCGAGAGATATGCGAAATCATCATCAGTCTGGCCAATGCTCAACGTGTCCTGGACAGGAAGGCACTAAAAGATGAAAATTGGGATCTCATCCACCATGCTCTGGCGCCTTGCAGTGTGTGTGGAAACTTGCTGGCCATCCAAGTTGATAAAGAGCACGAGATCATAAGTTCAGGTAAATTCAACCCATACCGCAGTTTCCCATCTCATACGGCAATTCATCCTGCAGGCGCGCGAACAATACATACTGACTGCTACAAAGATTTTTGTGATGAGGTTGACCGAAACTACACTCTGGAAGACTGGATGAATTATCTGACTATGAGATGCAAGAAACATGCTTAAGTAGTTTAAATCTACTTGTAGGTGTAGAAGTAGAAAACATACGAACTTTTTACGAGGACATTATCCAGAACTTCGACCCCAGGAACGCTGACCTTTTCTTCTGCAACATCCATCACTTTTAGGTAACACTTAACTCTCATTTTAGATTTTTGGCACAGTGACTCTGAACCCGGGGTGTGTCCCATTACTCTCCACACCGGGCTGATGCAACTTCCGGGTACCAGACATTATTGGGCGAGGTTTTAAGGTATGTTTTTCGTCACCCGCGAGGAAAGACTAAGTACCTATGCTCATTCCTTTTGTAGTTTTTCCTACCATACTGATGCACCTGCACTACATCAACCACACAGACAGAATGCATCGTGCTTGCACACCCCCCATCGATGTCCTGGTACCCATAGGTCGCACCTTCCCCTGGAAATACAACTACAAGAGAATGTTCTTTCACCGTTTCAAAGGTTGTCGGGGAATGATGGGATGGTAACAAAGTTCATAAGGTAAAGACACCCGTTTTCCCTTTGATACTTCAGGAAGATGGAAAGATCATCGGATGCATAGGGAATGTAGATTGAGACTGAGATTTCGTCGCCCCGCTCTAAGACACGTGGGTGATCTTTTCATACCATGAACAGATCGATCAGACCAACCTGTACACCCTCTTAATGGTACGATCATCTTTCCATCAGGTAAAACTGTCCTCCCTCTACTACACGGCTTGTGGACTGATTATGCGACCCACTATGAAATAATCAACTGTCATGACCCTTGTTATAGGACCTGGTGAACTGGATGCAATACTACCCTACTCGCATGCAAATTGGAACCTTCACTACACCAGATACATAATCATATATTGTCATGCATCTTGTTACAGAAGACCATGACCTCCATCAAGCATTACCCTGCTGGCATGCAGCTAAATGTCCCTACACCAGATACTTGATAATGTTTTGTCATGAATCTTGTTACAGAAGACTATGATATAGATGAATTTCTCCCCTTATTTCACTGGATTAACAATGACCGCTGGAACAGTATCTATTGTCATGAACCTTGTTTTCAGGTCAAGGAGTATTCATAGTGCGTCACAGGGGTCTCATTTGTGGTCACGATGATTGTTTCAGAAAACGTCATAACTTCCCATTCAGCACTCAGTGTCCCCAGAACTAATTGGCTATCCTCGTTTCCTCAGTGCCTTCAAAAAAGATATGTAGATGCATGCCTGTACCATATCAGAACAAGAAACTACACTATGGCAATTACGATAGCAGCGCCCAAAGACTTCGCTGCGCACCTCACAAGTGTCACCTTTGCTCCCGCAGGATGCAGACAAATTCATCACTGTCTAACCTGCAGCTGTCATAGGCACAAACAATCACGTGAAGCAAATGGGGCCCTTCGTTGCTCTCCTCGCAGGTGTTACCTTTTCTCCACCTCCTCCGACAGTAGTGACGAGAGTGATGGTTATGTCTCCTCCAACTATCAAGCAACCTCGGACACTGATGAAGAAAATAATTGACACCTCAATCACTTTCCTTATTAATCTGATTTTTCAGAACGAGTGACCATTCTCGTGCTACTGGTAGATAATCATCCTGTGGGTCACAACCACCTTCATGATTCTTGTCACAGAAACTTCACTGATGTTTGGCGATACCAACAAGAAGAATGTCCAAACCCGAACTTCCCAGAGGGGTCTATCTACCAGTACGCGAGTCTGACACCTCCTCCCTCACCCTAATTTTTGTTTCCCTCAGGAACCCGACTGCAATCCTCAGAAAACAGTCTATTGAACCTGGCGGCACCAATGACCTTATCTCTTTTGGGAGAGGCTGTCCTTAAAGCAGAGGCCATACATTTCGACCCTTGTTTCATTACTTTAAATCCTCGAGAACGACCGTTACACTTTAAACCATGCTTCGTCTATACAACAAGATGCACCACGGGTCGGTGAGCTTGCGTTCCCTTTCTCTCTTTCAGACCTGACACAACAAAGATGGCTTTGCAAACACAGTCACTCTCACTGGCATCCCAAATACGCAATCTGCACGATTTTGTTCAGTCTACGCGAAGACCCAGTGCACTTTCATATTCACAAAAGATGTGAAAAGGAAGTGGACAAAGCTCACCGAACCGCCATGCTATGCAGTAGAGAAAAAATGAGTAGGGATAGTCGCATAACTCTAAGACGTTCCGATCTGGACCCTTGTGACACGACAAGTTTTCAAAACGCTCTGAGACAAAAACCCATTTACTCTTTCTATTTTTCACAGACCTGACTATCCAACGGTGGATGTCACAATGTCCTGACCTAGACCCCATTCAAGAATGGTTGCACCTGAGGTTGAATGAAAAACGTGATCCCTACCACTTCCACACTCACGACTCTTGTGCGCAGTAGAAGTACATGCCCTCTACAAAAAGTTCACAATATGCGACCATACCTACTTAGTAGTAGAAGACAGGATCCCATGGCAAAGGTCCGGTCTAGACCCGTTGGACAAATGCGTTTTCCGCAATGCAATACGACGTTAGACAACCGCCTGAAAAGTAAACCCTTCTTTTTCAGAACATCCCACAACACGTTGGATGATTTTCCACCCACCGAACGTCAACAATGTGACTTATCACTTTCACGTCCACGAAGAGTGTGAAATAGATATAATAGCATCCAATCTAATGGCGGACCTTTGCCTGATGGAGAAAAATGTAGCAAGAGGTCTTTTTTTTCTCCATGTTGGACCCTTACGATGAGGAAACATTTCGCAATGCTGCAAAAAGAGAATAAAAGTAGATTAACCTTGTAATAAAAGTCCATTTTTGTTATCTCCCCATAAGTCCCCCTAGCCATGGTAACGTCCAGAAGTGGGAACAGAGTAATGAGTCACTGTCACTTGCACCACCTCTGCAGACCTCTGCAGCTTGCAGGTTACAAAACACTTCTTTGTGCTCTCCCCTTTCCCGCCCAAACTGTCTCCACGCAAACTAAGAGCCAACTATGTAACAATATTACGAAACGGTTTCCCATTTCTGAGAAAGCGAGCCATTTTTTAATTCGAGTTTTTTCTTCTCAAATTGACAGATCAACATCACCTGTTGTTCCCAACCCAATTTTGTCTCGTCAACTTACACCCTTGTTGTCTCATCAAAGCGGCACAACACCCCACAATACTTCCTCACCTACGACACCTTTTATTTCCCTCCCAGAACCCCTGCAGGTTTCAAGACCCTATGGTCAAGAAAAAGAACCTCACAGGCACCTACATCCCTACTGTTCCATACGAATGGAATGGAAGATGTCATAGCACCGTGCGCCCGCGGAGATATACCTTCTCCGGTGACAAAAAATGAACTTTACAGAGTATTGGCCTATGTGGCCTCCGCCACACGACCCCTTTTGGGACTCAGACTGAGACCAAAACCAACTCTTCTTTCTCTCCCTCAGAGTCACCACACACGATGTTACCCGTCACTTACTTTCGCGTCTCCGACGCCATCCTCACACGCTATTTTGACAACACCGACGGTCCCACCCTCAGAACATATCACAAACTACCCGAAGATGGTATCTTGCAAGCTCCAGGTCTCCGTTGGTGGTGTCACAGTGAAGAAAGCTGTGAAAGAGGATTGTTTCCCGAGGACTACCACCTGAGTCACGCCATCGATGGGGGGTTCACTTTCATCTTTGGCGTCCCTCTAGATCCCGAAAAAAAAAACACCTTTTTTACCACCCGCGGGCGCAGCTTTCCTTTTTGATTGAAACTCGTTCTCTTCTTCCCAGCTCTTCCCGAGGTCTATGGCGTCATCCGGTCCCATGCAATGCACCACCACTGGCACTATCACAACCATTGCAGGGAAGTCCTGGGGACGTTTCGCACCTTCGTAGACTCTCGTCAATGTAGAGTCGTACTGACAGGGAGGGTCAGCGTTCCACCCTACCTCCAGGGTATCTCCAAAGACATCGGCTTCAGGTCCTCCCACCGCCAATTTTTCAATAAAGGAGATCTAATGCGGTGTGCTTTCCACATGTAGATGAGGAAATCAGACCCGTGCACTATTGTTGGTTCTACACGTCCCGCGGCATGTCACGTTACTACAACAGCCCTCCCTGGTACTACATGACCCCACCCAACCCATTACGAAGCTACCTACTGCAACACTTTTCCCACGTTTACACTTACTGTCACGTAAGGGGTTTCAATACTCTCTGAAACTGGATCCTGATTTCTTCCAGGAACATTGAAGAGACCCGAGAAATACATCTGGTTCTACACCTCTTGTGCCATGTCAGCTTTCTTCAACCGATATCCCTACCGATGGGGTCTTGACTCGTACAGACTATACTTACTGCGACACTTCCCTAACGTTTACACCTACTGTCATATCAACGGTTGCGAATTGCTTCTAAAATTAGAAGATCCCCTTCTCTTCCAGGAACAGAGATGAGACCCGTATACTACTTCTGGTACACAGACCGAATAGTGGCTCGCAAAAGTCACAACAGACGACGTTACGACCCAACGCTTCCTGCAAGACATCGAGACCGTCGATACATTTTTTGTCACATCGGAACATGCGACAGAGATCTACCCACCATATCCTTTCCCAGAGTCCTGGTACAGCCGGCATTCTTTGCTGTCTGACAGATTCTCATTTTTCTTCACAGTGCCACTCCAAATCCACTACAGACTCCAGAGGGAACCACCTGGCTCACCCTTTCGAATTGGATGCCTTCGACAGTCACCCGGCACCCGAGACGGTGCCTGACCCTGACGCCTGGTTTAACAATCGGTGTAGGCCACACGGCAGGATTATGTTCAATTGTGTTTTCTCAACCCCGTCTTGTTTTACAAACAACCCTATTACCAATGTAATTTTCTGGATTTTCTGCAACCCGGTCAGCGTCTGTCTTTTGATTAAAGTTCTTGAAACGTGACATGGTGTTGTGTGATTTATTGTGTGACGCGTGACATATGGCGTGACGTGTGGTGGTATGTGACGTGACCCCTGACCCCACATTCCTTTAGGTCCCCAACCGACGTGCTTCACTACTGTTAAATTCTTTTTTAATTTATTTTTATTCTTGTAAAAAAGCTGGGGGGGGGGCTAAAGCCTCCCCAGCCCCTCCCTCTGGGCGATCCCTGGGCTCTCCATGCTAACTTATGTGACGTCAATTACTATGTTATTTTAATATTTATTACAAACAAGGTTTGAAACGTGTGATTGCAAAACATAAGTCGATGCAGCTATAAAAAAGAATGAGATAAGGGTGTCTGTTGGGCAAACAATAATACTGAAATGTAAGCAACATAAGCAAAGATAGCAAACCCCTGTCGGCTTTAAAAACTGCTTTTAGAAATAAGATCTGAGAAACTGAGAGATTCTTTGGAGTCTCCCTAAAAGTCTTTAAAGTACAATCAGCCGACAGCAAAATCTGGGTGCCTGAGTTTCGTTTGTAGAGATTTTAATAGCCGTCATGCCTTAAGACAGGAGGTCAACTCCGCTTTGCATATTTTTGTAGATGTCTTTGCGAGCAACACACATGCACACACAAAAATTGGTATCTTTATTCATTTAAAACTAGAAGTCCGTTAGAAGTTCGTTAGGTTATAGGTATATGAAACAAATATAACACAGATTGTGTAGTTTGAAGCCCAACTGGCCAACTACAACCAAACAAAAATCCACAATATTTAGTCAACATACGACGTGGGCGACTGATCCCTGGAATTTTGGGTAATTTTTACGTTTCAGAGCTAGCTCAGCCGTCATACGCTTCATGATCTGACCAATTTTAGCACTGAAGGGGTATTCTTCACTTTGAACGCGGAAGTATGGCTTAATTTGTATCTCACGCAATGTTGAATTTTCGGTTTGCGATTCCTCACAATTGCCGGGGCTACCATATCCGTTGAAGCCAAACCTTACAGTTGGCTATTCAGTGATATAATCGAACAACATTTAACCTTAGTTATTCGTGTTATTAATCTGTGCTCTGATTTGCAAATCCCTTCAGATTGGTCGTAACGCTTTTCAATTAAAAGTCTGATTTGGGTCGCTGTGATTACGGCTGAGGAAAGAAGTGAACCATCAACAACAAATTATATATACTCACAATTTCCGTAGTCTGCAAGTTTCTCCGTCAACAATTCAGCAAGCTTGCGACTATTTCAACTATAGTATAATTTTAAGGATGCAAGACTCTTCTTGTGATCGTGAAACTAAAGAATGAAACTGAAAGTGCATTCCAAGGAGTCTCGTGATTTGAAGTTACCTACTATTTTCAGCTCCTCATCACGTGATTTCTGCGTGATTTGGGTGAATGGAAGAAAAGACAGAGACAACAACAACACCCTGTCTAAGATCTCACTTTATATCATCAAGAAGTCACTAGCCTGGTTGTAAAAATAACGATAATCGCAAAACGAAGGTCTAACCTGTGATCTGCACGTGATATTTTCAATTTAGAAAACAGTCCTAAGAAAGCACGCGCGCTGATTGGTTGAAAATCCTGTTTGTATAACTCGATGGAGACAGAATTAGCGCGCGCTGTTGACGTAGTGATGGCGCGAGCAAAGAGAATTTACGTTTTGATAATCAAAGTTAACAAGTTGTTTTCCTTTATCTCGTCGTGGTGTTTTCTAAAAGAAATAGAAAACATGTACTCCGTCTTTGTATCGAGTTATATAAACACTCCTTAAAGTTTGGGAGAACTCGAAAAAGCTGTGGAAACACTCGCCTGCGGCTCGTGTTCCCGCAGCATTTCTCGTTCTCCCAATCTTCCACTCGTGTTTGTATACCTCGATACAAACACGGTACATGTTTTCTATTTCTTAAATGTTATAATGATTAAATAAACGCGATATCGTCCTTGGTACCGTCAAAATTTTCGCACTCGCCCCAGACCATTTCGGACGCCGAATTTCACCAATGTCTTGATAAGTGTGCAGTGTAAAATCAATAAGAACGGGAACTGGAGTCTTGACCTTGAAACCGAACGAAACAATTATTATTTCGACTCAAAATGTTTAAGTTAAATTAATTTGTTCGCTCAGTTTCGGCAGAAAAAGTCCCATCCTTTTTTTCTTGGAGGGTTGTACCGGGGGGATCTTTGGCAAGATTCTCGAACGAAATAGAGGATCACGGATCACGGATATAAAAAATTCGTTTTCCCGAATCACGAAATTAAGCAAGTATGATATTGTTTTAAAAAACAATGATTGAAGAGAGCAAATTCGCGAATGACTAAGTCAAGGCTCCATATTGCAAATCGCATACATAAGCGTCACTCTCGATACAAAACTCTAACCATTCGGAAGACTTGCGTCTCAAAATCACTTAGACTAGGGTGGTAAAATCACGAATATCGGTAAATATTTCATACACCAGACATAACACTGAACATTAATAAAAGCTTATACTTATCTCTGGGGGTGGGAGCTCCCGTATAAAAATGACAGGGCTGCTCGTTGGAATTTTGAAAAGAACCTCTAAGAGGTACCAAGACCTTAAATACTTTTGTTCTTGGGCCATCGTAATTTGATCTAAAATAAGACACAAACAGCAGTGATAAACATGTTGAATTTGTACATTTTATGACTTGACGTTTCGTATGTACTCTACATACATTTTCAAAAGTAACCGTTGAAATTTCAAACAGCTATTTATATATAGTAAAGGTGAGGGGATCCAGTCCAGTCCCTTGAGATCATCCAGTCCCCTCAACATTTTCACATGTTTATCACTGCTGTTTGTGTCTTATTTTTGATCAAATTACCAAGATCTTGTTTTGTGGGCGCGGCTTAAATTTTTTTTACCTCTAAGAGATTCTAAAACAACACATTATCTCCTGTCACAGAGTTTTTTTTTTATCTCAGTACCGTAAATGGTAATGCAAAAGCTCTCACTGTGGACCTTCTGTGGCTTAACACCCTGAGAGGCAGCAAAACTACTTTATTAGCCCCTAAAAGATACAATAAGCACCCCCTTCCTTTTTATATCGGAGATCCCCCCCCCTGGCTACTTGGAAAATCAGACAGAAATATTGCCTGACATAATTAAGTTATGCTGCGTTACAGACCTTACGACTCTATCATTTTATATGCTCAAATGAGCTGATGAAAAGTGATTGGCCCATTTAAAAGTGCATCTTGTGTCACAGGGCTTATTCTCCAAATTTGCAAATTTAGGTTTCCGCAGCTGATGGCTGAGATTTGTTTCACAATGCAGCACAGTTTGCTTTAGTCCAATCTGGAATAATTATTCTTTTCTTGATAATTATATTCTTGGTTCTTAGACCATTTCAGATTACATCTGTTGAGTGGAGTTTCCATTCCATGTGTTGTTATCGTCATTTTCATCATCTCTGTTGTGAAGTCGATGAATACCGCCTTGTTCCTTTACAGATGATCCAGCCCCCGGAACTCTCCTACGAACACTGGAGCTGTCAAGAAACAGTAAGAGCACTGATGAGCCAGCATACAATCCGGGAAAACCTCCTGACTTTGGAACTTCCCTGTTCTATGAAAATTTATGTGCGTACAAAGAACACAAGGGAAATGATTAGAAAAGTAAAATCTCAAAATAAGGTTGATTTCCACTGTCGCGTCATTTTTACGTGCGTACGGACGTAAACTTAAACTGACTTTACGTGCGTAAATAAAATAGAGACGATGTATGGACGGTCGGACGTAAACGTAAAAGTTGAGTGAGGTTCAACTTTAACGTTTACACGCGGCTTTTCACACATCGTCTCTATTTTATTTACGCCCGCAAAGCCAGTTAAAGGTTACGTCCGTACGCACTTAAGAATTACGCGACAGTGGAAATCCACCCATAGATCAAATAGAATTCTCTGTATCCACTACATATATTATGTATTGACAACACTAGCATGAACAATTTGATGTGAAATTACCAGAAATTGCATTTCCTACAAGCCCAAATAAGCATAAAAAAACCAGAATTGAAAAATTGAATGTGCACAAACATCTAAGGGGCTTACTACAACTACCATACAGCACCCTGTAGTACCTCTTTAGAGTACAAATAGTATCATGACCCATGATACTACAACAAGTCTGGTGCACTATTAATGGATTGTCTTGAGAATGTTTGCTAAGATATCCCTGTCTCTTTGATAAAAGGGTCCCTCCCCTTGGACTCCACCTGGACCTTCAGTCTTTCTCTCCACTGTCCCCTAGCCCAAGCTTTCAATTCCCCCTCTGCCTACTCACCCTGTCTGTCCCCCTCACCTGGGCTTCCGGTCCTACTCCCTCAACTAGGCTTCTGCCCACTCTGCCCCTCATCTGGGCTTTCACTCTTCCCTGCCCCTGGGCTTCCATACCCCCCTGCCCCCCCTCCCCGCTCAGCCAAGCTTTCAGTCCCATCCCTACCTCCCCCCTCTCTCATACTTAACTAAGGTTTCCAGTCTCTTGCCATTCCTCACTCAGACTTCTAGTCCTTTCTTCCTTTGCACAATGACCCCCTTCCAAACCCCCTAGGCCACACCCTCACCCAGGCTTCCAATGAATTGATTTGCTTAGGCGAGACTCAAAAACCTTCAAGAATTGAAATTAAGACTTACCTTGGCTGCTGTGATTGTGATGTGTTATCTGGTCTGTGCAAAGGAGGATTGTGTCCTCCTCTGGGTTGGTCAGGACTGCCAAAGAGAAAAGCTTTCAGGAAATTAATCAGTGAAAACAGAGGTGAAAGGATCCACAAGAACAGTTCAGGAAATGACAAGCTTCCTGATGGTGAAGTGGCATTCTTGCTTTTCTGCAAAATCAAGATTTGAGCACAAGTTATTGAAAAGAATGTCCTAAGTTGAAAGTTTTATGACTAATTTAACCAGTATTTAATTATTGGTTTGAATAAGCCAGGTGCATGTGAAGCTGCAAACAAGGGACTGAGACCAATAAAAAATTATTGAACTGGATTGGGTAATATAATTTATATATTTTTCCTCTCAGCTAACGCAATTAAACAGCGTTTAGTGATCAAGTTTTTGTCAAAGCAAAACGTAATTCAGTGGATCTTAAAACTCACCAAAGCAACGACTAGAGTAGAACTTGGTGCCAGGCCCAAATCAGCCAAACTCTTGACCAGATCTTCATCAGAAAGCTCCCGTCGTGGATAAGTAGTGTACAGTGTTACTGAGCTGGTGCTGGGTCCAAGTTGCTGATGGTAGGAATAATAGTAATACTCGTAAACCAAATTAAAATTCTGGTAGTACTACAATGGTAAGGTAAAGTCTGCATGCGAGCCAATGGTGGCCCATCAGGCTGGAGCTTATCCCAGTTTCTGTAGCATGAGGTGACTAGGAGTATTTCTACTCCTCTCTGGATGGGATGCTAGTCCATCGCAGGGTTAATCTCCAGCATATACACTTGGGTGTTAATCTCCATTTATACACCTGGGTGGAGAGAGGCACTGTGAGAGTAAAGTGTCTTTCCCAAGAACACAACACAATGACCCCAGCCAGGGCTTGAACCTGGACTGCTCGCTCCAGAGTCGAGCGTACTAACCATGAGGCCACTGCACCTCCCCAGTACTACAATGGGACCACCATAATTCATTAAGCATCACTAAACAAGTAGATTCCATGTTGCTGTGTGTCTGTCCAGTAATAGATCACATATAATCTCAAAATGTGGTAAGAATAAAAAAATATCACCTTGTATGCCACTGATGTTCCTACCATATTTTAATGTCATCTGTGGTCTAATAACCCTTTACCCCCTAAGGCGAACAGCAGTTTTTCCCAAATCGGCAAATAAAGACACTGTGCCTGTGTACAATATACCATTTAAAAGGCACTGGGCAGTTTATTTAAGGATTGACATCAGCAGCTATGAAGGAGGTAGTCATTCTGAGAGAAATTGCTTTAAAGGACAAAAATAAACAACTTCAACCTTGTACTATAAATTTTATTAGGTATACCCCTAAACTATAGCTCATTTAGCAGCTCTTAGTACATAGCTTCTTGTGAAACAAATCTTGCACCATTTGCATCCCAAAAAAGAACTAAAAACTTGTGGAGGTGGTCAACCATGTCTTTGATAGATGGTCAAACAGTTATGAGGTCAATGAGCAGATCTTCACAAGACAATTTTTGTGGCAAATATTCATAGAGACCTATCAAATATTCATAAACTAAGTTATGACAATGTGTGCCAATTGGCACTCTTAGCGAGTAAAGGGATAATTTAATAATTAATAATAACAAAAATTTATTCATTTCTATTGTGCATCTTTACATGACTATAATGATCAGATGCGCATTCCTAAATTATAAATATGAGAAATAATAGATAATAGCAGTATCTATCTATGATATGGCAAGGCCTAATAAATTTAAAAACATGCAATAAATTATGGTAAATCCAATTGATAGATATTTAGCAACCACTACTGAACAAATGCATGACAACATGGAATCTACTTGTTTGATATAATAAAAAGCAATAATGTTAATGAGTAAACTTTACTAATCTATGTCTGTCCTATAACAGATCATATGTAAAACCCAATCAAAAGGGAGAATAATTTAAACATATTATTGGATAATTCATGAAACAATTATAGACCTTTCCTTGGATAGTCAACTTCTCGATGCTTACATGTATCTTCTGAAAAATCAAACATGTAGCTCATGGGTGACTACTGTCAATTGTCCAGTTTCAAAATGTGGGGAACAGATGAATTGTCTCAATTTAAGCAAAACGGAAGTTCCAAATGGTAAGAAAAATGAAAGAGGACTATTGTTTTTCTTTGTCTGATTACATACAAACAAACTTACATGTCAGACGAGTATAAAAAGAGCCTGGGCACATTGGAAAATGACTGACTGAAAACAAAATTCCCCTTACAGTGTAAATGTTTATTATTATAAGCCAACCAAACAAAATGTACTGAAAGCAGTATGAAGAGTTCTGATACAACACTTCAAGAGATAAAATATTGTATTTGATTTTGTGGTTATTGTTTAGAACTTACAGTGATGATGTACTGCCTGATGGTCTCCAATGCTGAATCTGCTGGAAATGTGTTTGTTACAGAACTGCCATCTGGAAGACGAAACTGGAGGCGTGCAGAGGTGCTGGAACAGATTAAAAGATATATGTATATACATATACATTTCTATTTATCTCATTGTGTTATGTTGACTAAGGGACAATGTCCTCGCTAATTATAAAATGTTTGCTTTCCTAATTAAATTGTATCAAAATGGTGACAAGTGAAATAAGGAAATAATTTCACACATGTTTTGTCATAAGTATACCATTTGATTACCTTTTAAAATCATAGGTTAAAAATCGAGGGTTTTTTAATTGTTTATTGTATTGAAATATTTTTGCACCAAATGTTGTCAAGGCAATTTTGTAATATCAAATGTTAAAATATTAATTAATGCTGAAATTCTGCACCAAAATTAGGGAGTAATTTGTCACCCATGATATTACCACAACAATAATTTATAATTACATGTATTATTGAAACCTTTGCCTCCCTAAAGTGCCCCTATGATCAAAATCTCACTATACATTTTTTACAATTTCATACACAATAGGTCTTTCCTAGATATCTTGTCAAATTTCAATCTATTACGAACATTAGAAATGTTTTCCCTGCCAGCTGAGCTTGCAAAAGAGGCAGGAAATGAAGTTCTCTCACACTGAATGGGGAACCTGGGTACAAGCCAGGAGGTCAGTTTCACGCTCTATCACACAAGTCAGTTTTTCTTTTCTTGCCAGACAGTGCAACAGTTTTATTTGTTCTTTGCATGAAAAATGGCGCTCTAATTCGCAGTTATCGAGTTATGCCGCCTAAATCAAGGACCACCCAACGTCTTTTGGCCCACAACATTAGTCCAGCGAGGGAGTTTCGAAAATGTTCATGGAGCGAACGCCAAGGGGTAGAGGTTCGCTGTGAGTCATCCAAAGGTTCCCGCCATAATTCTCCACCAAGGAGAGAACGCTGCTCGAGGTCGAAATCATCTAGCTGCTCGAAGTCCAAGTCTTCTGGCTGCTCAGACTTGCCGGACAACACACCGTTGTGGGCAAAAAAAGCTTCTCGAGGCGCACGAAAGGAGTGAGAACGTCTGCAATTCCTCAAAAAAGAACTGAAGTCATGGTCGTCTACAGAGCGATCCTGCGCAAAATCGCCAGAACCTGCTCCAAGTATAAAAGAAACAAGATCCAGTATGAACAAAATGAAAAAGTGTTGGATAAATTGGACGTGGCTGCCTCTGCCAGTGACAAAAAAGCCCGGAATGATGCCTTGGAGGAAGGTAAGAAAATCCTCAAGAAAAGAAATAAACATAATTATTCTGTTAGGCGAAAAGTATGGCTGGGAGGCTGTTAAATGACATGTTCAGGAGTCTTAAGCTTGCGACTGATGATGAGAAGCGCATCAAGCGGGCAGTCAAAGAGAGTGAAACGGCCTTTGAAACCTTGGGTGCAATTAATCGGCCGTTCTCAGCAGTCGTTCACCTCGAACCAGAATTCCTCCAGCACGAGGTGGATAGTTATTCCCGCGTCGAGTATGGCAAGCCAAATATAGCAATATTCAACATTGCTTTATTTATTCAATTCAATCATTATTCATTGAATTTAATTTTCATATTTATTCAATTTAATCCTCGTTCATTCAGTTCAATTGCTATAGTCATTCTATTCAGATCCATTCAATTTAATTTTTGTATTTTGATTCAATTTCAATTTTGGTTCAATTTAATTTCTGTATTCATTCAATTCAATATCTATATTCATTCAATTCAATTGCTACATCTACATTCATTCAATTCAATTTGTAATTAATTTGATCCAATTTTCATATTCATTCAATTCAAACCGTCTTTATTCATTCAAACTTCGTACTCATTGATTCAATTTGGGGGTCTGGATCGATTTTGTGAACTCACGGGGCACTAGGACTTCCCACGTTTTGAAACCTCCATCTTAGCTATTGTAGCTTCGGAAGTTTTGTTTTCTCAGGTCTTTCTGTAGACTTCTTTCTCTTAGACAATGGATGAAGAAGAGCTAAATTAGTAGCAGTAGTAGTAGTAGTAGTAAACTTTATTTCAACTCGGATTGAAGAGTAGCACGTAAGCGCTAGTATCTCCGAGAAATAAATACAGTAAAAATATATGTACAATAAGTAGTGTATACATGCTTGTAAAATTATGTTGAATATAATCAAATAAATAAAGAAAGCAGCCGAAGCTAAAGAAAAAGAAAGCAGCTAAAGAAAGCAGCCGATCTGCTGAAAGATGCTTCGGATGTACTGTTAAGCGTACGCAATAATTCCGATTCAAATACAAACTCTCCAACAATAGCTTCAGGTTCCGTCGCTGAAACCTTGCTACGAGTGAGATCCATGATGCAGACAGGTACAAACACAGGGTTCTCCCAAAAATTTGAAGTAGAGGGAGAGTAACTTTAAACAGGCGGTGGACAATGCTAATAAAAAGACAGGCAGTGGTTTTATTGGGGCCATCTGGACCGGAGGAGGGGGCCCATCTTTTATTGGGGGATCCAGGAGCCTCTCTGGGAAACTTTTGAAGTTGAGGTTCTAAAAAGTGCATTACAGTGTAATTTGATTAAACAATAATGGTTTTAAGTTCTTTTCTTAAAGAAATGGAATTTCGATGAGCAAAAACATATGTTTGTCTTAGTTCAACAGTTTAATTGTCATCATCCATATCAAACACGAACTCTGAATCTGCATCAGACATGTCATTGTCATCCTTTATGTCCATGTTATTTACTTTGAGTAGCGGTGCTCCAAGGATGACGTCGCCGAAGCTTACGGAGAACTCTGCAAACAGTGGATTGTATCGTAGACTCAACAGAAATAAGTGATTTAAAGCAGCACCGCGTCCACGAAGAATAAGAAGAGCAAGTCAAAACCTGTGGAAAAGAAGCCATTTGAATTTGCCTTATTAAGGGTAATAAGGGTAAACTCTGCGGAAAGTGACGAAGAAGATGAAGTTGAAACGCTCAAGAACGAAAAAATCATCGAAAGAGGTATGATAGTGCTTAATGAAGATGATGATGAGTCAAGTGTATGTGCGAAAATAGCATCTTCTCTCAAGGGTCAATATAGTCTGCTCGAGCCAAATGATTTTGACTTTGTCAAAGTAACCCAGAAGAGAATTTCAGTGCTAAGATTGGGAGAAAACACTGAATACAACTAGTGTTGTTAAGAAACTGGCTGGGCAAGGACTCCTCTACATGTATATTCATACAAAACAGGCATTTGTTTTTGTAGTAAATGAACATGTTGAGTTAGCACAAGACCAGTCTCCTATTGACCAAAATGTCAGCTAGTCTTACCAGCCAATTCAACAATCCATCAGTGGTAGTACATATCAAACAGCTGGGTCTACCAGCACAAACACTGCTCAAAGAGATGGGCCCACTCTTCCAACCACATCCACCTTTCAAACAGCAGGGCCCATCAGTGCCGCCACACCTATCTGCCAAACAGAGGGGCAGGGTAATGGAACTGAGTTCTATGACAAGATCATTTCTTAATTCCCAGCAAGTGTTGAAGTAGAACCTACAGAAATGTTGCGATACTTGCAGAGAAAGATAGGGAGAGGTTAGCCATTGGACATGACAGATCATGCAACATTACTCGAGGGAGACACTAATTTCATTGCTGTTGACCATGACAATATCTTGGACACAACACTTGAAGAGCTAAAAACAGTACAGGATCCAAGAGTAACCTTTCAAGTTGACTTTTATGGTAAAATGACTCAGGACTGTGGAGGTCCAAAGGAGGAATGGATCAGACTTTGTAACCAACACATCAAGACAAAATACTTCGACCATGGACTCAAGGCCATTTAATTGTTTCTGCACATCCTTACTGCACACGCAAATTCACATGCCACGTCATGCATGAGAGCGTGCGCTAAGTCATAAAAAAAAAAAAAATGATAGGGCAGATTGCCATTGCTAGAGCTTTGCTTGGATTTAACGATCTTGGATGTTCGGTGACCCCAATTTTCTTTCGATGGATGATTTTCCTTATTGATTTTCTACGTTTAGGGAAAAATCAAGAAAATCTATCAACTAGAAGTTTGAATTTTTGGCACAATGTTCCATCGAATTCCGTTCTTATTAGCTTTTCGTGCATCAGTGCGGCAGTTTCAAATGCCTCTTGAAGGGTTCAATTTTGTGAAAACGGCAGTAACATTTGGAATTATTTATGCAATGGACCCACTTCTACAAAATATGACTAAGATTGTTTGCCTCTGTTGACTCATCTTCGATATCTTTAGCTATAAACCCCTGTTGACCGTGTTCAATTACATGGGACAATTTTTCGAAATCAGTATAGTTTACCACACGCTTTATCTCTGAAACGAAGATGATGACCCCAATTTTTTGGCATTTCTGGTACAAGTAACTCACTATCTGCCTGCAGTAAAAATTTTAAAAAATTCCATCAACAGGAAAATTTTCGTGCGAACGTCCTTAAGAAACACTTAGCAGAGGAGTACTTTTTTGTGGGACAGATGGCTGCTATTGCACTTCTATAGAATGGTCAAGCACCAAAGTATTTTTCTGAAGATCTCTTAAATGACATATTTGTCAGTGAAGACAGAGAACTGTCACCATGTGTCTTGAAACTTCATATAGGACTAGAGAGTCTGGGTATTCATATGTTTGCCAGGAAGTTCACAATGTTCCTTTACTTGCTGACAGAGGCCATCACAAAATAATGCCAAACTAACAGTTCCAATGCTGATTCATCTTCTGAAACCCAAGTTTTCAGAGGAGGGGATCTAACAGTTTAGTTCATGAGAAAGCTGTTTATGGGAAGTTTGTTAAGTACAGTACATTAGAGAAGTAGCAAGTAGGTGTCTGGTAATAAGTTAGGAAAACGTGTTGGAATTTGTGACGGAAGCAAGTGAGGAGCCACTCCTGGGTTTTGACATGCAGCCTGGCATTGAATTTGCCGTAGCAGTTGTGTCTGAGGCAGCAGAAAACTCTGAATTTAACTGCACTGAAGAAGAGGTAAATATGAAGTTGTTTGATTATATGAGAGTCTTTTTGGTGGTTAAAACTGGTTATTGAGTAGTGACCAAAATTTCAACTGCCAACAGATAAAACAATGGCATTTAATCTAATATAGGAAATGATAATCCCAGTAATTGCTACCCAAGGTTGTGTAATTTTACACCAAAAAGGAACTTTGGGGCCTCATTTGGACACTCATTATGTACCACTCCACTTTGGGCATATACAATGGTGCTGCGTGGGACATGCTTTGCTCTAAATCATTGAGATCGGCAAACGGCACTGGTGGGGGATGAGGGGAAGTCCCATATATAAAAAGGCAGGAGTGCTTGTCAAATTTTGTTAAGAACCCCTATGAGGTACCAAGACCATGTTATGTCGGTGTGGCTTGAAATTGTTTTCACCCTTAAAGGTATCAGTTTTAAAACAACACATTAACTGAATGCGCAATCTTACTGACGAGTTGTGAATTCCCAGTGTAAAATAATGAGACAAACTTAAAGATTTGTTGATTGTCAACTATCTGACTCGCCTTAAGAGATACCAAGACCTCTTTTTTAAACCTTTAAGAGGCAGGACAAACACCCTTGTCCTTATTATATGAGAGTCCCCCCTACCCCTCAGGCAAATAGCATCATGTTATATGTTCAACTACTCTTCATTTACCACGTGGTTCTGCAACCATACCTATGCCACCTGATGAATGGCATACGTGCTCATGTTTTGTTGAATTTTTGAAGAAAGGGGGTGATTCCAGAAAGCTGTGAGTTATTTTTGTTATGATAAAATCATGTCCTAAGTTTGAGTATGAACATCAAGTAAGAAATTGTAAATTGTACACCAGTCTCAAATGCATGTGAATGAAATCTTCCCAAGGTGAATAAATCATCTATTTTTAGAGGATGAGAGATATTCTTATCTCCTTTATCAATGGCCATGGGACTACTAATGTATTTATAAGTTTTCCTGAGCATATAATTTTCACTTTAATTGAGGGGAGGTATAAGTAGTTTCCTTCGCAGCTGTTATTAGGGCCATCACGCAATGCTCCTCCACACTAATGGCTGCTCACTCGAGCTCTGCAATCCTTTCCTTAAACTGACCAATAAGGAGCAGGCTTAGAAACCTGGACCTTAACATTATATTGCTAAAACTTAAAGATACACTATGCGGAAAAACATGTAGAAAAAGTCCGAAGAAACTAGAAAAAAATTAAGAAATGTGACACCTTCACTTTCATTATTAGAACACGGAATAGACAATTGTAAGGAAGATAGAAAAGAAAAAAGGCTTTATGCATTGCAAATGAAGAGAGTGGTCCACTTAGCTTCATATTTTCTGTAGTTTGAGTTTTTAATCGCCACTTGTCTTTCACATTTGATTTTATTTTCCAGTAAGGCAAGAAAGACCTTTAAGCTCGGAGACTCTGACTGATTTCTTGTGAGGAATATGTGATATATAGCAATCAGAAGATGATGATTTAACATGTAAAACCTCTTAGATTCAGGTTTGTAGCTGTAAAGGATTTCAGTGTAACTAGGATTAATATTGTCTGAACACTTGATATTCCACCATGTTATAACATCTTTCCAAAAGGGTTCCACTACAAAGCATTCAAGAAACATATGAACAAGAGTTTCATTTTGGAACAGGCAGAGCTCGCATTGCAGTGTTTCTTTTATGTTCATTTTATAAAGAGAGAGATTGGTTGCTATGATGTTATGTATAATTTTAAACTGAAAACTTCTCAACTTGTTTTCCACAGTGACCTTAATAGAAAGTTTGTAGAAGTCCTAGACATGTGGGAATTGGTTACTTAAATTGATTTCAACATTAGGAGGATTTATGAAGTTGATATTAATTTGAACTGTGATCTGGACGCACAGACCGAGTCTGAACTGGGTTTGATGGAGTTCTACAATACACTAGGAATGTCAGAACACGATTTGAACATTGATATCAACGGTGACGTTCCAAATTGAGTAGACATACATGCCCTGACTGTGGCAAGTTGTCCAGTGGGGGGCAATGCTGTAGAAGGTCCTGTTTGCGTTAAAGGTTGGTTGAGGGATCATCTCAGTTTTGGCACAGAATTAATGCAAACCGTTGGGTTACTTCAATTATCAGGGACGGCTATGCCCTGCTATTTGTAGAAATACCCCCCGCAATCGAAATGGAGAACCACAAATCAGCCCAGGATGAGAAAGAATTTCTTGCAGAGCAACTTGAGGAACTGCTCTTGTCTGGTTGCATAAGAGAAGTTAATCTTTCAGAAACTGAGGTTGTTAGTCCATTGGGTGTTGTTATTAACAGTGTCAAGAAAAGGCCAATCCTGGATCTTAGATATGTCAATAAGTTTCTGCGTATTCCTAGGTTTAAGTATGAACTGAACAGCAAGAGACATCTTCATGTTAGGGGACTGGTTCTTCAGATTTGATTATAAGTTGGGATACCACCATGTGGACATTTTACCTAACCACCAAAAATACCTCGGTTTTAGTTTGACTCTGGCTGGTGTAAAGTAATGGTTTGTGTTCTCAGTCCTTCCCTTTGGCTTAACTTCCGGCCCCTTCATCTTTACAAAAATAAAGAAGGCCTAAGTCAAACACTGGAGAGAGCAGGGTATCCGTATTTTTACCTATTTGGATGATGAGGCAGGTGCCGAAAAGTCCTTGGAGACAGCTACATGTATCTAGAGCAGCATCCAAGAAAGTTAGAGAGGACATCGCAGCCAGTGGTTTTGTCGCTCATCCTGAAAAATGTCCCTGGGAACCACTCCAAGTAGGAGAACTGCTCGGTTTTATCCTCAATCTTAGGGAAGGCATCATCCAAGTTCCACTCCGACGTATCGAAAGACTGAGGGATACGATTGATCTCACAGAACATGTACATCACAACTCTTCGGTAACAGCCTGTCAGTTCGCAGGCCTGGTGGGGTCAATTGTTTCTATGGGGTTAGCAATTGGCCCAGTCAGGCATTTGTGGACAAGAGCTACACATGTATCATGATATTCTTTCCTCTGAATTCTGGTCATAGCACATCACCCTCTCCCCTGAAGCAATGCGGGAGGTGCAGTTCTGGAAGGAGAGTTTTGACGATTGTCATGGTCAGCCTATCTGGAAGACCGATCCCAGGATAGACGTCATTGCCTATTCAGATGCAAGTGACTCAGGGTGGGGCGGTTTCTGTGTGAATGTTGCAGGCACCAATGTGGCAGGTAGCTGGTCTGAGGCTCAGAGCAGGGAGAGCTCAACATGGAGAGAACTCCAAGGAACAAAGCTGGTGTTTATGTCCACTGGGGGGAAGTTGGTAGAAAAAAACAGTATGACATAGGACTGACAACATGAATCTGCAATGCATCCTCAAGGTAGGCAGTGCAAAGCCCAAACTCCATTCTGAAGCTGTTGCCATTTACACACTCTGCAAACAGTACCAGATTCATTTGGAGCCTGAATGGGTTCCTAGAGAATTTAACCAAGAGGCTGATGAGTTATCCAGGCTAGCCAGTAAAGAAGACTACATGCTTAACCTGAATATTCTCGCTGCCTTGGATATTCTGTGGGGACTGCACACAACAGACCATTTTTCCACCTTTCAGACACGGCAGGTTCCACGTTTTTGTAGCCGTTGGCTGAATCTATGACCCGAAGGAGTAGATGCCTTCACCCTTGACTGGTCAGGAGAGAACAACTGGATTTTCCCTCTCCCCTACATGTACGTGATACCGAGGGTACTAAAACTTATGGAACATGGTGGGGAAATAGGAACTCTTGTCATCCCGTTGTGGACTTCAGCATCCTGGTGGCCTCTTATCACTACAGATGGCACCCAACCTGTAAAATTTGTATGGGACTGGGTGGAAATTCCACCTTCGGAAGATATGTTTCTCCATAAGTGCTGTTGCATTGTCATGTAGCAGACAAAATGCATTCAGTGTGTGAGAACTTGCATTTTTTTAGATTTTCATTTCTTAAAATATACGGTTCCAAGTCTTAGTTGAGAATTTGAGTACCGTAAATGACAGCTGTAAATACTTTCACCACTTAGGCATTTTTTCTTTCTACAGTATTGCTATACAACTATTACTTTGTAACAAGCTCCCCAACATACAGTGTAGGTATTAAAAAACACTCCCCTCAGGAGTGGAAGTTTTTTCCTCAAACTCTTTTTGCCTATTAGAAAATTCTATGGTTGATTAAGGAACACAATCTACAGAATATATGTATATTATGTACATACCAATCACTTCTCCCCTGCTGTTCACGGCTTCCCGTCATGGCACCTGAAGGTGCTGTTGCCACAGCCTGAGTACGCTGCCTCTCCTGCAGCTCATTTTGTCTCCTAGCCTCTCGCTCAGCTCTGTCCTTTGCAATCTGTTGCCGAACTGCTTCCCTGTGAGCTCGCTCCTTGGCTCTGTCTTCCTTGATCTGATTAACAATATCGTGTGCCTGCCTCTCTTCACGGTCACGCTTGGCTTTACTGAGTTCTTGTCCCAAGTAACGTCTATCAAATTCTTTTTTCTTGAGTTCCTAAGATGATAATAATACATGTATATTCTTTACGGTGAACTATCAATAGCAGAGCCCCATAACTATAAGAACAGAACCACATGCATGCACAGACTGAAATAGAAAACCATGCAACTCTTTTTTCATGGTCAACATGGATAGCAGTGTGGATCAAGGGTTAGCGCATTCAACACCGAACATAATTATGATAATTATTAGACATCCATGTTATGGTCAAATGACAGATGTCAGGGTTAGATCTCATGGACGTCATGTCCAAGTGCCAACTTTCCGATTGGACTTCAGGCTCAAACCAGGTCAACTTACAGTAATCAGGGAAGGGGTTGTTTGGAACTGAGCCAGTTAACAACAGGTAAAGGTAGGTAAGGTTAAGTCTGCATACAAGCCAAGTGGCCCATCAGGCCGGAGCTTATCATGGTTTCTGTAGCATGAAGTGACTAGGAGTATTTCTACTCCCCCCTGGATGGGATGCTACTCCATCACAGGGTTAACCCCCAGCATTAAATTCGCCAGTACCAATTTATACACCTGGGTGGAGAGAGGCACTGTCAGAGTAAAGTGAGAGAAGATTATTTTAGAACCCAACACAATGTCCCCGGTCATGGCTCGAACACCGACCGCTCGCTCCGGAGTCTGGTGCACTAACCATGAGGCCACTGCACCTCCCACCAGTTAACAACAACCCAGGATTAAAAGCTAACCGAAGTCTGAATTTTTCTCGCATAAAATTGTTTTTGACAGGTTATGTTTTGTGCAGTTTAAGATTCTTCAAACTCAGAAGGCCAAACAATCTATATAAGCCGAAAAGCTCCCTGACAAGTTAAAAAACCTCAAATCAAAATTCTCAGTTATCCTGGATTAGCAAAATTAGGCTTTAAACATCCCAGCCCAGTAGCTCCGCTTTTAGGATTAGCTAAATCTACAGTGTATACATTAAACCCTTTTAAATGAAAACCCCTTTAAAATGAGCAACATTCTTTGGCCTGGTCAAGGTTCAGTTTAATGCTTGATGTTTTACAAGAGCTGTGTTATAATCAGAGGTATCAAGCAACTGAAACAGGCCAATAGAGATGGAAATCCTTTAATCCTAGTGATATTCCTGTGAAAAAGACTGCACATTTCCTGTCAAAAAGTCATCTTATAATGTCAAAGGGAGCTAAACTGTAGTTACACCTACACGGTGTCATGAAGAATGGTTCATCACTTATTTTAAAGCAAGCTTAATAAATCTCTCAATGTCCTTCTATCATTGATGATGTATATGTAGATTGTACAATGTAGCTTAAAATGCAAAGTAACGAAATGTGAGTTCAAAACAAAATAAGGCAATTATTTTCTAACTCTACCTGATTTTCATTATCCTCTTTCTCAATTCTTTTCTGTTCAATAAGTTGTTTTGCTCTAGGTATAAAAATCATGAAATGCAATCAGTTTGAGTCAATAATACCATAAAATTAGCTCTTACGCTTACTACATGTATTAAGCCCAAGGGAGGTTTATGTAATTTTATAAGGAGAGGGAGGACCACTAGAGAGAGAAAATTATTTTAAAATAGTGGATTTGAAATAGTTTGTGGACAATATAAAGAAACCAAGACCCCAAAAAAATATTACCTTTCAACTCTTTCATTTAAGGACATGTGCTGTTCATCGCTACCTGTAGGCTCCTGCCAAGTGGATAAAATTAAAACTAATTAAGATGAACTTGAGATGGGAGCTGGTACATGAACATGTAAATACATTCTTACATGTGATGGTCCTGGTCTGTTGATGGTGTCTCTAGAGAGTTGTTGGGTCTCAGCAGCTGCTGGCTGTTCTTGTGATGGGCTACTGACTAATGACTGCTGGGTGGAACTTGATGCTTCACTGGTTTGTGGCAATGTGCTGGCTGCAGCATTTGCTGTAACATTGTTTGCAGTTGACTTCAAGTGAGTCTGAAATGGAATCAGCGGCTCAAATATAAGGCAAGGGGAACATGAAGATCATGCAGAAACTGCCATTGAAGCTATAAAATTGTAGATGGCACTGGAAGTTTTCACTGTACATTTGCTTGGTTTCTTTTCCTAATGGCCTAATGGTGTAATGCACTGGACTTCTGATTACACCATCTTAAGTCCTTGATTAGGGTTATTGGGAAAATATCCAAATACATGGCCATCGAGCTAGAGTAAAAAATACCGCAACTAGCAAATTGTTAGCCAGAGAAATCTAACCAAATTTCAGGATTATATTCAACAACTATTCACCACTAGCCACCAACACTAAGGTGAAAAGTTGTTTCAGTATACAATATACTAAAACAGAGATAAATAAATATACACCACAAAAAATTAATTTGGATGATTTCTTTACTCGTCACAGATGCAAACTGGGGATGCCATTTTTTTCTGAGTTTCTTGGAGGTAAATAGCAAAGGATATTCGGAGTTTGACTAGCCAATCGGAGTGCACCTTCAGTGCTATCCACTGTTTTAGTATAATACTAACATGGGTAAATGACCAGTGTGAAGTCAAGATGGCTGGATATTGGCCAAGCCCCCCCCCCCAAAAAAAAAAAAAAAAGGAATGAGGCCAATATTTAGCCATCTTGACCTAAGCTTATTTAAATTATATGGAAAAAGAATACTTTTGTGGGACACAGAGGGAAATCCCGAGCTAACAGCGGGCAAGATAATGGCAACTTGGCCACTCAGGTGGCCAATCACAGTGCAGGATTTGGTTTATCTTTACTGCTCATGAAGCCATAATAAAAAAAACCCTGTTATTTACTGGCATCATTCCCATACAGTGGGAGTAGAATTTTTCCTTTAATATTTTCGTTGTAGTAATTTCTTATTTTGAGCAAGAGTGAGTGCAAATAAAGATTGATTGATTGACTGGTAGCTATACTCTTTATTTCAGAAACTTTGATTCAGCCATGGAAGCCTCTATGACGAGTCACAAAGTATCGTTTTTCTGTGTTTTAATCTTTTGAGAGTCTGAAGTTACCCAAGAATAAGCTCTCAGTCTCAAATTTTCCAACAAGGGTCTCAGCATCTGTCACAATCATGTTCCCCACTGGGTTTGTCAAAAAAAGCAAAACATTAGAAGAACAATGTACAGTATTTGTATGTAATACTTCTCAGTATAGCGATTAATAATTTATTATTGCTTTCTGTACAAGTAAATCTTTACCTCTAAAGCCTTGTTTGACTTTGTAAGAAACTCCTCAACTGGAAGGCTGCCACCTACAACTTCCAGCGGCAAACCGTTCTCGCCAATAAAGTATGTTGATGGAATACAAACGATAGGGTCTAATCAAATGATTTAGCAAGTTAAGGACTATTCTGAGTGACTCTTAAGTGTATATATTAATTATATATAGCTTTAAACTGGGCTGTTTTTCTTTAGGGGTTCAAAGTAATTCTAAAGTATAGTCTTATGAAAGCACAAGCCACATGAATAATTATTGAGGTTTAGCAATGCATGCTGTTGATCTTTGATAATGCGGTAAGTTACTTGTGATTAATGGTACCTACATGAAAGTACAACAGTACTACAACAATAGTATTAGCCAGGGTATATGCACAAATGCTAACAAAATAATTGTTCACTGAATTGTTCACTGAATTCTTGTAAGGTCAATAAAAGGTCACTCCAGTAGTATTAATATTTTTGTCCCTGGAAATCAGTTTTTAAAAAGTCTTCAATTTAGTCTAGTACAGAGTCTCAACTTTACTTTTCAGTTCATGTTATACAATACCAAGTCCTCATTGCCGCGTAAATTAGAATTTGTCATATACAGTATAATGTAAGGAATCATGATAGCCATTGTGTAGACTAGAAACTAATAAACTGTTTGTTTAGAAAATAAGTAAAAGTTAAAACTTCTGGCAATCTTGACCACAAGATAGACTCTACTACTGTTTTTTTTTCTAAAGTCACTGATTCAAACCTGACCATGACCTTGTCATTAGAACGTACTATACAATATTTGCTTTCCATTCATCCCATTTGGCAAAAAGTAGTTTCAACATTAAATTTTCTTTGTGAGTGACCAAATGAAGCTTCCTTGATGCAAGTTTGATAAGGTCTAATTTATCCTGAAAGGTAAATTGTGCTACAACAGTTTCCCCTGAAGTTTCCTTTGGAAACTTATGATAAATACTCTGTTTTCTGTTGAGGAGACTACAATTCTGTTGTGGAGACTACACAACATGTAAAAACATGTAAAATTCCCTTTCATTTTAGTCACAGTGATAGGATTTGTGTGGCAAATTTCTAAAATTAGCATTTTTTCATTAGGAGAACAAGACATCTACAGTGTACTCCAGAATCCACAACAACCACATATTACTGTTGCATCTCACTCAACTGATTCAGAGGGAATTACACTACAGTAAGATCTCTTTGAACATCTAAAACACAACAGCAGTATGCATCTGCTTTGTAGTCTACATTTACATGTACAAACAGTATGATAAATACATGTATGATAGTCTCTGAGTGTAGTCTCCACAACAGCAGAATACTGTGAAGTGTCCCTAAAACATAAGTCAGAGCTTCTCATGCTTTAAACCATTGACTCCTACAGCTTTTTGCCAAAATTGCATTTTTGGACATTTTGGAGATTTCCAGGGTGGATAAGGGCCAAATTAGTTCCAATCTACTTAAAAAGGCATTTGAAACATGACAGAATGCTTTTCTTTATACATTATGTTCTGCTTGGGCATGTGCAGAAATCAAGATTTTCAGATAGTTTTTGGATGAGAAAGTCTGTCAAAGTGCCCTACGTCTTTAGGCTTTTCGTTTTTTAAATTTTTTTGTCTTTCCTTTTTCTCCTTTTCTTATCTTTTTGCTGCAGTGATTCATCTTCTACTGGGCTTGCTTCCCATTCAAAACCCTCAGAGAAAGCATCATCAAGACAGGAATTTTTGCCATGGAATAGCAACGTGTAGTAGCAGGAAATTTTGCTCTGAGTTTTTCACTCAAATTTCTGGGCATATTTGTGTGTTTTTGCGTTGAGCCGATCACTCTGATCTGGGTATCATTGGAAAGATCTTTTCCTTCGGCAGAAGGCGATGATGTCAAAAGTGGAACAAAGGCCAAGGCTCATAACAGGCGATTACGGGCAGCACAGGAGTCAATGGGTTAATCAGTACAATGACTCTACAAACAAACTATAAACCTCATCATTTTGGGAACTGAAGTTACAGGTACAGAAATAAAACCCCTTTAAATATTAATTTTATGCAGTTTATAGGTTTAAACATAGCAAGTTCCAAATGCTTGAAAAGGATACAAAGCTTAGAAAACTGAGTGCAATCTTCACTAAAATTAATTGGGGGAAAAAAACAGGAAATAACATTAATTATTTCATGAGTGCATGTACATTCTTGTTTTAAATTATATAGCATGGCAGCATAGTGTATTTAATATGAATATGTGTACCAACTGAGGATTTTTGAAGATGACCTATGGCTAAACACATTTATTTAGTTCAAAGGCAACTGAAGACATTCAAGGCTATTGCAAAGATTTTGAAAATGGTGCTGTTGTCAGTACCTTTACAATCAGACCTAATTCAATGGGGGAGTGTACCATCATTTGCATACACCTCATGGTGCACTTAGACTCCAGATTGAATGGGAGAGTAGAAACACTCCTGGTTGCTTCATGCCATGTACAGAAACCACGATAAGCTCTGGCCTGATGGGTCACTTGGCTTGTATATGCAGACTTAATTGTACCTTTCTTTTTTCTTTTCTTTCACTGATTCTAGTTCACATATTACATTTTTCAGCTTAGGTCTAAATGCCATACAAGACATACCTTTAAAAATTTTCCACCGGTTTAATCAAATTAAAATCAGCACAATGCAATGATCGACAGTTGATCAATGATTAATAAGAACAAAATCCTTCTTTTGCCACTGACCTCTTATGATCCAGTTTAATTGCCACACATTTCTCTCTTGATAGCATTTCTGCAATCTGAATTTGATGACTGTTAGTTTTTTCTTGAGGCCAGGAAATAGCATTGTGCTTAATATGCTATTGTATAAAAGATAATTGAGATTAAAAGTACTTGTTAATATACAAAAATAAATGTACCTTTGGATCAGCCCATGTTGCATTCATTTTTTGTGTATCCTCATTATCCCCTATAACAGAGTTTATTTGGTTGAAAAAAAAATCAAGTTAATAAAGGATTGCAACTTGATAGTAAAAATAATGTACATGTATATTTTTAATATATAGATTTAGGCCAGCCTAAAAGCGTAGCTCCTTGGCCAGGCCCGGGTTGTTCGAACGCTGGATACCGCTATCCACAAGATAAATCACTATCCAGCGGATAAGTGTTGACAAAATGAACCACGCTATCTGCTGGATAGTGATTTATCCCTTGGATAGCATTATCCACCTTTCGAACAACCTGGGCCAGGTTGTTAAGAACCCAATTAAGCTAACCCAGGAAAAAGTACAATATTATTTTGATTTGAGTTCTGGAACTTTGCAGTGAGGTTTTCTGTTTTGAGTTTTATAAACACAAAACAAAGCAGGAAAAAACATTTGTATAGAAGAAAACGTTATAATTCGGATAAATTTTATCCTAGGCTAGCGTTAGCTGGCTTCCGTACAATCCTGAACTGTTTTCAACAAGTTAACCTGACATGAGCCCGTGATCTAATCAAAAACCAGCATCTGGTCAGCGGTCAACTTCAAAAAAACACGGGACCTCGGTGAGTTGTAGACTTGAGCCTGTGATATGGTCGGTCACATGATACTGGTCAGCAGATACCTTGTTTTGACAGGTGTCAATTGCTCAAAACATGGATGTCCAATATCAAAGAAGTACACGGTAAACCAAGGCTGCATGTCTCTATCGACCTATTATTTGGAGTATGGCCGCCATGTTGTGCGACTCCACTCTCACCGTCGCCGTCGTGCGTACATGCCCATGAGCGATACCGCTGCCCGCTCCATTAATATTTTAAATGTCCCAATACCTTCCCCCCCTCCCCCCTTCTTTAGACGCATGTTACCACCTCATGGTTAGTGCGCTATACCTGAGATCAAGTGGTCTGGGTTCAAGCCCTAGTCATGGACATTTTGTTGTGTTCTTGGACAAGACACTTTACTCTCACAGTAGCTCTCTCCACCCAGGTGTACAAATGGGTAGTGGTAAATATAATGGTGTAGGGTAACCTTAGCATAGACATACAGTTTTCCACCATGAAGGACAGAAGGAGAGTAGAGATGTTATTACTCCCTCCATGCTAAGGAAACCAAAGAAAGTTGTCAGACTGATGGGTCACTAGGCTCAAATTATGCTCCCTTCACCAACTCGATACAGTCTACATGTGCATATAGATGAAAATGTGACCAACTGGTCTAGAGCCAGGGAATAGTGGAAGCAAGTACAATGAGCTCTACTGTTTTAACCAAGAACACAAGTCAAATCAGCCAAGACTTCTCCATGAAAGCTAACATAATAAGTGTACAAAGAAGGCAGGATAATATTTTGCTTTTGGAGGTTTAGTGAACTGTCCTAATATGGTCCCTGTTCCAGGGCAATGTACATATAACAGGTCTAAAACAGAGATGAGAGATGAGAATGCAGCTAAGCAGTAAGTAACTGTATGAATGCGAGTGTGAGGATTTATACTATGAGTGATATTTTGAAAATTCCCTCAAAATTGCTCAAAGAAAATTGCCAGTGCCGTGCAAAATTGCAAATTAAGAATTAACAATAAATTGGCCTTCTCTCAGCCAATCACAATGAAGAAATTTTCTCAGTCATATAACAAATAAATTGAAATTCACCATAAGCACATTTGAAGCATGTGGATCCTGGCTTCCATTGAACAGGGATGCCAAATCTCCCAAATAGATTGATAGTGAAATAATCAAGTTATCCAAGCAAAAGTACTGCTTATGGACGAGAGCTTAACAGTCTAATTCACCAATACTCTGGGACAATTGAAGGGCTGAGTGCAAAACCATGCTAAGTGACGATCTTAGGTGTTTTTCTTTTTTCGGCAAAAGCACCTGAAATTTTGCATGCTGTTTTCAATTGAATAGGAAAACATCACCCTGTGTTTTTTTCGCTGGTTTGCTCTTCATTTTCGAAATATTACGTATGCAAAAAAACTTGTATGTGTTGTCACATCAGCATGTGACTGCAAAGACGGTAATTTCACTTCAAATCCTGCAAAATATTGATCTTTTGCAACGTGCAACCTTAAAAAATGTTGATTTCAGGTAAAAACCGTTAAAATTTTGATTTCATGTGAACGTGTGACCGCAAAGACGGTAATTTCACTCAAATTACAGCCAAATGTTAATTTTAAGCAATGCGCAAGCTTAGCCAATGTTGATTTCAGGTCATTTACAGACAGTTTAAATTTTGATTTCACATCATCAGCGTTCAGGTTTAGGGTTATTGGTTAGGAAAGTGGTTAGTGGTTATGGGTCGAGGTTAGAGTTAACGCTCGGTGTTAGGGTTAGTGCTTACAGTTAGGGCTAGCGCTCAGGGTTAGAGTTATTGCCTAAGGTTAGTACTAGCGCTAGCAGTTACGGGTTGAGGTTAGAGTTAACGTTCAGGTTTACAGTTAACGTTCAGGGTTATTGCTTAGGGTTAGGGCTAAGGACTTTGATTTTACTTAGAGAACAGTGAAAAGTTAATTTCACGCAGCGTGTAAGCTCAAAAACCTCCACTTCAGGTCAAAATAGCTTAAAATGTTGATTTCATGTTAAGGCCTGACGGCAAGGCTTTTGATTTCACTTAAAAACGAGCAAAATCTTCATTTCACGCAGCGCGTAAGCTCAAAACCCTCCACTTCATGTCAAAATAGGTTAAAATGTTGATTTCACGTTAAGGCCTGACGGCAAGGCTCTTGATTTCACTTAAAAACGAGCAAAATCTTCATTTCACGCAGCGCCTAAGCTCAAAACCCTCCACTTCAGGTCAAAATAGGTTAAAATGTTGATTTTACGTTAAGGCCTGACAACAAGGCTCTTGATTTCATTTAAAAACGAGCAAAATCTTCATTTCACGCAGCGCCTAAGCTCAAAAACCTCGACCTTAACTTCCTGCAATGTATAAGCTCAAAAATGTAAGGCTGACAGATTAACAGATTAAGCCTTCTGTGCAACGTACAGGTCTCCATACATCTACATGGCTGCTGATCCCAGAAGTTTAACACTACAGATCATGCCAATTTGAAATAAAATCAACGCAACCTGGATCACAGATCTATGTTTCAATCGATCGCGTCTTGTTGGCCATTATTATGTTGAAATAAAAAAGGAAAAACCAAGCTCTGAAATTAGTTTAAGTGTAAGTTAATAAATTTTGCCCGTCTCTTTTATTGTCTTGCCTTGTCCTGCAGAACGTGATCACAATGCATGCCGGGAGGGTTCTTTTAGACCTCGTGCGCGGGTAAACATGGCCGACAATACAAGACAAATTGTATAAGTCTAAAAGCAGTTCTCACTTTCCAAACTTTGATGCTAGCAACGCTTGGAAAATGGCCCACAACTCACGACAAGGTTTTTTTCTTGGGCAAGAACTGCTCTTGGACTTTCCTGCCTGGATCAACCTGACATCAAACACCGATAAGTGGCTTATCAGTTGCATTGGAAGTTACAGAACACATTTTGCTTCTTAAAATATCAAGGCTTTATGATGCCTCTCAACCACCAAGCAGGCTACAAGGTACTTAAAAACAATGCTTAAGATATTCGTTGAAAGAGCTGTAATGCATCACTTCTCTCTGCTTTGACGCTCGATCAAAATTCATGTGTTGTGTTACACGTCACAATAACCTCTATAAAATCTCTCCCCAGTTCCAGCTTCATTCGGAATTTTTTTAAAAAGATATCTTGATTTTTGAAAGAAGTAAAGAAACAGAACGAAAAAAAAATTGAGCGACCTCGTATCGAGCCGGTTTCACGGCAAAACAAATTCGAATCTGGCCTGTCTAGCCAGCGCCTTATCTACTTGTGCTAACGAAACAATAGTAAGAGATTAAGGTATTATAGTGACTTCATCCTTCAGTGAAACAAAAGGTTTCTTTTGTTTTTAGTTTAACAATAGATCTCCAAAAGATGCCGCTTGGAAAACTGAGGGTTGTTTGCATACGTTATTTCTCCGAAAAGGAATAGCAAACCAACGAAAAAATACAGGGTGTTGTTTTTCTGTTCAATTGAAAACGCCATGCAAAATTTCAGGCGCTTTTGCAGAAAAAAAGAAAAAACCTAACATCGTCACTTAGCACGGTTTTGCACTCAGCCCTTCAATTATAGGGCGAAACATAAACAAATAAAAACTGCTACCAAGCGAAAATATCACAACTTCCTAATGAATATGCCGACCAATCTAAAAGATGACCCGAAGAAATTCTGGTCCTTCTATGGGGCAAAAGTGGTCTGCTTTGGTGATCAGAAGGCTTCTACACCTGTAGTCAAGGCTTAACCTATTTAATCGCTTCTTTGCCTCTGTATTTCAGAAGCCCTTTTTGCTTTCAACAACAAGTTTGCAAACAGCTACAGATAATGAGCTAAACCTGATTCAAACAAGCATCGAAGAAGTGACAAAAGAATTAGAAGCTACATGTATTAATCCATCGAAAGCTTATGGACTGGATCAAATCCCAGGGAAACTTTTAAAAGAATTTCAATGTGCTTCTGTGATTGCTCCCTCACTCACACGTTTAATTAATCTGATATCTTCACGTGTTGGCTGTGTCCCTAAGGACTGGAAGTGTGTAAACATTGTTCCTGTTTTTAAAAAAAGGCAACAAAGAAGACATTACCAACTGACCAGGGTGTTCAAACTGACATCACTTTTTTAGATTTTTCCAAGGCATTTGATTCAGTCTCGCACCCCCACTTGATCAGTAAGTTAGATCAAATTGGAATTAAAGGCCCTCTTCTGCAGTGGTTCACAAGTTATCTGATTAACAGAGTGCAGAGTGTGGTAATCGACGGCAAAAACTCTGAGTGGTTACCGGTCACCTCGGGGGTGCCGCAAGGCTCCCTGCGTGGTCCTGCTCTGTTTGTGTTATTCATCAATGATATGCCTCGTGCTGTGTCTCAGTGTAGCACTTTGGCTTGGTTTACCAACAATGCCAAATGCTTCTGCACTATTAGATCTGTCAGTGACTGTGTGCGGTTTCAAGGTGATATTGATAATCGGGTTGAATGGAGTGATGTTTGGAAGAAGGCTTTCAACATGGATAAATGCTTGCTTTGCACGATTATGAAGAAGCACAATCCAATAATTTATGATTACAATATGAGAGGCAAGGCACTTAAGAGAGTAGAGGCTCAACGTGACCTTGGCATTCTATCACTTGTAAATGCTTGATTCAATGACCACATTTACGCCTAAGTGAACAAGGCTAATAAGCCAACATTTTGATCTCTCTACGTGGCCCTTGTATGTTCGAATTTTGGAGTATGCCTCAGAAATCTGGAGTCCAAAGTCTGTCACCTTAATAAAGCTTATTGAGGGTGTCCAACAACATGCTACACTGCTTCTCCTACCCTATTCACTCCGACAAAGGGCTAGCGCTCGAAACGTCAGCTTCCGAATCTCTTTACGGTGGCCAATTCACATTATCAACTCAGTTGATAAAACCAAATTCTCCTACCTAATTTAACTTACAATGACTGCCTTCAGCAGCTCAATCTTCTCCCATTGGTGTACTGAAGAGAAGTTAAAGACATTCATGAAGAAGCTAGTGGAAAAAGGGGATAAGTGACGTTTTTGGTTGTTTCTGTTATTCGCTCCAAATTGGCTGAATTTTTGCATGCGGCCTTCATTTCAGTTGAAAAACATTGCGCCGTAATTTTTTTCGCTAGCTTGCTCTTCATTTTCGAGAAATAACGTACGCAAAAAAACCCTCAGTTTTCCAAGCGGCATCTTTTGTAGATGTATTGTTAAATAAACAACAAAAGAAACCTTAAGCACAATTAATTTGTTGAGCAGCAAACAGGCAGACTTTTTTATATTGTATGAAGTCAAAATCAAATCCCACAAAATCTTGACTGTCTTTTAAGTCAAAGGAAAATAGCATTGAAAAGATCTATCTTCATGTCTTTGTAATTGAATTGCCGTTTTTACTTGCTAGGCTATTAGTGAGTTTAAGCATGGCGTTTACGGCAGACGGCAAATGGCAAAGATGACCTCAGAATTTGTGCTCTTTTCTTCTAATCCTTAATTAAACCACATAAAAATAGAAAAATGTCTCCTATTATTCACCACAAATACAAATATTTTCACCCTACTGTTCAAAGAGCTAAAGACAAACAGCAAAAATTTCACTTTTGACGTTCGCCGTTTGAGGTAACTTCAAGCTTAATCTCTCTATTGTGACGTCGGCTTTTGGCGCGCAAAGCATCGATTATTCAGAGCTTACCTGTTAATCAAGCAGAGTTTGCTCGTTATTTCCACCGATGTTTGAAGCTTATTTGAGGAATATTTGCACCCGCCTGGTAGGGGATTATTTTGGCATCATTAAGCCTTTGACCCTGAATAAGTCACCAGCATGCCTCAAAGAACTGAGGCGTGTTTTTGTTCTGAGATCATGGCTTAAGTCTGCCATTGAAGAACAAGTGAGCCAGATGGAAAAGTCTAGAAACGGCTTCTTCTTCCAAAACAAAGCATCCGTCGTGGACTTATGGCTCATTTGCCAAACTTCGGCATGTGTCAGTTTTGGAAATTAGAACTGCTTTCTAGACTCTTATTATTTTCTTGAAATCAGCCATCTAGCATCCTTCGCTGCCAAAATTTCTGGGATATCCCATAATAATCTTTCATACGTAAAGCCAGCGCCATGACTATTGTGTGTGTGTGTGTGTGTGTGTGTGTGTGACTTATAACGTGACTCAAACACAGCCGAGAACTGGTGAGAAAGGCAGCCAGACAGCAAAGTCCTTGAATTTGACCTGTGTTAGATGAAAAGTTAATTTAAAAAGATTCAAAGCCGTTTCTACGAGCCAAAAAAGAATGCAGGTCGGCTAAATTGGCAAGCAAGCGTTCGGTGAGTGTGTATGGTGGATTTCCAAGCAGATGATTACTTTGAATTGTAATAGGATCGAGCCCGCCGCGAAGAAAAAAAGACAAAGAACACCTGATCACAGGTTAGGAAGAAGACTGAAAACTTCAGCTCAAACGTAAGTTTTGCTTTGTATTTCAGCATTCCTTTGCTGATAAATTCTCCGTTTCATGCGCTTCTTTTCGACATGAGCGGCGTGTTAGCTTAAGGCTTCCTCTTTCTGTATTGTCAGAATTAATCATTTCATGGAACGAGCAGTTTTGTACCGGCTCAAAAAATACTTTCACCTAGAAACATTTTATAAATCACTGATGTAGCCGATTTGCAAAACGTTTAATGATTCGTGCAATAGATTTCTTAAGTCGAGATTGTTTTCCTTGGCCTAACACGGTGCTAACCCTATTGTATATTGACCTTAACTCTAACCTAATCCGAAGGGCTAACCTTGACCCGTAACCCTGAGCCAAAACGCTAACGCTAACCTTGTTCTGTAAGCCTAACCTTCAAGGCTAACCCCAGTTTTGAGCGGTAACCCTAACCCTAACTCTAATAAAACTGGGAACTCTTAACCCAAAGGTTTAAAGTCAGCTGTGAAGTTTGGACCTGTTTTGGCCTTGTTCGATTTTAGCAAAACATCTAGGGGAGGTTCTTGCACGTGGCCTTTCAATTGAGCTTACATGTTGTGAAATGAACTTCTCGCTGTTCTCTAAGTGAAATCAAAGTCCTTGCAGTGGCGTGATAATGTGAAATCAAAATTTTAACTGTCTGTAAATGACCTGATATCAACAGTGTCTACCTTGAACATTGCGTGAAGTAAACCTTTGGCTGTAATTTGAGTGAAATTAACGTCTTTGTGGTCGCACGTTAACCTGAAATCAAAGTTTTAACATTTTTTATGAGTAATCAACATTTTCGAAGGCTACACGTTGCGAAAGATCAATATTTTGCTAGATTGTAATTGAATGTTTTAAAGCATGAAACAACGCGGAGAAAAGTTGGCCGTTTACGGCAGCTCGAAAATGGTAGTAAGCAATGTCCTGTAGTTTTTCCGCTAAAGTTTTGCTTCATTTTCGAGACATCGCGTAATTTTAGTTTATGCAAAAATCCACTCGGTTTTTCCTAGTGGCGTACCTTTTTTGCATACATTATTTCTCGAAAACGAAGAGCAAGCCAGCGAAAAAAATTACAGGGGAATGTTTTTCAACTGAAATGAAGGCCGCATGCAAAAATTCAGCTAATTTGGAGCGAGTAACAGAAACAACCAAAAACGTCACTTATCCCCTTTTTCCACTAGCCTCTTCACATGTAACAACATTTTATAAACTGAAGTGTGGTCTTTATAACTACTCAGTTGAAACATTTTTGACTTTTGCTCAGACAAAAGATTAAGGTCATACTCTAGTAATAAATTAAAAATCAACAAAGTCAGAACTGAATTATTTAGATCACCATATTTATGGAACATCTTGCCTGATAAACTTCGGACCTCTAATTTAAGCCTATCACTATTCAAAAAAAATGTAATGATTTCTATAAAAAGAAGAGCTTCAACCCTGACCGCCCGCATGCCACTTGGATGTAGTAATCAATGTAACAATTATTTTCTGAATAGATTAATCTAGGATATGACATATTAGCAATTGTAGTTCTTACATTAAGTTATAATTTGGATGGACTAGCTCGAATGGTTCGTATGTTCCCTTCTAGTCTTTCCCCACAGCAATAATTCAGCTCTTTCTAGTTCGTAGTTAATTGTTTCCTTATGTAATTTAGTTAATGAAGTGAAAATGGAATAACTATTAAAAATAAAAAAATTAATTAAAAATACAAGCCTTTGGATCACGGTCAGTCTGGATAACGGTCATAGGATACTATTCCATAGGTTAACGAGAAGAGCCGTTCTTTGTTTAAAAATTATAAGGCTAAGCTTAACTAAGCTCGTGTGTATGATACATGTACATTAACAGTGAAAAACATATTACTGTTAATATCAAAAAAAATAAAAACCGGAAGGATCCAAAACAGCTCATTTAAATTAGCTGGGCTTTGGAAGTACGTTGAATACCGAGCAAACGATTTCCGGTAAAATACAATCGCAATTAGAACATAAGTAGATTGAATAGTGCAGGCCATTAAGCGAAAAAGTTGAATGATGAACTGTAAAACGAAATGTAATGATGTTACACTCTGACAGAACATACCTTCAATATAGACGATAAATACCAATCCCTTCCGCTTTGACTCTCCAATGGCTTCAGGAATACTTCCTGTAAACCACTGCATCTTATTGCCAAGCTGGTTTGCTCCGTCAATTACACAATCAATCCGAGAAAAATGCAATTTTCAAGCGCACAGTTCCACAGTACGTGTCAAGAAATCAAGAAATTGACTTGGTAGCCGAGCCATCCGATTTTGACATGGGTGGGGTGTTAGGTTTAACCAACTATAGAAATATATTTTGACTTTTTCTTTCCGTATCCACAATATCATTTATTGCCAAGAAATTAATAATCATGAAAAAGTGAAAATGAATTAAAGCTTATACAAATGTGTCAACAGCTTTCGAAAAACCGTGAAAAGCTAGTGGATTTCCTCACCCCTCTCTACTGAGTAGACAGGGTTCTGCTCCGCTGAAAAATCAAAATGGCTGCTGCCTTGACAAGAAAATCTCGTCTTCTTGCTATGAACTTTCCTGCCCTTGTTACGCAATGTTCTTGTCCAAGTGCTACACTTACTTTTTCCAGAATACAGGTCAGATATAAGGGGCACAGTCAATGGCAAAATAGAAAGTTCAAGAAGGCTCACAATGACTTTGCCCGCAGCAAGGAGTTTGGGAAACTTTCCATGGAAATTATCACAGCCGTTCGTGGTAAGGCAGAGTTTTATCACTTAATTCCATGTATAAATAAGACATAGACATATGGTTAATATAATGCACAATTATAAGGGAAATGGAAAATTGCTTTGAATTGGCCAAGCTGCCCAAAAGCCTATGCAGATCTACCAACCCCTGGTAAAGGAAAATCTGGAGACCCATGAAAAAAATCTGGAGATTCTACAAAAAAATAGTGAGATTCTATTTTTTCCCGATCAAACCCATTTGCCCTTTTCCAATAGCCTACTCCACTTTAAAAATGACGGACAGACGTGGAGAAAACGATAAGTTATTGAACACAAGCAAAAATCACAGCCCGCTCGGTACAAAAAAGTAGTAAGTACAGTGTTTTTCTTTATTAGTTTATCACTTTATGGCACTAGCATTCCTCGTAAATATTCCATTTTTATTCAACAACTTAATTTATTTCATTTCAGAAATATTTTTCCCAAAACCTCATGAGATTGGGAGCCTTGTCATGAGACTGTGAGAAATGACAAAAACTCCTGAGACTCACAGCAGAACTGTGAGGGTTGGCAGGTCTGCCTATGTACCAGTCGACGTTTCCTGGGGTTTCCAGATAAATCGATGAAAATATTGATGATCGGAAAAGCAATCGATCGATTGGTATCAATCGATAAAATTAGTTAAATGGTATTGTTATACCTCCCAACTCAAATATGTTTCCTGATTGGAGGAGAATGTGTCACGTGCCATCGGTCAAAACTCAATGACGCCGTAGGCCGAACAAAACTCAACGACGCCCTAGGGAAACAACACCTTGAACTTTGGACTTGTACATGATCACGTTGTGCAACTTGAAACCGCAGGAGCATTTGTGTACTGGTCGGCCTGATGTAAAAAGCCATTGAAGTAGGACATTAGAGATGGCATTCATTATTCAAGAAAGGGAATTTATAGTTGCAAAAACATTTCATGCAGATTAACAAAAGGGAAAATATGAACGTTTTGTGTCCCCAAGCTTGTGGTTTGGCGCCAAAAATGGGTTGACCACGTTCGTCAACTCGCTCATCGATCGTGGTCGCCAGGTAGGAAAGTGTTTGTGTAATTTACAACAAAATATGCTGTTCCTGATCAAATCAAACTCAAAATGCTTGAGTTAAGCGTTAGAAGAGGCCAAAGCAACTTTAGTACTGTTTATATTTTTTGTTAGCTGCGAAGAAAAAGACTGTTATCATGATTTTTCGATAGAACAGGCTGGTTTTGGCAGCCGCTCAATTTTGCAAGCGCAACCAGTGTATGCAAAGGCCTCAAGCAAATATTATATTATATTTTTGAGTCGGGAGGTATAACAAAATACCTAATGACTGGCCCCTCGGTAAACAGTGAGTTTTGTTTCCCTGAGACCTCAATGTTCCCCTCGGCTTCGCCTTGGGGAACATTGAGGGTCTCGGGGAAACAAAACTCACTGTTTCCCTTGTGGCCAGTCATTAAGTGCTTATTGGTTAGCATCAATCAATTGATAGTCAATCAATAGTCATCTAAAAGCTGCATTTCAGTTACTATTGATTTAATAGTAAAATGTGACAATTTGCAATGAGTGGTCAGGATTACAAACTGATAAGAATCAGGCCATAGATCACCATGATGGCTTTTTAAATTTGGAAACTGATGACAACTGATAAAAGGTTACACAAATCCCCTTCATTGATTGGCCTTTGATTATCAATAACCAATATTAACTGATATTGACAGTTATTGATTGGTGTCAATTGCCATCAATCATCAGTTTGACCAGTTGGACACTTGGGTCTTTGGCAACCTACAGAGCTTGTCCCTATATCTTGGGCAAGTTTAAATTGAAGCTCGTACATGTTTGTTATCTGAGTGTAGTAGAAAGGATTAAGGCTGTCTGATTAAGGTGTATACCAGATTCTAGTGTTTTGTTTTTAAACTCAGAATCAGGGGCAGATGTTCAGTTCAACCCTCGTTTGGACAGGCTGATTGAAAGAGCTAAATCAATAAGTATGCCTAAACAAAGTGTTGAGAACGCCATAAAAACCGGAGCAGGGGTAAGATTGTATGATTTCTTTTTATTGTTAGACGTTGGTCTTTCCAACTGTTCATGCCCTTTCAGTCTGTCTGACTGTATGCCAGACTTTATGCCCATCCAAGTTTGGAGAGCTTGAAAGAGGCATAAAAATTGCTTTAGGCAGGTGGAGGGTAACTCTTACAGTTTCCAATACTTCAGACTTCCCTGACTTCTGAAGTCCATCAATAACTTAATGATGTACTGCACAACAACAGAAATGGTGAAGTGAAGTTTACTTTTCTCATGACAAGAGTGTGCATCATAATTTTTTAGATTCGCTATTAGGTTACGTTTGATAGCATGGCTTCTCTAGAGCTCTATGTTATAAAGGAATTTATACACCTGTTATTTTTAGGTGCATTTAATTGTTACATTCAGATGGCCTTTTTTTTCTTCTGGTCTTCCATCAGTCCTTCCTTTATTTGCTCATTAGACAAAGGACCGGCCCTATGAAACCATTCTTCTTGAGGTCAAAGGGCCAGGTGGCTGTGGGTTGCTCGTCCAACTGCTCACTGCTAACAAGATTAAAACAAAGAGTGAACTGAATACTATTCTGCGAAAAAATGGGTGAGTACTTCTCTGGGATTAATACCTTTGAGGGTAGGGGTTGAGGGGTAAGAGGTAGGACAGAAGGGTTGAGGGTGAGAGTTAGAGCAGGAGGTTTGAGAGGTAAGAGGTAGGACAGGAGGGTTGAGGAATAGGA
>CM042752.1:19878605-19886326 GCA_022496165.2 Catalaphyllia jardinei
GTGTAATCCTTGCTAAGAGCATGGCTCTCTATGTTCGTAGTGTCGCTCCAAAGATAACTTTTAAGCGTTGCACTGTGTAAAATTTCTCATGCAAGTTCTTACAATGGTGTAACACGTAACTCGCTTTCGTCATTACGAGTTCTTCAAGATAAATTAAACATTTTGTTTGGTAATACTCCCTGAATACAAAAAAACGGAGGAAACTCGAATTAAAAGTAATGTTCGTCCTTGGAGATCCCGAATGAATCTCAAAGGAGTTCGTAATTTATGTATCAAATTATATTCTTTAAACGGGAAAACTATGCCAAAGAAATATGTCCAACGACAACGTTTCAGTCATGGCCATTTACAACGGAGACTGAAGATTGCCACGATAATTTTTTTTATGATCACGATAAGGTTTTCCTTCTCCAAGTTATCTCGCTTGATTGTATGGAGATTGGGTGACTCTTGCTTCATCTTTTTGCTAATTTTCTTTCAGGCCATTGATTCAAAACAAGCTGGAGGTGCTGGGTAAAGCTGGTCTTTCCGAGGATGTGTTAGAGGCCGACTGCACATTCTTTAAGGTACTGATAACATTTCCCAAACACGAAAGCTCCCAAATACTGTAGGTGAATTCGTGCCGGGAATTCTTACAGTCTATTGGTTGGTGTTTTGTTTGTGAGGGGAAAGGGAAAAGAAAACGAAAGAGGGTTTTTATTTGGGGAAGAGCTTCATGAATTTTTTGTCGAACGGTGCACACTTCGCAAGAAGCCAAGGAAGTAGTCTTTCGATCTGACGGTGTCGCATTTGCCAATGTTAATTTATATATTTGCTGTTGCCCATGTTTTTGGTCATTGGAGAGACCTTGAGGAGTATACATGACGTGCGCTCGAGGTCCTGAGTGACACGTATTACTACTGCTCGCTTATTTTAGGGAATTTTTGGTTTCAATTTAAATTTTTTTGTCTTCGACTAAAACAAACAGGTTTTTCCTTTTGTTTTTTCATAGGACCCGAAACAACAGACGTTATTTTCTTTTGTTGAGTCGTTTGTGGAGGATTACGCGGTCGATAACTCCACAAAACTGTCCGAAACAATGCCCTCTTTATTTGCTGATGGTAATCTGAACTTTGAAACTGATGCGAAAGCTGTTGCTGTGGAAACCAAGGAATCGAAAGATAGCGATTCTGCAGACGGAAGTGACGCAAGAAAACGGACGAAACCTGAAGGCGGTGCTTTAGAGACCGGAAGTGAAATATTTGGTGCGATTGATGACACTTTTGATTGGTTTGATGGCATGGCAGATGATGACATCATTATTGATGGTCTGCAAGGCGATATTCCTAGTTGTAACGATGGACAGTCTCGGTCGAATTCTTCAGCTTCAACTGAACCTTCTGCTAAGAGATACCGAAGATAAAAAAACTGGCTGGTGTATAATTAAGAACTGTTGGGATCAAAGGTAGTCAATGAACTTTAGACGACTTTGAAGACAAAACACGCTGACTAAACAGCTGAGTTTAGGAACGAATAATCCCATCTATCGGAAAGCGCCTCAAAATTAGTAAAATCTTCCACTTTGTGAGTCTCGTAACCAAAGCTGGGAGGGACAGCGACAGTTTTCCTCGCAACATGTTGCATGAAATTCAGCTGGTTTGAATTGTGCGATAAAGCAGGGGCAAAATAAACTCAATTTTCAATGTCGTATCATGTGCACCACCCTTGAAAATTGTCTCCGTTACGATATAGAACTAAACCAACAAAATCCTCTTGGTGTGCACCAGTTTGCGTGCTGTGCCTGCACGTGCGTCATGTGCGTACACATGACGTTGCTTGCCTCGCGTGACGGTGTCTTGTAGTGTGTGCCGATCATAGAGACACGCTAACGTGTTTGTAGAATCATATTGCCATTCAGCTGTCTGTAGAATTTATTCTAGCCATGTTGATATATAGAGTCTCGTCACGTAGCCAATATCTAATGGCGGGGTAGTCTATTTGTGTTATGCAGCACGAGAAATATTAAAACATAATTGTTTTGTACATATAATTTCTTCAAACCGAAGAAAAAGTTCAAATAATATCATACCAAGGTAGAAATATATCAAAGAGGTAATAAGAAAACAAAACATAACAAGGATTGTTAATATTAGAAAAGATTGAGAACGTTTACTACCCTCTATTTTCTAGCATTTAGGCAGAATGTTTGATGTGCTAGCCGGGTCACAGTGTGCCATCGGCACATTGCTGTCGACGTTCAATCAATCAATCAATAAACTTTATTTGCCCTCGAGGTTAGGTCACGGACGTGATTGTTCTGGAGATTATTGATGAAATTTCATTCCCTGATTACATAAAGAAATAAATTCTTATGAACAATCAAAGAGGATTTGTGCTCTTAATTTTATTACTCTATATTAATTGCTGCAAATTAACGTTGATTCGCAGAAGAAAAAACTAATCTTCACTGATCTTTTTAGCCATAAGGCTCACTTGTAAGGAAACACTGGCAGTTTCAAGAAAGTGATTGTTCACGGATATATTATTTTCTTGAAATATAGAGGATTTTATTTTCTTTACAAACATCTTGAACTTGAAAGGATCTACAGACCTTTATCCTATAGCTTATTAGAGCTTGAAAGGATCTACAGACCAATATCCTAGCTTATTTATAGAGCTTATCATTTAACAACACGGCCTCGTGATAGGAAAACCGAACACTAAGGCCCTCGCTAAAAATGATAATACCTCAGCCATTACTGACCACGTCAAAACCACTGGACATATCATCAAGTGAGATCACTTTGATACAAGTTTTGGCGAAGGGCAAAACAAACTACCATTGCAAAATCTTAGAGACCTTACTCATTCAAGAATTTGAACCAGCTTTCAATGTCAACGTCTGAAATGAAAAGCTTATGCTTTAGTAATTTACTCTAGTTTTTATAGTTTACTATCAAGTGTTTGCTTAATCTAGATTCCAGACCCCTCACCACTATTCTATTTCAATAGTTGGGTTAAATTTTAACAGTTACTTTTGAAAATGTATGTAGAGTAACTTAAGAAACGTTAAGTCTCGGTCAGAAATGTGTAAGTTCAATATGTTCAACACTGCTGTTAGGTCTTATTTTTGATCAAATTACGATGGCCCAAGAACAAAAGTATTTGGAAATGAAAAAGCTTGATGGAAAAAGCATGGCACAGTCTCGCGCCAGTCCCCTCCCTTTTTCGCTCCGCCGTTACCCAACTAACAACCTCCTGGGAGCCTGGAAATGGCAATTGCTATGGAAAAAAGAAACTGTCAAAGCAATACGGAGAGGTCAATACGAGAATTAGATATAGATAGCATAAAAGCTAAGCAAATAAGTAAGCAGAAAAGGAGTCATGAGCATCACATGTAACAATATTATAACACAGTAACGTTAGCAAATCTGATTTAAATTCTCCAAAATTGGTTAACGACTTCTTATTGTTGAATTCCACAATGATGTTAAAATGAGCACAATGCTGGTTCTTACTGAGTGATCTAAGAGTATCATAATTGGTAATATAAGAATGTGTTTCTAGCTCTGCAGTGACACGAATAAGGGCTAATCTAAGTCAGTAATATGGTTTTATCAACTGAGTTGATAATGTGAATTGGCCACCGTAAAGAGATTCGGATTCGGAATTCGAGAAAGACGACAAAAACGCATCTAAACCGGTCGCTAGACACTTTCATCTGCCGAGTCATTCTACGCAACACATGACTGTCTGCGGCCTCTCCCTACATCAAGGAAGCACAGAAAGTCGCAAAACTCTAGAACAAAAATTTATTTTTGAAATCGGCACTCTTAATCCTCACGGTATCAACGAACGTTTCTCATTCAACTAATTTATTCTGTTTTTCACGTTACCAGGCACCAACCAATAGCATAGCTCCATATTTCTGTATATAAACCACACACAACCCACAATTCCTCGATTCGCTCCGACGAAGGGCTAGCGCTCGAAACATCAGCTTCCGAATCTCTTTACGGTGGCCAATTCACATTATCAACTCAGTTGATAAAACCAAATTATCTTGTAACACTCCCACCGACGCAGCACCACAGTTTCTTTAGAAACTTACCCCCTTTATAAGTCAGTAATAGTTAAGTACTTATGAATATTCCCTATGAATCGCTTGGACGTTTCAGTGGTGATCTTTACCAAAAAAGTCAAACGCGAAGAGATCTATAAGTATTCCTTGAATCTTAAGAAAAACGGGAAATTAAGTTGCTGTTTAACTTGGTAACCTGGGCCGGGTTGTTCAAAGCACGATTAAGCTAACCCAGCGTTAGCGAGAATCTTGATTTCAGATTTATAATTTTTTGGTGAAGTGTTCTGTTTATATTGTTTGCCCTTCAGTTTTGAGCTGAGCTGTAGTAATCTCAAACTACACCAAACATTAGAGGTGAAAAACATTTTTAAACAAGAAAAATAGTGCTTCAGTTAATGTTTAACCCTGGGTTAACGTTAACCGGCTTTCGAACAACCCGGCCCTGAAGGTAAAATACGATAGCTCTTACCAGAGGTGGGGGGGGGGGGGGAAGAGCGAGCGGAAGAGATTGTTAAAACAATCTATAAACTCTTTTCCTGATATCAGATTCTCTATTAAGGGTGGATATAAAGGTGAAGTAGGGGGAGGGGCGTGGATTGGATGGCTAGCCCCCCCCCTGTCATTTTGGAGAAGCAAAACGTACAATCATTGTAAAAGGTTGTGAATATTATCCCAGAAATAGAGGTAAACTCTCAGGCCAGGTGCCTCATTGTGATTTCTACTTTTTGGCATTGCTGGTATTCTAGTGAAACGGTTTTCAAGTTGGGTCCAATTCTATTTTGGGAACATGCTCCATTAATCCTGCAACCACAGGGTACTAACCACCTCCCACCTCTTTGAAATATCCTGGAGCAGTCCCTGTCTACAATGAGCGACAAAAGTGTTGAGACACTTGGCAGTAAAATTCGATTTTCTGCGTCTTGGAATCATTTCTCCCCCTTTCCCCCAAAACAATGTTGATTTTTCTATTTCTTCGACTGCACAGACCACAGCGCCTACGCAACATTGAATTGGGGGACCGGGGGTATCAGAGACTTAACTCTAGATGCCAATAAAATAGAGCAAATGCTTAAGTATGGAAAATCGTCTTTTCCTAAAAGTGTCTCAACTACTTTTGTCGCCCATTGTAGTTTTGGACTGTATTAAAGGTTGAAAGGTATGTGGTCTATTTACAGCCACATTTAAAATAAAACTGTTCCTAGAATTTTCCTATAATTTTGAGTTTCAAAACAAGGAAATATAATTGAATTAAGTTACTCCAAAACATATTAGTTTGCACACGGCTTCAAGTCCACGTGACGATCACGAGATGACCATGTTGACAATGTTGGTTGTAAGCTGAATCTGAATAAAGGTTGACTTATTGTTCGTGTCTGATTAGCATTTTAACAATAGCTGGGAACAAAATGACGTTTGCTATTAGCATTCAGCCTTTTCGTATGCTAAAAGCATCGTTTACGATTTATAAATAACATCTTTCTCAAGGTCAAATTTCTTTCTCAGCCTCAACGTTCTTTTTGCAAAATCCTAAGTGCCCTCGATTATGTTCACCAAACCCAAAAGTGGAAGAGAAAAGGCCCCTACTGCAATTTGTTCGCCTCCATTCTGAAGTTCGAAGAAATACTCCAGCTTATTTTTTAATGGATTGCACTAAAATTCCCTTATTGTAAAAGTTAAATTTGTGACAAGTATTTCCTTCCTCTCTCAAGACAGGCTTTTTTTAAACAAGACGTAGCAAAAGGTTGACGAAATTCATCGACCCCCATACTGTTTTAATTCTCAGACGGCAATAGATCTCCGTCAAACTGTAACACCCTAGCAGCTTGGAGCCTAAAATGCTGGAATGAATAAATTAGACTACTGATAGAGGCGGTAAAATGTTACTGTAATGCCTTAACTCGCAAAAATAGTAATTTTGTCGCAGAACATTTTCCATTAAAAAGTCTTACAACTGTCTTCATGCTTGTGCAGTTTCGTAAATTCCAGAAAAAGGAAGATATTTAGGAGTACTTGGCATCAGCCCAGTAACGCGTAAAAAAATTGGCCATTAACCAGATAAGAGACAAGCAATTTGTTATATTAAAATAAGACCATTGTGTGGTTATCATTTGTGTATTCATGCTGCGTTGGCACGAAAATAAATAATAAAAGACTGAAGTTCCGCAAACATATCACTGAAACTTCCATAGCCGGCGCCGGTAACGAGCGAGTGCACAGTTGTTGGAGAGCTGAAGGCGGAAACTGTAGCGGAGAAAAACTTAATTTACAAGGTTGGTCTGTATCTAAGCTATTGTGTGGGTGTTCTATAACCAAATTGATTTTCCAACGCTGTTAAGCTGATCATGTTAAACAAAACTTAAGCCCAGAGATATGCATAAATGCTCTGTAGTGCAGCAGTAGGCGTTTCACAGAAGCTAACTCTGATGTCAAGGTTTGAATAGGCTACGACACTTTTATTGGTGGGAAATGAAGGACACTCGCATTTTAGGTTTGCACTGGTGTGTTTGGAAATTGAATGCTCCGGGTTTACCAGTTGTAAATGCTGGGAACTCTTCTAAGGAGGGATTTAAATATCTGTGCTTTTTTAGCTCCTTCTAATTCAGTTTACTTTAGACGCTGTTGGAACTTTTGTTTTTTCGACTGCAGAGAAATTTTAGGCTCGAATTTTACGCAGTGACAGAACTATTTGTCAGGCCGCAAGTGTAAATAGATTTAAATGTCTTGCGGCGTTTTCTTTCACTGATGCGCATAACCACTAAGTGAACAAAACTGGGCAGGTGGGTTTAACTGGACATCATACTATCGCAAGTTCTAAGTCTTGTACATCCAACATTCTGTTGTTATCTTTTCATGTCTGAAGTTGCTTTTTTCGATGTTTGAAGCGAACAAATACGAGTTTCTTCTTTGTTAAATAAAACCACGGTCAGAAATTATTTAAATTGAACCTACAAAAATTAGATACACGAGCCAGCAATGAGCAAAATTCTGCTCTCATGTCGCCCCTTCGAAAGAAGCTTTGCAATTTGGCTGCGAATTTCTCGAGTTGCGTTTTTAGTATGCTGTAAAGCTAAAGATTTAGATCTGATTGTACTGCTCGGGAACGAAGAAATGTTCTAATTATAAGCCGACGCCACCCACCTGTTGAAACAAATTTAGAACCTGTTGCTATTTATTCAGATTGATATATAGCATCCACAAGTGAAATACATTGTAAATTTTACCATATCGCCGAAAAAATCACCTAGTAGCGCGGCCTCGCTCAGAATTGCCGAACATCAAGTTGAGACACTCCCAGAAATCTGGTATAATAGTCAGTTCCTCGCTCATATTCTATGGCTGGTACAAGTAAGTTCAGTATCAGACCTCATTCAATATCAATTTAAAACTTGTCATATACTGGCTAGTTGATAACGTTAATTTATCATAACACATTTAAACATTTTGTGAGCTGCAGATAATTCCGTACATGTTTTCCCACCTGACATACCTGATGAAGAATGCTCTTTTTTTAAAAAAACTGAACTCAGAAAGGCTGACCGTACGGTTGGGGTTAACTGTATATAATTTCCAATATTTCGTCAGGCACGGCCTGACTTCTTCAGGGAATGTTTACAAAAGTTGTCAAGAAAACAAAATTAATCTAAAAATTGAATGGAGATGC